>JAAGEH010000480.1:603638-730387 GCA_011751065.1 Lasiurus cinereus
TAGGCAAACAGGAGGTGATCCGAGGCTGGGAAGAAGGGGTTGCCCAGATGAGTGTGGGTCAGAGAGCCAAACTGACTATCTCCCCAGACTATGCCTATGGTTCCACTGGGCACCCAGGCATCATCCCACCAAATGCCACTCTCGTCTTTGATGTGGAACTTCTAAAACTGGAATGACAGGAATGGCCTACTCCCTGAGTTCCCTGTGCTTGGATGTGCCATGGAGGGATCTGGCGCCCCCGACGCGCACACGCGAATCCGTGCGGAGCTTTTCCTGATGTTCCACTACACTTTGTATAAACATCTGCCCTGACTGAATGTGTTCTGTCACCCAGCTTTGCTCTTCCCCTTCTTCCTCGTATGTGTGTTGATCTAAACTATATGCCATAAACCTCAAGTTACTCTTTTTATTTTTGTTTTGGGGTGAAGATTCAGTTTCAGTCTTTTGGGTCTAGGTTTTCAATTACGTATTAGTCAAATATTAACAGCACAAGTAATGGGTTAACTTTAGACTAGGAATTGGTGTGTGGGGGATGCAAGAATCTTTATTTTATTTTATTTTTTTGGATGAAATTTTTATCTATTATATATTAAACATTCTTGCTGCTGCGCTGCAAAGCCATAGCAGACTTGAGGCGCTGTTGAGGGCCGAACTATCTCCAAGTTGAGAGATGTCTTTGGGTTGAATTAGCCCTTACCCAAAACTGAAGGTGGGGAGGGGGGAGCCCTCACCTCCACTGCCCCATCCCACTCTCCCCTTAAACCCTCTGCCTTTTAAAAGCAAATCGTTTTCACTGCGATGTTGGACACTACAGGTATCTGTCCCCAGGCCAGCAGGGACCTCTGAAGCCTTCTTCATGGCCTGGCTTTTCTTTCCCCCCATCCTGTGGTTTTTTTCTAATAGATATTCAGGACTTTTATAATGTCATAACTATCCAAGCTCCACTCCCTAAATTTTAAGAACTTTAATTGAAAGTTTAAATTGAAGGTGCTGTTTGTAGACACTTAAAACCCAATGAAAGCCCAGCCATCATGACAAATCCTTGAGTGTTGTCTTAAGAAAATGATGCTGGTCATCACAGCTTCAGCATCTCCTGTTTTTTTTGATGCTCACCTCCCCCTGCTGAGCTCAAAGTTTTCTGGCTTCTCCTTCTCTCCTCTCACTCCTTTGCTGTCCTGTGTAGTGATTTGGTGAGAGAAATTATGGCTGCCTATCCCCCACCTACTCCCCTGCACTACATATGAGTTTCAAGTTTTATTATTGCAATAAAAGTGCTTTACGCTGGCTTTTCTCAGCTTGGTGTGATGGTGGTTACTTTCAGGTTTCTTCCCCTGCCATTTGGTGCAGCAGGATGGGGTTAGAGATATGACAAAGGGGGGATACAGTGTGGGAGGTTGTGTCTTGTCAGAAGAACCACAGCAGGAACTTCTTCCCCATTGGTCGCTGGAAGCAGGAGAGTGGGGATAGGTTTGTCTCTTTACCAGTGGAGAGAATTACCTGGAGGTCAGGCTGGGGTCATCAGGGAGAGCCCCCTCACCATCATCATATGTTTATTAAATGTATGTTCTGGGTAGAGCACTCGGCTGGGTTTTCTGGGGTTACCAAGAAGTTGGAGATGCACTTCCAGCAAATTGATGAATTACAAAGGGAAGATGGAACTTTAAATTGGTTTCCTCAGTAACTTTTGGTGTGTAGGTTTTGTCATGTGGACAGGCTGGGTGGTTACAGTACCTTCCTGGCCCCTGCCCTGTTTATGCTCCCCTCCTACCTTATTACAGAGACCACCAAAAATGCTCCCACATCAATATAGACATTTTCCAAAATTGCCCTAGTGAAGAGCCTTTGATTTTTAAATAGATTGTTCAAGGCCTTGCTTAATGATTTTCCAAATCCACCTCTTTATTAATTTAAGTCACCAGAGTATTTCAGGGTCATAATCTATCATTAGAATTCAGTATTTGATTATATTTTGTACCCTAAAACCATACCCAAAAAAATCACCATCTCAAAGTTTCTTTATGCTCCTTCCCAATCAGTCCACGCCCACACCCAGAGGTAACAGTGCTTTAATTTTTCTACCATAATGTTACTTGTTACAGAATTTAATTTAAATGAGATCCTATACTGTCTTCTTACTCTTATCACTCATTGGGGCACTTTCACTCAGACACAGAGGGAAGGTGTTATTTCTCATTGAATTTAAAGTTCAGAGAAATCTTCTGGATCGGGACAGGCAGAACCATGGCCCTCAAAGATGCTCACATCCTAATTTTTATAGCCTGTGATTGTTTCCTTGCATGGCAAAAGGGAATTTGCAGATGTGATTTCCTTAAGCACCCTGGGGTGGCGAGTTTATCCTGGCTAATGTGGATGGGTTCATTGTAATCACAGGGTCCTTAAATGAATCCGAGATACCAAGGAAGGAAAGATATCTGAAGATAAATGCTCTGGCTTTGAAGGTAGAGGAAGGGACTATGAGCCAAGGAATGCTAGTGGCCCCTAGAAGCTGGAAAAGGCAGGAAACGAGTTCTAGAAGAAACTAGCCTGACACAGACTTAGCCCAGAGAGACTCATTTTGAACTTCCGATCTCCAAAACCATGAAATGATAAATATGTGTTGTTTTAAACCACTAAGTTTGTGATAGTTTGTTACAGTAACAATAAGAAACTAACTGTTGTTTCTCTTAGTTTTAATGTGTAGCAGAAACATCAGAATTTTAAAAAATTCTCCAAGATCCTACCACCCTTAATCAGACTTTAAATTTCCCCCTTCCCTTAGACACTTAAAATTTTTAGTTTTAATCACAGCCTCATACAAATATTGTATTCTGCCTTTTTCCTTACTTAATGACTTAATCAAGAATATTTGTCCATGTTGTTTTATGGTCTTTGTAACTACAAGAGGACTGTAATAAAAACCAAATTAATATACTCAATTTATTTAACCGCCAAACGTTCAAGGATAACATTTTTTTAGAAAGTAAAATGATGCAAATACAAAATGAACATATTAAAGATTTTATTTAACTCATTAATGAGAGAAGCAGAAAGATGTTTTATTTGGTTCAAAGGAGAATTCAGAGAGCAAGTAAATATACAGTAAGTCCTCACTTCATGTCGTCTATTGATTCTGAGAACCTGTAACTTTAAGCAAAACCATGTGTGATGAAACCCATTTTACCCTTGCCTAATTATATAAACGAGTTAAATTCCTATGCAATGTTTGTAGTCACAAAAAAATCACCAAACTTATAAATAAAGACCCAAAACACTTGTAATATGAAACACTGAAATAAATGTGAGCTATACTTACATTTAAGAAAGATCAATAAAAACATAATTATTTCACAACCTATTGAATCCAGTTCAGGGTTGAAGGTGGCTAGAGCCCTTCCTGGCAGCTCGGGGCACAAAGTGGGCACCAACCTGAACAGGTTACCTTCCATGACAGGGCACACTCACATACACCCACACACAGACTGGGACAGTGGAGAAACCGATTCACCTAAAGTGCATATGAATGGAATATGAAAGGAAAACTGAGTCCCAGAGAAAATGCATGTAGGGAGAGAATCCAAGATGGCGGCATAGGTAAACACCTACACTAATGCCTCGCTCAACAATTTCAAAACTACAACTAAAAGACAGAACAAACATCATCCAGAACCACAGGAAAGCTGGCTGAGTGGAAGTTCTACAACTAGAGGGAAAGAGGGGCTCACAGAGACCCAGAGGAGCTGCAAAAAGCTGAGGTACGGAGACGCGCGCGTGGAGAGAGCGGGTGCCGGAGTACCTGGCTGGTTTTCTCTGGCAGGAGGGAAATGGAGACTTTCAAAGGCATTGAACCCCTTATCTTACAACACTAAACCCCAGATCCAGCTGAAACTCATTTGGGGGGAGTTTGGACTGTGAAAAGGGAGAAGTGCACGGAAATTTAGGGGTGTCGCAAAAGATCAAAGGCCTGGTGGCAGGCATGGCACTGCGCACAGGACAGACTGCTGATTGTGCCGCTGGATTTTGCGAGTGGGCGGGAGACAGACCCTCCCAACTGTGCCACTTCTGACTCCACTAAGCCCCTGTTTTGGGCGAAACCCTGGGGACCTAGTCTCTTGTGGTCCTGGTGCGCAGGGGAGTCAGAGGGGCAGCGGTCTAGAGGCACTGCGGGCGATCGGGCACAAGGACCGCTCCAGCGATTACCCAGTCACGTGAGACTCAGGGGCCATGGAGGGCGGGGCCAACTGGAAGGCAAGGCGGTCCCTTAAGACCTGAGACTGCACCCCTCCCAAGCTCAACAGAGGCTTCTTCGGTTTTGCAAGTCTGGTATCATAAGGCTGAATCCAACATAGAAGTTCTCCCGGCATAGTAAAAATGCCGAGACAAGGGAAGGGATCACAAACAAAAGAAATGGAGGGAAAAAAATGACTGGATATAGAGTTCAAAACCATGCTTATAACGTTTTTCAAGAATATGCTAGAAAAGTTGGATAAATTTAGTGAGACCTAAGAGGAGATGAAAAAGGACATACTAGAGACACTGACTGAAATAAAAAATATTATACAGAGTCCTAACAGCAGACTAGAGGATGGCAAGAATCAAGTCAAAAATTTGAAATATAAAGAAGCGGAAAACATTCAACTGGAAAAGCAAGAAGAGGAAAGAATCCAAAAATGTGAAGATAATGTAAGGAGCCTCTGGGACAGCTTCAAGCATACCAACATCAGAATTGTGGGGGTGCCAGAAAAAGAGAGAGAGCAAGATACTGAAAACCTATTTGAAGAAATAATGACTGAAAACTTCCCATATCTGGTGAAAGAAATAGACTTACAAGTCCAGGAAGCACACAGAACCCCAAATAAAAGGAATCCAAAAAGGACCACACCAAGACACATCATAATTAAAATACCAAGAGCAAAAGAAAAAGAATATTTAAAGTAGCAAGAGAAAAACAGTTCATTACCTACAAGGGAGCACCCATAGGACTGTCAGCTGATTTCTCAACAGAAACGATGCAGGCCAGACGGGAGTGGCAAGAAATATTCAACGTGATGAATAGCAAGAACCTACAACCAAGAGTACTCTATCCAGCAAAGCTATCATTCAGAATTGAAGGGCAGATAAAGAGCTTCACAGATAAGAAAAAGCTAAAGGAGTTCATCAACTCCAAACCAGTATTATATGAAATGCTGAATGGTACTCTTTTAGAAGAGGAAGAAGAAAAAGGTAAAAGCCAAAAAATTATGAACAAATACATATCTATCAACAAGTGAATCTAAAAATTAAGTGAATTAAAAATTTGATAAACAGAATAAACTGGTGAATATAATAGAATCAGGAGCACAGTAAGGGAGTAGACTGATAATTCTCAGGGGGACAAAAATCATAAAGCATCAAACAGACTGTGAAATTACAGCAGAAAGATTAAAGTTAGGTGAGATAAGTGATCAATCAAAGGACTTGTATGCATGCATATAAGCATAACCAATGATCACAGACACTGGGGGGTTGGGGTATGCCTGGGAGGGAGGGGGGGGGGAATGGGGAGATATGTATAAATTAATAAAAATGAATAAAAAGAAAATGCATGTAGGAATGGGGAGAATGCACACTTAACACAGACAGTGGGCCCTGGCTGGGACTGGTCTTTTTATTTTTTGGGGAACACTAGGATGAAATTACAAAATACAAAACTGGCATAGTGGGCATTAATCACTAACATTCCATTGAATACATTTCTGTGGACAAGCATTAACATGCATTATCAGTTTGCCTCTATTTACATTATTTTAAAGTCCTAGTAACTAAACGAAAGTGAGGTGGAGACACTCAGAAGGGTGAGCTAGATGGAACACCCAGTAATCAGGTAGGTTCAGAACTTATTTCTGTAAGTCCCACAGTGCTTTCTGACACCCATTTTTTCCTCATGATCATTGGCCACAAATATGAAGAGCTGACTGGTGTGGACCAACTGAGGACCCCACCCTGATATATACTGGCGATGGGGAAGGGCTCAGGCCCCAAAGCCCTGGTCCCCTAAACTGGATTCTTACTAATGAAGTGGGGAGGACATCAATGGGCCTGGCTAGAACTGGCTTATGTTACTACTGACTTTTTTTTTTTTTCCTTTTTGTTTTATTTCCGAGAAGCATGACGGTTATAGTCAGTCCTGGGATCCAGGAAAACGTCCTAATTCTGCTTCTGACTTCTTTTGAGGCTTTGGACACCAAATCCTGTTTCTGAGTTTTCCCATTTGTTCAATGGCCTTGGGGAAGAGGCTGAGGTGTGGGTGGTGGGTCTAATTGTTCAGATGAACATAAGATAACTTCCAACTCAAAACTGAAGTATTTAAATTTGATGATCACGTGAGGAACTTCCTTCTGGGACAGCCACACACCCTCCTCCCCTAATAGCCATGATGATGATTTGATTACAAAAGGCATTCCATCGATCTCCTCTTGTTCCAGGAAATGGCTGGCCACAGAAAACCCACCACCCCTTCCTCTTTTGATATGTCCCCAAACTGCTTTTTTGCCCCTTGGCAGCTAACTGTGATGATCAAATGTGCTTGAATACCAACTGGTCTCCTCCACTCCACAAACCCTACCTTAATAGGACTTTTCCCACTGAATCAATGGGCCAGCATTACCTTTTTACTTAGTAAAAAGTATTCCCTAATACCTTTGAACCCCTGCTGAAACTGGTGATAGCAGATGGGTTTTCTTGCTCCAACAAGTTTATGAGCAAGTTTTATTAATCTTGTCTTGAACTTATATTTATTTTTCACACATGTGGGATGTGCGTCTAAGAATTCTGCACTTAACATGCACCTGCTTCCTGGATAAATGTGGGTTTGTGTTCACTTTGGTTGACAACCTTGGACTGCACTGGCTTCTTAGGAGTCGTTGAGAAACCATAGTTTAGAGATTCTCATGAGCCTTCTAATGAAATGTAGTGAGTTAAAGAGGGACAGCTGACACCAAAAAATGGATTAAAATTGAAATGTCAAGGGCAGCACTCCCTGGCTTCTGCCCAGAATGTCTGGTTCGTTCCTCTAAGTTCCCCAAGTTCCATGCATACACAGGGCAGATTGCCTTGCTGTAGCAGCTGCCCCATAGGGCACACAGGAAACAGCTGTCAGCTTTTATTAGGAAGGTAGGAATATTTGCCAGTGGGTATGTAGGACTGATACATTATTGGATCTGTCTGCTAATTACCACTATAGTTTTTTTCTATTCGGAATTAGTTCATATGTTTCTCAATGCAGTGAATACCCAAGATTTAGGGAAATAAATTCAGTTAACCTGTAGAATATATTTATGGTATGCCATCCTTGTGAGCAGTGCTGTCCTAGGGTCTAGGAGTGAATCCAGGATAGGACAGAGAAAGACACTGCTTCCAAGGAATTTAATATCCTAGTGGAGACCTAAAATAGGAAGAAGAAAATAATATCAGCTATCTGGAGTGTGAAAGCAGTGAGGAGAGTGAAGTAGCCAAGTGAAAGTTTGGAGGAAAACTGTTCTAGGCTATGGAACAGCAGGTGTAAAGGCTTTCCAACCCACTTTGAGGAGTGGTGCATTAGGGTGCTTGGGAAACACCAAGACCAGTACGGGGAGGGCAGAGATGTGAAGGTCAGGCTTGGGCAGCGGCCAGGCAAGGCAGGGCATTACAGATACAGTGAGCATGGTAATGCTATTGGTGGATTTCAGATGGGGTGTGGTATCTGTTTTTAAAATAGGTCTCTGTGGGGTTGGCTGGGCATCATGTCTGCCACACACTGAAAGGTCTCAGGTTTGATTGCTGGTCAAGGCCACGTACCTGGGTTGTGGGTTTGCTCCCCTCCTCGGTGGGGGTGCATGAGGGAGGCAACCAGTCAGTATGTCTCCCTCACATCGATATTTCCCTCTCTCTTTCCCTCTTTTTCTCTCTCCCTCCTTTCCTTCCTACCTCTCTCCCATTCTTTCTGAATCAATGGCAAAAATCCTAGGGTAAGGATTTAAAAAGAAGAAAAAAAAAGATGTCTCTAGAAACTGGAAAATTGCCTGAAGGGGATCATGATAGCTAGTCTCCAAAGATGGCCCCCAATGATCCCTGTATTCCCCTTGACTCTTGGCTTGACCGTTAGCAGGCAATGGAAGGAAAGTTCTGGGACTTCAAGCCCAGGCCTGAAGAGGACTGCCAGCTTCCACTTCCTCTTGGAACGCTAGCTCTTGGGCCCAAGTTACACAGAAAAGAATTGAGGCCCACAGCCCACCCTAGGTGAGGACCCAGCCAACTGCCAGCACCAACTACCCGCCAGATTGAGTAAGCCATCTGGACACTCTGCCCAGTCAAGCCCACAGATGTCCACAGCCCAGCAATATCACATGGCTAGAGAACACCCCTCAGCTCAAAAACACAGAATTGGGAGATTTATTAATATGTTGATTTTGAAGTAGTTTGTTTCATAGTGATAGATAACTGAAATGAGAGCAGGACACCAGTGAGCTGGCCATTGGGGTGATTTAGGCAAGAAATGGAGGCTTTGACTGGAATGGTAGAAGTGAGGGTAGATCCAGAACACACTTCATTAACATAACTTTTGGGTTGGAGAGTTGGAGAGAGGGAAAGAGTCGTAATAGAAAAGCAGCAGTTCCTTGCCTGGTCCTCCTCACTCCAGACTGCTCTGTAGAGGGAATAGTTTTAAACTCTTAGCTCTCTTATAATCACCACTATATAGCACCAATTGTTTATACTATGTTTTTTGTGTTTTTTTTTAAGAAAGAAAATAAGATTAAAGTAAACTTTTATGTGGAAAGAGTCTTTATCATAAGAAACAAAACCTCAAAGACCTAAAGGAAATTATTTGTAGATGTGGCCACTGCAAAATGGATAAAAAATAAAAGCTATCATAAAAGATACCATACAGTTAAAAGATGAGCCACAGTGGAAAGAAAATATTTGTAAAATATAACAAAATATTTATATCTTAAATAGATATACAATTCTAAATCAAAAGACAATCTAATGGAAAATATCATTAAGCTGCTCTAAGAATTTTATATTATGCTTCTGCATCTTCCTGTATCACTTTTTGACATCTTTCCATGGCCTCTCATCCTCCATTTAAACATTCCTAGGCTTCTTCACAGCATGGTGGTTTTACTTCCAGGTAGGTAAGAAGAGATACATCAAGGTCTCTTTAAAGCCTTGGCTGTAGAACTCGCACAATGTCATTTCTGCCACATGCTATTAGTCACAACAAGTCACAAGGCCAGCCCAGATTCAAGGGAGTGAAGAAACAAACTACTACTTCTCACTAAGGACTAACAGAGTAACATTGAAAGGGGGCTTGGCTGCAGGGAGGAGTGATTTATTGGGGACCATTATAACACTTGAGCACATAATTTCTAAAACTGCCTTCTACCCTCACAAATGATCAATAATTTGGCTGGGACTATTATTCTAGACTAAAGGTCCGGTGCATGAAATTCATGCATGGGGCAGGGGGTGGGGGTGTCCCTCAGCCCAGCCTGTACCCTCTCCAATCTAGAATCCCTCTCACAATCTGGGACTGCTGGGTCCCAACTGCTTGCCTGCCTGCTAGCCTGATCACCCCCTAAATACCTGCCAACCTGATCAGTACCTAACTGCTCCCCTTTGACCACATGGGGGCGGCCATCTTGTGCAAGGGCATGAGGGTCAATTTGCATATTACCTCTTTATTATACAGGTTATCATTATCCCTGAGAATGAAGTCATTGCTGCATTGTTTTATAGTGTCCAGTGTTGAGAAGAGTGAGACCGTTTTGATTTCTGTTGCTTTTTACTGTATGTGATCTCTTATTCCTCTCTGAAATCTGTCAGGATCTGCTACTTATGATTTTTTTGTTGTTTGTTTGTTAATCTTCACCAGAGGCTATTTCTTCATTGACTTTTTTAGAAAGAGTGGAAGGGAGGGCCAGGGATTGAGTCTGCAATTGAGGTAGATACCCTTGACTGGAATAGAATCTGAGACCTTTCAGTCTGCAGGTCGACACTAACTCCTGAGCAAACTGGCTAGGGCTGCTTAACAATGGTTTGATGAAATTTCATAATGTGGCTTTGTGGGGGGAGTCTTCTTTTTTTTTTTTAATCTCCTTTTCCTTCTGTTTTTCATTTATTCTGGGTATTTGGAAAGTCATTTTAATCTGGAAACATATATCCTTCAGTTTGGAACTTTTCTTATGTTATTTATCTGATAGCTGTATTTTCCACAAATACATTTTCTCACAAAATATATTAGAAGAGTGGTATTTTACATTTTTGCAAATCTCTTTAATGCTTGACTTAATAGAAGACAATTCTCACATCTACTTCTGCATTCCATCTGTTGCAATGTGCTGTTTTGGTTGAACTGTATGAAGAAATTCCAGCTAGGCACATTTACAAAAAAGCTTATGTCTGAACAGATAGTACAGAAACCAATATAATTAGTACCTGGCAACCACCTGTTTATCTTAGGACTTGGTTAAATGGGGAATATTCAGTCAGTCATCTTTTTGAAAAGAATATATCCAACCATATATTGGTAGAAAATAAAACAAACTTTGTTTCCCTGTATAAACACCACTTTGCACTTCATTTGGAAGTTAATTGTATAATTTTGTGAAGAACACTGTCAGAGAAATCAAGTAGGTAAATATAACTAGCCAGAGAATCTACAAAGTCAGATAACCTCTTAGCTGGTCTGACAGTTGCCATCACAAAGTGAATCAGCTGCTCAGATCAACAAACTTCGTCCATCAGGGATTTGAGTGCATGGTATGGACAGAAGACAAATCTTAGAGACCCTGAGAATGTGGGTAAGACTGTTTAGTGAGGCGCTCAACTCATCACAAGGCACCAGGTATTCAACATGAAAAGACGGTGACAGTTGCATATGAAGAAGGTGTTGATATTCCGTAGAACACAGCAATGTAAGACCATGGTTATAAACCCCTAAAATTTTCTGGCAAGAGAATGACCTTTTTTATTTATTTTTTAATATATTTTATTGATTTTTCACAGAGAGGAAGGGAGAGGGATAGAAAGTCAGAAACATCAATGAGAGAGAGACATCGATCAGCCGCCTCCTGCACATCCTGCACTGGAGATGTGCCCGCAAGCAAGGTATATGCCCCCGACCGGAATCGAACCTGGGACCTTTCAGTCTGCAGGCCAATGCTCTATCCACTGAGCCAAACCGGTCTCGGCGAATGACCTTTTTTTTAATGTACTTTGGTCTGAGCAGGTAATTAGCAAGTAAATGATGAAGCATATCAATTCAGGCATCCAGAAGAAAACATCCTTTTACTCAGAAATCTTATCCTACTCATGACTTGAAATAAGTACCAAGTAATACATCTAAATTTTCCTCCCTTGGATCAAAGAGCAGGAACCTGGAGAGCAGAGCCATAGCAAGAGTCATGGCAAAAGCAGCGGTGGTCCATTGGCTCTTGGTATCTGTCAGGCAAGAGCAGAAGGTAGAGACAATCCAAGTGAAAGCACAGACAAAATATCCTGGAATACTGCTCAGCAATATGAAGGCCAGTTAACCCGGAGATGCCCGTGAGTCTCTCAGACATACTGAGTAAATGAAGGCAGACTTACCAAAGAGTACATTCCATGTGATTTTTTTTTTTATCAGAAACTAGAAAATAAGTCTAATTCAGCTAGAGTGACAGAAGTCAGATCAGTGCTTGTCTGAGGCCTGTGATGGAGGGAATTGGGAAGGGGCACAGGAGGGTTTTTGGGGTCATAGAAATGTTCTTTACCTTGGGCTGTGGTTACATGGGTGTATATATTTGTCAAAACTCATGAAAATGTAACTTTTAAATGGATACATATTGCATAAATTGCACCTTAAGAAGTTAATTTAGAAATATATATGGTTTTCAATTTTCAGACAAGATGGAGTAAATGGGTTTCACCCTATTCCTTCTACTTAATACAAGTAGACATTTGATAAAATACATAAAGCAACTATCAGGGTACTCTGATAGTGGAAAAAAGAAGGTGGCTTGGCAAGGCAATTTGGTTCTCAAGGGATGACCCAGTCAGGGGTCTTCAGGAGCTTTACTTTGTCCCAGCCTGGGCACTAGAGAAAGCCATGACCCAAAACTACTACCAGGCACAGAGTCCCAAAGAAAGCCTGCTTTCTTACATTAGAGGGCTGGCGAAGGACAGCAGTTAGGGGACAAGTCTTTTTCCAATACTTGCTCCTCTCCAGGCAAACACCATGAAAGAAGGCCCTCCCTCTCCCAGCAGGCTCTGCAGAGACTGGTGCGAAGCTTGTCAGCTATCCCTTCTGTGCACTAATGTGTGGGTAGCCCCCCTCCTTCCTAACAGGGATGACTGTGATATGGAACTCTATCTTTGCCCTAATGTGATCAGAGGGGGTACTTTGGAGACTGAAGGGGAGCCCTGCCACGATCCTTGCCCTGCACTAAGCAAAGGTAGCAATGAGGCAGCACCCACTCCCTCACAGCTTGAGTGCCTGGGGAGGGGTACAGAGAAGAGGGAGCTGCAGATTCTTTCCATTTATATATGAAGATCAGGCTACAACCCCAAGTGACCTATGTATGAAACCCAACAGAATTAATATAGCAAAAGCTTTGAGAACTGAACGAGATGGAATACTGTGTGGTTTCAGATTGGCCTCTGGGTAGCACACAAGCAGGGCAGACCAAAATAGCACTGACTTTGAAACTAAATTGATATTCAAACAAAAGTGAGCCATTATGTGTACATTCTGAACTTAAACAGGTTGAACACATGCTAAAATAGAAGATTTAAAAAGGAACCAGAGTCTCATAACATAATACCCAAAAAGTCCAGAATAAAATTACTGCTTATACCAAAAACCAGAAAGTCTCAACTGAAATGAGGAAGGGCAATCAACAGATGCCAGTGTCAAGATGACACAGATGTGGAGGTTATCTGACAAGGATTTTAAAGCAGCTATCACAATAAAAATAAAAAAGAAATTTTACAAAGCTTTAATAAGCTTTAACTACAAGTGTTTAAGCTATAAACAGTTTTTGTTAATCCTCACCTAAGGATACTTTTCCATTGATTTTTAGAGAGAGTGGGAGGGAGGAGGAGAGACAGAGAAACATGAATGTGAGAGAGACACATTGATTAGTCGCCAGCTGGGCCAGGGATTAGATGGAGGATCGAGCCTGCAACCAGGTACGTGCCCTTGACTAGAATCGAACCCAGAACCCTTCACTCCATGGGCGGGTGCTCTGTCCACTAAGCCATACCAGCAAGGGCTACTATAAACACTCTTAAAACAGAAAATAGCCCTAACCGATTTGGCTCAGTGGATAGAGCATCGGCCTGTGAGTCCCAGGTTCGATTCCAATAAAGGGCATGCACCTTAGTTGCGAGCACATTCCCAGTAGGAGGTGTGCAGGAGGCAGCTGATCGATGTTCCTTCCTTTCTCATTGATGTTTCTAACTATCCCTCTCCCTTCCTCTCTGTAAAAAATCAATAAAAAGTATTTAAAACAGAAAATAGAAGGATTCAGCAAAGAAATAGAAGATACAAAGAAAAAATGGGAAAAAAGAAAAGATGGAAGTTGTACAACTGAAAAATACAACAAATAAAAAATTTACTGGATGGGCACAGAATGGAGACGGCAGAGGAAAAAAGCAAGGAACTTTAAGATAGATCAACAAAAATTTATACCACCTGAACAGATAAACAATTTATACAAAGGAACAGAACTTCAGGGCCTGCAAGCAGTACCAAAATACATTTATGTCATTTGAGTACCAGAAGAAGAGGAGGAAGTGTAGTGTAGAAAGAGAGCCCGGCTGGTATAGCCTTGGTTGAGGGTTTGATTTCCAGTCAGGGCACATGCCCAGGTTGTGGGCTTGATCCCCAGTAGGTGGCATGCAGGAGGCAGACAATAGATGTTTCTTTTTTCTTTTCTTTCTTTCTTTTTAATTCAGGGCTTCGTGACTTTATTTTATTTATTTATTTATTTATTTATTTATTATTTTTTCCCCTTATTGCCCTCCCCACCCTCCATACATACCCTTATCCATCCCCCTTCACTCCCCCCTCCCACCTTCCCCAATTGCCCTGTATCCACTGGCTATCCCCACACACCCATGTATACAAGTCTTTCCATTGATGATAGATGTTTTTATGGGTGCTTCTATCTTCCCTCCCTTCCTCCCTAAAAAAAAAAAAAAAAAAAGAATTAAAAAAATTATATATAGATATGGAAAGAGCAGAGGTTTTAGGTAGATAACGATATCATCTTTTAACCAACCTCAGCTGCAGCACAGTTCACCAGAAAGGAGAGGGTTGAGTGACAGGATAGGAAGAAGATGTCATTTTGACCCCGGCCAGCACTCTGGGGCCTCTGTAACAGCTGGACCCTGGGAATGCTGGGAAAAGAGGTGGCAGCAGTGGAAGCCATGAGACAACTCCAATGGCAGGGTTGTTGGGAGTTGATGTCCAGAGCTTCAGAGAACAGCCTTTTCATGTAAAGGGCCCTTATAGAACATTAAAGGCAGCTGAAGAGAAAGGGAGGGTGTGAGAAACATTGACGGGTTGCCTCCTGTATATAGCCCCGTGGCAGATTGAACCCAAGATCTAGGTATGTGCCATGACCAGAAATCAAGCCTGAAACCTTTTGGTGTATGGGACGATGCTACAACCAACTGAGCCACCTGGCCAAGGCTGACCATTATTGTTACTAATTTTACTTTGTGATTAATATGGACAATAATTATGTTATATGGGGAGGGACAGAAAGCAGCTGCTGCCTGAAGGCTAACTCTGTGTCAAGTTGACTTCACCTGGAACTTCACATGGACCTCTGAGAGGGGCTTTTGTAGTCCATTTTTTGGATGAGAACAAGGCTCGGTGAAGGGGAGAAATGAACACAGGATCACACAATAAGTGGCAGGAAGAGGATTCATGCTCAAAGTCAGCCTGACTCCAACGTGCATGTCTGAAATGCTTGCAAGTGTTGAGATGATCCTGCCTGAGCAAGGCACAGGGATGTCTGCCGGGTGGTCAAGGGTGGCTTGGAGGGTGAGGTGCTGGAGGGATGTCTATAGGGGAGGACAGTGAAGCTTGAGGACCATGTGAGGAGTCGGAATGGAGGCTCCAGCTTGAGCCCTGTCACTTTCTGGCTGTAGTTTTCAAAGGCCCAAGATTCCATTAATAAAACTATGTCAGTGGTCTGGGCAGTGAGCTTGGCTGGTAAGTATGACCTTTCCCTGTCCCATATCTAAGAATTGGACCCCCAATTTCCTTACCCCACCCTGTACCTTAAGTAAGGAGCCCAGCCCCTGGCTGGAAGTCTGATGGCTGATGGTTAAAAATATAGACCTGGACTGGCTAGTGTGGCTCAGTGGTTGAGCATCAGCTCATGAACCAGGAGGTCATGGTTCAACTCCCAGTCAGGGCACATCCAGTCAGGGCACATGCCTGGATTGTGGGCTCAATCCCCAGAGTGGGGCATGTAGGAGGCAACTGATCGATGATATTCTCTTATTGACTGGAGGTCTGGTGCACAAAATTCTTGCAAAGGTGGGGGGAGGAAGAGAGTGTCCCTTAGTCCAGCCTGCACCCTCTCAAAGTCCAGAAGCCCTTGGGGGATGTTTGACTGCTGTGGATGTGGGAGAGGCTCCCACCACCACTGCTGGGCTCGCCAGCTGTGAGCCCAGCTTCTGGATGAGTGGCACTCCCTCTATGGAAGCACACTGACCACCAGGGGCACTTCCTGCGTTGAGTGGGATTGGGCCAAAACCGCTCTTTGGCATTCCCTGAGAGGTCCTGGATTGCAAGAGGGCGCAGGCCAGACTGAGGGATCCCACCCATGTATGATCGAGGCCAGGGAGGCTCCAGGGCATGTCTGAGCTGTCTTGCTCATCCTAATCTACCAGTCCCCAGCAGCCAGCTAACCCAGCAGTTGGAGTTTCTGTCCCCTGGTGGTCAGTGCACATCATAGGTAGTGGTTGAGTGACCTTAGCATAACATTAGCATAGAATGCTTTGGTTGAATGGACAACTGGACACTTAGCATATTAGGCTTTTATTTTATAGGATGTTTTTATCTCTCCCTTTCTCTAAAATCAATAAAAACATATTAAAAAACACACACCCATAAACCTGGCTTAGAGTCCCAGATCCACCACTTCCTTTCCAGATAAGTGACCTTGGACATACCACTTCTTTTCCTTACCCTCAGTGTCCTAAACCATAAAGTTGGGTCATCATATTGACCTCAAAGGGTAGTTGTGATAATTAAATACTAATACCAGATATTGGATAATTCTTTTTAAAAAAATATATTTTATTGATTTTTTACAGAGAGGGATAGAGAGTTAGAAACATCAATGAGAGAGAGACATCTATCAGCTGCCTCCTGCACACCTCCTACTGGGGATGTGCCCGAAACCAAGACACATGCCCTTGACCGGAATCGAACCTGGGACCTTTCAATCCCCAGGCCAAAACTCTATACACTGAGCTAAACCTGTTTCGGCTATTGGATAATTCTTATATGCCAACACTCTTCTAAAAGTTCTCATTAAAATTAAATCTTCCCGCCCTAGCCAGTTTGGCTCAGTAGATAGAGCATCCGCCTGCTGTCTGAAAGGTCCCAGGTTCAATTCCGGTCAAGGGCATGTACCTTGGTTGCGGGCACATCCCCAATAGGAGGTGTGCAGAGGGCAGCTGATCCGTGTTTCTCTCTCATTGATGTTTCTATCCCTCTCCCTTCCTCTCTGTAAAAAATCAATAAAATATATTTTTAAAAAAATTAAATCTTCCCAATCACACTATGAAGTTATTTTGCCACTTATAGGTGTGACAATTGAGACCAGAGTGATGATGTCTCTTTGCCTCACTCCATACCTCTGTTCTTCTTAGCTCAAAGCCTGACTCACAGGAAAAGGTGACTATGATCATAACTAGTTCGGATACACTGGCCCCACACACATCTTAATGTTTCTGGAATCAGGATGTGCCCCACCATTGATGCGGAAGGAATGTGCCAGCCAGCAGGCGGAGGGTGACTTAGTCATTGTCTGCTGTCCAATTGCCTGGATGGAATTTTATCAGATCTCAAATATTGCATAAGCCGAAATATTGCAATGCTCAGTGGATAGAGCATTGGCCTGGGGACTGAAAGGTCCCAGGTTCGATTCCAATAAAGGGTATGTATTTTGGTTGTGGGCACATCCCCCGTAGGGGGTGTGCAGGAGGCAGCTGATCGATGTGCCTTCCTCTCTCATTGATGTTTCTAACTCTCTATCCTTCTCCCTTCCTCTCTGTAAAAGAATCAATAAAATATATATTTTTTAAATTACTTTTAAAATGATGCCACTTGAAAATAAAGGTTATTGAGTATATGGAAGGTTATCACTGGCCAGGCAATGCAATTAGAAGTGAAAATCACCAAATTAAATCAAGGAAAGTTTAGCCTCTAAATGTGAAGAATTTTGATCAAATCACCAATGGACGTGTTGTACAACTTTATAAGTACTAAAAAAAAAATAACCAATGTCAGTTATTTGTTTGTTTTCTAACCTGAGGCTATTTTTTCATTGATTTTTAGGAAGAGGGAGAAATATCAGTGTGAGACAACATGGGTTAGTTGCCTCCTGCACACACCCTGACCAGGGCCTGGGCCTGGGAAGAGCCTGCAACCCCAACAAGGTGTTGTGCTCTTGACTGGAATTGAACCCAGGACCCTTGGGTCCTCAGGCCAATGTGCCATCTACTGAGCCAAACCGGCAGTCAGTGTTAATATTTTATAAGGGGCACCGCTGATATGCTTATTTTTTCATCCAAAAGTTGTTATTAAATAGACATATTTTCCTTTTAAAAACCATCTTATAGCCCTAGCCAGTTTGGCTTAGTGGATAGAGCATTGGCCCAAAGACTGAACAAGGGTCCCAGGTTCGATTCCAGTCAAGGATATATAACTCGGTTGCAGGCTCGATCCCTAGCCCTGGTTGGGGCGCATGGAAGAGGCAACCAATTGATGTGTCTCTTGCACATAAATGTTTCTTTCTTCCTTCCTTCCTTCTTTCCTTCCTTCCTTCCTTCCTTCCTTCCTTCCTTTCTTTCTTTCTTTTAAAATATATTTCACTGCTTTTTTACAGAGAGGAAGGGAGAGAGAAACATTGATCAGCTGCCTCCTGCACATCCCCCACTGGGGATGTGCCTACAACCAAGGTACATGCCCTTGACTGGAATCGAACCTGGGACCCTTGAGTCCACAGGCCAACGCTCTATCCACTGAGTCAAGCCAGTTAGGGTGACCCCAATGTTTCTGTCTTTCCCGCTCCCTTTCACTCTCTCAAAAAAATCAATGCAAAAATATCCTCGGGTGAGGATTAACCAAAAGTAAAAAAAATAATAAAAATCTTATAATTGATGGTGCTATAAAATCAAGCAAAAACGGTCAAGACTCCTTTGGTTGTGAGCAACAGAAAATCCATTTCCAACTGGCTTAAGTGAAAAGGCATTTCATTGACTCTTGAACCTGAAAAGCATAAGGGTAGGCATAGCTAGATAGGAGGGATAAGGCTACATCAACAGGTCCTGATCTCCCTGCCCGAAGCTCTACCTTCTTTCCATCATCTCCATCATCCAGCAACTCCTGCCCCCAACCCTGCCAGGTCTGATGCTTCCAGACTTATCTACAGTGTTTCCACATCTTGTGGTTCAAAGCCGAAACCCACCAGCTGGCTGGTGGGAGGGAGCTTGGCTGGAGCAGTTTGATTGGTGGTGGGAGGGGCTGTTCTTAAAGCTTCATTAACATAATCAGCACCTTATTTTAATCTAGATGGTGCGTCTTTTTTGGGCGATGGAGAGGCTTTTGATGGAGATTTGAAAGGGTTAAGCACCCACCAGCTCACCCTTGGTGCCATTCTTGTCATCACCAATTTAAATTAGAGGAAGCATGGTGCTGGATTTAGGAAGCTCAGTCAGCCACAGAGGCAGCTATGGTACTGAGCAAGTCCAAGCAGCATTTTGTTGACAACTATATCTAGCTCTTGCAGAATACATACACCCCATTCTCCACACACCATTTGAGGTCTCTCCAGGTACAAGGTGAGTACCATGGCTGAAAAGTTTGCCTCTAATGCAAAGGAAGAGGTAGGAGAGAAGGATAGCCACCACTCCTGCCTGACGTGCTCTGGCAGACTGTGTTGTCAACACCTTTGTGGAATGCCACCAGCCTGTCAGTGCGACCTGAAGGAGGTGCATTATTATAAGGACTACCATGGCTTCCATAGTGCAAGGTGCCTTCAGCTATTGGCCAATGAGACTCTGTGGCCAAGGGCAAGATCCTGTGCAACAAATACACCACGTGGGAGGACTTCTCCAAGTGCAAGGCTGCTTCAAACCAATTGTGGAAGGAGTCAAGGAGAACATCTTGCACTGCATGCGAGTCATTGGGTCTGGAAGCTTCTTCCCTAATGGGGAGGACTTGTACTGCATGACTTGCCACAAGGCCAACTTTGCCAAGTGTTGCATAAAGAGCAACAAGGGTTACTTCTATCCTAAGCCCTTCCTTTGTTTCACTGTGCACAGCTTTAATAAACGTGCTCAAAATCACATGGACTCCTTGTGAAATCTTTCCTGCATGTAGTCAAGAATCCATGCACTACTGGCCGGCCCTAGGCAGACCTGCTCCCAGCCTGGGCCCTTTCTGGTGACACATGGACAAGATTTTTCCAGCCTGGTAGGAGAGGAAGGGAGAGGGATAGAGAGCTAGAAACACCGATGAGACATCTATCAGCCGCCTCCTGCACGCCCCCTACTGGGCATGTGCCCGCAACCAGGATACATGCCCTTGACCAGAATCGAACCTGGGACCTTTCAGTCTGCAGGCCGATGCTCTATCCACTGAGCCAAACCAGTTTCGGCCAGCCTGGTAGGACTTTTAAACAAGGATAACTAAGGACAATATTTATGACAAAGAAATCTGTTAGTGATACAGGTGAAAAGGGAAACTATGAGAAAGTATATACAGCATGAGTGTGTATGTGTGTGTGTGTGTGTGCATGTACATGTGTAAAATTTACAGTGGTTAAGAGCATTGGACCTGGAGCTAGATTGCTTAGATTCAAATCTTGCTTTTACCTCTTATCTGGGGCATTTTACTTAAACTCTCAATACCTCAATTTCCTCATCAGTAAATAGGACTAAAATAGGTGTCAGGGAAGGATTTCTTGAGATAATCCATCTAAGGTGTTTAACTCAGGTCCTGATGTTATCAGTGGAAGTAGGGTGTCCATTGGTGGAAGTGAGGGGATCTCTTTCCCCACTGGGTGCTGAAGGTTGGGTTCTTATGATACCTTGAGAAAAAGACTCTTCTGAGACTAACCCGATGGAATGAATGATTTTTATTAGCATGGAGTTATATACCTCAGTTTCAAAAGTCTCATTTCCCTTAATCCAGCCTGGAAGAGGTGAAGCTGGGGATTCAGCAAGCTAGAAGCAAAGCCAGTGTGCAAGGTTCCTGTTCCCTGGTGGAGCTAAGTCTGGCACAGAATCAGGCTAGTCACAGTCCATCAGTGCATTACGTGCAGGATCCACGTGGCTGTGGGCCATATGGGCAAATGCATAGCGTGAGAGCCCTGCAAGCCAGGTGTCAGGTGAGCAGCAAGAGTTAAGGGGCAAGAGGCCTGGAGAGGGAACACCCCTCAGCTGCTCAGATTTCACGCCCTTGCAGTGGCCCGCTTATTCTGGCCAATGACCTGCCCCCAGGTGTGACTGATAAGTAATCACCTTTCCTAGTCATTCAGACCTTACTGGGCATGCCTACACTTTTCAGCCTTCCCTTTGCTCCTTTTCTGTTAATTAATAACTGGGTTAATTACAACAGTATTATTAGCATGCAATAAGTGCTCAGACAATGTTAGAGGTTAATCTTGTCAGTCTCCTGTGCAGGGTCCTCATTCCCACAGTCTGCTACAGCCGGCTCCGCCCTGCTCCGGAACCCAGAACCCCTCTGCTGCTGGCTGCCCATTGTTCCTGCCTTCCTGCTCTGGCTGCTCCAAGAATCCTGTGGGAGCAGCTCCAGCCCAGGCTGGAAAAGCACCAGCTCTGGCCGCCCTTCCCCCTCCTTTAAGGGCCTTCAGCCAGGCTTCTCCCACCTCCAGCACCCACCTGGGGAGGGAGAGGAGCGGGTGAGAAGCTGTGTGTGAGCACTGGACTTCGAGTCCTGGGGCCTCAGTTTCCTCTCTGGAAAAATAGAGACCCTCACAGGGCCACATAAGGGTTCAACGAGACCACACGTGCAGGAGGCTGAGCCCATGCCTGGCTTCCCACCGTAAGCACTTCTGTTCTCAGAGATACTGTCTCACTCAGGTCAGCTTTCAGAATGCGGCTCCCAGCCCCTAGTGTCTGGGCCTGAATGGATCAGCTGCCTCTCCCTGCAATCGCCCCTCCACCAGCACCAGGCAAAAAGTGGGTGAAAGGGTTGGGCAGCTTTCCCAGGCTGGCAGCCAGAAGAGAGAGACAGGGTCTGGCGTCCTTGCATCCTGGCTCTGCTACAGAAGTGCTGTGTGACTTGTGCAAGGCCTTGCCCCTCTGTGCCCCTGTTTCCTTCCTCTGCTGGCTTAGGGAGGCAGCTGTGGCTCCTCCCCTGGCTGTCCCACTGGCTGGTTGGGTTACTCTGGCAAAGTTGACCCTTCCTTCCTGAGCTCAGTTGATCTGCAAAATGGAATGCCCAGGGAGATTAATGAGAGGACTCCTGGTCCCCCATTGCTCTGTTCAGAAGAGGAACTGTGCCACCCAACTGGGGCAGGCTATGTGAGGCTTCCGGAGAGTAAATCTGAGCCTGAGCACCATGTCTTCTGTGCTGGGCAGGACCAGGCCAGGCTTTGGATATGCTTTCTCCTCTTCCCAATCCCCGGAAGCAGAGAGAGCCTCTGTGTCCACAGGCTGGCTCTGGCATGCCATGGACACAGGGCAGCGTGCCCATGGTGCCCGAGCGAAGCCCCTGTCAACAGGGAGTTTACTCAAGATCTCAGGGGAACTGGGGCTTAGTCCTCACATCACAAAGCTAACCCTGTTCTCAGAATAACTTGCCCTGGAAATTACTATACCTGCTGGCCTCTCCCTATCACACGGCCTTCCTTCCCATTCCCCTCTTTGCACAGCAGTCTGCGGACTGCTGCGGGAACCCCCAAATCTTCTGTTGCACAGAACAATTTATCTCTTTCCTGTTTTGATGGGGACAGGTGTGGGGGTTTGGAGGCTCCCAGATTCTCCATCCACTCTCTCAGAGCTATCTCAAATAAAGGCACCCCAAAAGACATCTTAGGAATGTATTATGCCTCAGTAAGCACACACAGCCTTGGAAAAGGCCCCTCCAGCCTGTGTTCTCCAAGCCCCTCTTTGCCAAGCTCCTGCTTTCAAATATGTCCACCCGAATTCATCAACGGGCTCAGCAGGGAAAAGGCTTTCCATCAACAATGTCACCTTCTACGGAAGGCTGCTTGGAGGATCGAGGTGCGTTTCCCCATGCTACTCACCTATTTCAATGGATCTTCACTGAAGTTCCTCAGGTCAGGAAATACTGTGCCGATTTTACAACAGTGGAGCCTGGGCTCCTGGCCAGCTTGGTGGGTAGGACTGTCGGGCATCACAGCCCTAGCTCTGGAATGCCAGCTGTCCTTTCTTCTCCTCAGCACTCAGTCCAGATGGGTTCCAGCAGGCTCCACTGCTGGACATAGCTGCCCCCCATGCCCGTGCACAGGTGATCACAGAGCCCTGGCAGACCCTGATCAGAGGTGTGGGGTCATCATCAGTGCCATTCTCCATATTATTTCCCAAGCTCTGCCCTCAGGCGTATGGTGGGATGGCATCTCTGCACCCTTGTGATTGGGTTGGGGTCATGTGACTAGTCCTGGCCAAAGAAGTACAAGAAGTGACATTTGTCCCCTCAGCCTAGAGCCTTTCATTGCCAGGTGAAGACCCTCTCCCACTGCAGAGGCTACTGGTAGCCTCTGAGATAGATGGTGGCTGCAAAGCACCCTGGGCCCTGGAGGAGCCCTGAAGAGCCCTACCAGCCCCTCATAAGTATGTGGTGTGTGTAGCAAATAGCTTCATGCATCATGGCTTAGCCTACTTTGCCTAGTCCACATCTCCAGAAAGCAAAACCCAGGCGGGAGCTGAGAGGTGGCCTGGAGGACCTTCTGCCTCTGGAGATTTGTTTGTATTCTTTTAGGAGATGCCAGTCAGGTACAGCACAGAGGAGAGGCTCAGAATAAGTTTCTTGTACTCTCAGGTCCTAGGAACAGGAGGCGTGCATGCCACTCAGGGCCACATGGTCTCTGCACTGGGAGAAATACAGGATCCGGGGGATAGAATGGAGAAGGTGATTACTTCTAGAGTAACCATCTCAGGGAGAGTCCAACCTAAACTTATGGTCCAGAAAGGATGCAAGTAATTTCTGTATGTTTGATCTTCTACCACATTAAGGACAGTAATGGATAGTTTTCTCACTTGGATGATGCAATAATCCAATAACATGGATGGAAATATAATAGTTCAAATGTAGCTAGCATGTTCCCAGAGCCAGGGATGACGCGGGAGTACTTTATTTCTGCTAATAAATACAAAGTGAAATCATTTTCCCCATCTCACAGGTGAGGAAACTGAGGCCCAGAGACTGCTTTTGCCCAAGGTCACATAGCCTAACAGTAAGGATTTGAGCCTAAGCTGTGCCCCCTTTCAGGATGTCACGTCGGGGTATTGTTGAGAGACTCAGAGGTCAGGGTCTCTAGCCAGTGCCTGCACTACCAGGCAAGGGGCTGAGGTGCTGGGTGGGACTAAATGGGGTACAAGTGGGAGGAACTGTCAGACACTAGCCCGCTGGGCATCAGCTACCACCTGGGACACCTGGGACTCAGCCGTGAGGAATGGGAGACTCCTGGAGCCCAGGCAGCTCCATGTGATTTACAGTCAAAGCCTGGCCTTCCCCCTCCGGCTGCATGGTCTTGGACAAGGTGCGTCACTCTCTGAATCTGGGGCTGCTGTGAACGACAGAGGAAACTGGGTTATGCCCAGGCCCAGCAGAGCACCCAACATGGAGAAGGGCCATCCAACGACCCCTTCCTGTTACCATCATCCCCCGGTGAGGCTATAGCCACGGTGCCATGCCATCCAGGTCCATGCAGAGGCAGGAGTGCACAGCTGGCACTTCTCTCTGCCCAGTACCTGCTGCAGGTGAGACCATTTTCACTTGAATCAGGTAACATGTATTTGTTGCTTATAGCTGGACCATGAGGAAGTCGGAAACCTACATTTATTGAGTGCCAGCTGTGTCTTAGGTACTGTGTATGACTAATTCATTTAACCCTCAAGATAAGCCTGTAAAGCAGGTCCCAATATCCCCATTTGTAGATGTGGAAACCGTATCTTGGAGAGGTTTCGTAATGGGCAACATCATAGATCTGGGCCTCAGATTTGATGCTGCAGCCCTGCCCAGCCCATCTTTTATTATCTGTTTTACTTAAAATATATTTTTATTGATTTCAGAAAGGAAGCAGAGAGGGAGAGAGAGAAACATCAATGATGAGAGAGAATCATTGATTGCCTGCCTCCTGCAGGCTCCACACTGGGGGGTAGGGGTGGGAGGGATGGTCGAATCCAAAACCCGGGCATGTGTCCTTGACCAGAATTGAACCTGGAACCCTTCAATCTGCAGGCTGACACTCTATCCACTGAGCCAAACCTGCTAGGGCTCAGCCCTTTTTTTAAATATGTGAGCCACTGTGATTGATTTTTCTAGGAGGGGTATTTCTTTTTTTTTTTTTTTAATATATTTTATTGATTTTCCATAGAGAGGAAGGGAGAGGGATAGAGAGCCAGAAACATCGATGAGAGAGAGACATCCGTCAGCTGCCTCCTGCACTCCCCCCTACTGGAGACGTGCCCGCAACCAAGGTACATGCCCTCGACCGGAATCGAACCTGGGACCCTTCAGTCTGAAGGCCGATGCTCTATTCACTGAGCCAAACCGGTTTTGGCTAGGAGGAGTATTTCTTCATGCAGTAAGTACTTACTGAGAGCCCATGGGTGCGAGGCCTTGGGACAGGGGTGGGAACTTCTGGCCCTTGGGCCGTATAAGACCCAGGAAAGCATTTGGTCTGGCCCTGCCAAGGCATTAGAGGTGAATTAACTGTTTGACCAAATAGAGCAGGCTAATTTTTAAGTTGATAATTTTGTTTGGCCTGCAAATGATGTTATAAAAATCCAAATGGCCCTTGGCAGAAAAAAGGTCCCTCTACCCTAGGCCCCCTCCCCGCCTTAGGACTAAGAACCTCCCTCACAGACAAGCCCCTGCCCTCAACCAACCTCAGGGGCAGCTTCAATCCGGGGGAGCTGTCTTGGACTTTATCGTGAGAAGAGTCTCGCCACCCCTGGGCTCAGCAGGGAGGACAATCAATGGCTGGTTACTTAGGTCTAGTAGGAACTTTCTGATTGTATGCTGCATATTAGATTCCCGTTTTAAACGTTTGAAGATTGTTCGTATAAATATGTAAGAAAGCAGAAATATCTCCTGGTCAGAGCACAGTTCCCAATTTTATTATGAATACAGTTACTGTAAACCTAATTACCAGGCTCTGCCTTCCAGGAACTTTGGGTAGCCTACACATGAACAATAAGAGGTGATTACTATCAAAGAACAAACTGGAAGGTCTGATCCAGCCCTCAGAGGTGAGACAGGCCAAATGATGGGGGTGACGGGGAAGCTTCCCGGAAGAGGAGCTCAGTGGATCTGGTTGGGTGGAGTGAGGGGGAGCGGGGAGGCATTCCAGAAGCAGTAGCTAAAACCGTAGTAAATAAGTGTGGGCCTCAATGTGAGGTTGGGGAGTCTGTCTTACCCTAACCCACCTTTGTTTGACCCTTCAGTAGTGGACCGCTAAGGACTTTAAGCAAGGTCATGCCCAAAGAAAGATACTTGGTGGCTGAAATAGGGAAGTTAGAGATGGGAGGTGGCTAGCATGCTGTGAAATATGTATGTGGGCGTTTGGAGACCTGGGTCCCAGTCCTAGATCTATACTGTGTGACTACAGGCAATTCCTTTGCCCTTCTGGGCTGGTTTCCCTCCTTCTTCTCTTAAAGGCTCTTTCAGACCATGACTAAATGAATTGAGGTGTGTGTTGAGGAAGGGGAGAGTTAGGATTTCTATTTCCTACTTTTCTTTGCCTTGAAGACGTGGCCTAAGGTGGCCCATCACCTACGGCTTACTTCATGCTTCAGGACCATGCAGCACAGCCCTGAATGTGTCCACACTTCAGCTTCAAGCGGCATTTGTCTCACAGAAGAGAAGACATGACCTCGGAGCCATTTTCCGGCGGTGTAACTAGGAAAGGGGCTTCTCCGCCACGCCTGCTCTCAGAGATGAAAGGAGCCATGGAGAGATGCCTTCCAAGCACCTGGCGCAGGATCTGGAGTTCCATAGGCAGGACTGGAAGGGACGTCCACGCCTGTATGTAGAGAATCTTCATGAGTTTATTTGAGCCAACCTGATGACAACCGTTGGGAGGCAAAGCTCAATGGATCGAGAAAATGCTCTGGAGAATGGCAGCTTATGTTACACCCTGGAATAAAGGGAGAAGACAGAGGGAGGGTTCATTGAAATCCATGAGGGGTAGATGAAGGAGGCAGGAGAAAGCAAAGTGGGGACATCTCTGAGGTTGGATAAAAAGGCAAAGCAGAGAAACACCTATTGGTGTTCACCTCGGTGGGTACAGGATAGTTAATGAACATTTACAGCACATGGAGAGGGTACACCAGGAGCAAGGTAACAAGGAGCAGTTCCGTGATCTGCTTTGGCGCAGGCAGTTGTGCTTTGATGGGTTTGGAAGATGTTCCTCTGACATTTCAAAGGTGTGCTCCCTTCGTGTGAAAAGACAATAGACGGGTTCACTTCAGATGAAGAGCCACCTTTGCCCAGGAAGCCACAGGCCTGCGATGTGACTCCCGTCCCCGCCCCATGACCCGCTTTCAGTTAGGAATTCAACGTTTAGGGCCTCCTCGTGGTGGGTGCTTTCGGCTCTGAGTTTGTGAAGCACCAGGCAGGCCTCCCTGAGCTTGTCAGGTTTGGTGTGTGGCCCCTTTTCATCCACTGCGCTCAGTGAATGACGGCTGCTCTTGTTGCTATTGCCTCTTCTGTTCCTCTGGGGCTCTTGGCTGTAAGCTCCTCTGAGGGCAGCCGTTACCTCCTCCAGGGGCCGAACACTAGCTGGGCCCCCGGCAGGGCCTGACACTGAGCTAGTCAGCTCCACCCGGGCTTGTCATGGGGACGGACCTGGCCCTGCCTGGCCTGGAGAGCAGCCCTGATACTCACCCCACCCTGTGTGGGTGCCTGCGTCATCCACATGGGACTGCCCCGCACACAGGACACAGTCGCCTCCTGGGCACCAAGTGTGACAGGCACCTCGGTACAACTAAACACCAGAAACTAAACAAAATTTGTCCTCCTTCCTGTTTATATGATTATTTTGGGGGATACGTAATGCATTGAAATGTTTCAAAATTTCAAAAGTAGAACCCTCCATACTATAGAAAAGATCCCCTCCTACTCCAGCACACAACCAACCTAAATTCCTTTTTAAAACAAATGTAATTCGCTTCCTCTTTGAAAAACCATAAGCACTCAAAGCAAAAACTAACTTCAAAACAAAAGAATACTCCACCACCTTAGAATATACATGAAAGTACAAACTAAAAACCCCACCCACCATCCAGATTTTCAGCATTTGAGTATAGGTCCTCCCAGACAGTTTTCAATGCACATCCCCTTTTCAAAACAATAAAAACAAGTCACAGGAAGAGTATCACAGTCCTGATCTTGCCAGCATCTCAGGGACATTTCCTCCTGGCTTCTTCCTTAAACAACTTAGATAGCTCTGTCATCACCTATAGGTACTGACTTATTTAACCCGATCCCATGATGGACATCAGGGATTTCTAGATTTGCCTTTTATAAGCAACATGGTGATGGGCCCTGAGACCTCACTGCCTACTTGTTTTATATATATATGTTTTTACATTTAATATATTTTTATTGATTTCAGAGGAAGGGAGAAGGAGAGATAGAAATATCAATGAGAATTACAGATCAGCTGCCTCCTGCACTAGGGATTGAGCCCACAACCCCAGCATGTGCCCCTGACTGGAACTGAATCCCAGGACCCCCTCACCCCCAACCCGCGGTTCACAGGTCAATGCTCTATCCACTGAGCCAAACTGGCCAGGGCTATTTTTGGTAACAAATTCCTAGAAGAGGAAATGCTGGATCACAATTTTTTAAGACCCTGGGTACCCCTCACACTGCCTTCAGGTTCAGCAGGACTGGTGTCCAATGCAAATCTGAAAGCCAAGCAGTTTTGGTTCAAATCACTCTTAATAGTAACAGCTGTGTGTGCCCCAAACCCACCTCCACATAGAGACAAAGACCACAGCCCTCCTGTGGGCGTGGTGACCTTTGCTTGCCCCAGAGAACTACCTGGGCCTGCCCCAGTCCCAGGCCTGGTGAGTCAGCTGATCAGGAGCGGGCACCACCCTTCCACGAGCAGGAACGCAGCTGCGACAAGGGCCACCACCTTCCAGGGAGGGAAACAGACTCTCTGGGCAGTGACTGGAGGAGGACGCGCCGCAGCTCCAGGCCTGCAGGTAAGATCTGCCTCCCCCCTTCACCTCAGCTTCCCCTATAGCCTGGGACCCAGATAAGTGAGCGTTATTCTCACCCTGTCCTGAGCGTTTTAGGATTTCCCAAGCAGTTTCATTCTGGGAGCGAGATGTGAACTGGGGTTTCCTCTTCTGACCACAATCCTGGGCCAGATTTGAGGGCTGAGAGTTCTTTATCCAGACCAGGGCCCCAGCCCCCTTCTGCCTGCCTCTGAGGGTGCTCAGGGAGACAGGACCCACACGTCACTCCATGAAGTGGCCCCTTGAAGGCCTGGCAAAAAGAAGCCGATTTCCACAAGAACTGAGTGCAGGCCTCAGTGTCTGTTACTTCTCTGCTGAAGTTGTTTCTATCCACAACCTCCCTACCACAGCCAGGAACATCTTGGGACAATGGCTTGCCCCTCTAAAACCTGGTTTCCTTACTTGGAGACTGGAAATATTCCTAATGTCAGGAGAACTGAATGAGGTAATGGACATGAGGGGTCAGGGCGTGCCCTCCATCCACACAGCAGAGCCCCAGCAATGGATAGGGCCTTAAAATGAGGCTGACACTCTAGACATGCGCTGCCGCGACAGCTTTACACAGTGATCCACACTGCTAAGTCTCATGCCACCATCACTTCTTCCCTGGGCTCCCTGTGTCCACCTTGGCCGCTCCAGTCTATTTTCTAAACATCAGCCAGAGGGGGCCTATTAAAATGAAAGCTGGACCATGTCACTCTGCTGCTCAAAATTGTCCAGAGGCCCCGTCTCGCTGGGGTAAAGACTGAGTCCTTGCGCTGATCCACAAGCCCTCCAGGCACTGCTGCTCCTCTGAACCATTGACTGTCTCACGGGTCAGATGTTCCCTCAACACAACAGGCAGTCCTACCTCAGGCTGCTGCAGTGGCTCCCTCCTCTGCCTGAATACTCTTTCTTACCCTTCAGGCTTTTACTCCTCACCCCGAGCTCCCACCGCTCCCACCCCACCCCCCCAAGCAGTGAGGCTCTTCTAGATCTCCTGACACTCTACCCTCCAACCGGCTGTACCTTTCTCCCCATCGCTCCCCACCACTCATACAGCAGAAGCACTTACTTATCCTCAGCTAGAGAGTTAGCACTCCTCAGGGGCAGATTTCGCTTTTGTTCAATGCCTTATTACTGGCACCTAGAACAGTGCTGGGGGGGAGGTGCTCAGTCAATGCACTGAAGGAACAACAGCTAATGATTGCGTGCCCTTCATGTGTCAGGTATTGTGATAAGTGCTTCCCATGCTTAGCTTATCTCTTTTTAAGAATCTTTTAATCTCCGAGATAACTCTGTGATGCCTGTACTGTTACCTATATTACAACAGAAACGACATTCAAAAGGGACTTGTCCATTGTTCTCACAAGGCCGGCAGCAATCTGAACCGTCCTGCCTGCCCCCAAGGTCCTTGCTCCTGCCCTGCCTCTCCTGGGCCTGGCTTGGGGAGCACTACATTCTCTGAAGAAGTCCCCAGCTTTTCTCTAGCAGGCAGTACACCCTGAGCGGAGGAGGGGTCTGTGCCGGTGGCCTAGCAACAGCCTCTTCCTTTCCGACTCACCATATCCCCGGGGCTAATTTGGCCTTCCAAGGAGCTATTCCTCTGACGCTCTAGCCCACGCTTCCCTCCTGCACACTGTCTTCTGAGATGGATGAGTTGTCCACAAAACAAGTGGGAGTCCCCTCGCCTCAGCTCTTGGGAACAGAGTGTTCCAGAGGAGTGCTCTCACCCCAAATCCAGAGATGCGGCTGAACTCTGAGTACGCGGTTGCTGATTTGTTGTGGGTGTTGTTATTGCTTATATAAAAAATACTGAGGCTCAGGGATGGACATTCTGCAAAGTGCAGCGGGAGAAGAAAATTCCTTTCAGAGGTGCTAACTGTGGGGTCCCGTCGGCACTGAACTGAGCAAATTCTTCCATTTGCCAGAGTGCGGGAGCCAGACTTTCAATCTGCCTCATTAGGCAGACTTATCTCCCTTTCTAGGCCCAGGGTATTTGTTCAAAGGACTTTTGGGGCTTTCTCTTCCCTCTGTGTCTGCTTTTCCATTTCTTTGAGAAAAGGTAACTGGACGCCTGCTGGGTGCCAGGCCCTGGGCTCAGTACTGGGGATTCAGAAATGAGCAACATTCTTGACTAAAGAGGGAAGACAGGCAAACAAATACAAAAGAGTGGAAATCCCACCCAGAAATGCCAAAAGCCTTGATCACAGTAGGTGATTAAGTCAACTTGAGTGGAGGAAATGTTAAATAGGTGAATATGAAATCCTGTGGCCTAGAAAAGAGAAGTTGTGGATGTGGGCATCTTGGGGAAAATTTGCAATTGGAGTCCCCCAGATGAATAAGGGGGAGGGAGAAGGCATGAATGGCATTAAAGACAAAGGGCACAGCCATGAACAAGCAGGCTGAGTTTTAGGATCAGCTGACTGGAATGAATGAAATGCAAGATGAGTGTAGAAGAGGGTGAGATTGGAGCTATACCAGGAGTCAGGTCACGGGAATTTGAATACGAAGTTGGAGATTTATCATAAGAAGAGCTGGGTCAGGATGACGTCAAGAGCAGGTGCTGAGGGGTAACGCCCAGGCTTTGGCCTTGGGTTGGATTTGGTGGGGCGGCAAAACCGGGGAAAATGAGTTCAGGCTGGTAAAGATGTGGAAGGCAGCTGGACTCCTGGCCTGGGCCTCCCTACCCCTGGAGTAACACATCCCACCCCACCCTCCTGAACCTTCCACACTTCAGTCTTCTCAGGGTCTCCTGCCTCCCTCCAGGAGGCCTTCCTCGCCACCCTCGCCTTTTATCCTGCACTCCATAAACCCAACCGCCTGAACCTCCCGTACTAGTAAAATGCAACGGGTCCAGTGTTGCTGTAGGAAGTAATCTACCAGGCCAAGCACAGGTCGCCTAACCTGGGCAACAGGGACTCGAATCACTCGGCCACCGGGCTGGGAACACTGGGTGAGTCAGTGTGGAGTGGGGCGAGGCACTTGCAGCTCAGGCCAGGCAGGAGTCAGCCTCCCCCGCCCCCGCAAGAAACTGGTGAGAGGGTGGGCGGGAAGGTGCCGTCACTCAAAGATGCTTCCAAATCGTCAGGAGCGAGGGTGTGTGTGGGTTACGCTTTCTTTTCAGTTTGAGCAACAGGCAGCGGAAACCTCAGGAGCCTTGACTGTGTCCGCCTCCTGCCTCCTCCGTACAGAACCTGTCAGCGGTGAGCAGCTCAGCCGCACCCTTTTGCTTCGGAGGCAATAAATGGCCCCCGGGGGCCCGTGGCCATGGGACACAGGCCCCTTTAAAGCTCGACTGACCCGTAGCCTCCAGCCCGGTGAAGAGAGAACGGCGGCGGCCCTGGCCGGTTTGGCTCAGCGGGTAGAGCGTCGGCCTGTGGGGCGAAGGGTCCCAGGTTTGATCCCGGTGCAGGGCACGTGCCTGGGTGCGGGCTCGGTGCAACATGCAGGAGGCAGCCAGACGCCGAATCCCTCTCCTCGTCGATGTCTCTCTCCTCTCCATTCCTCTCTGAAATCAATAAAAACATATTAGAGAGAGAGAGAGAGAGAAAGAGAGAGAGAGAGAGAGAGAGAGAGAGAGAGAGAGAGAGAAAGAATCGCGGGGGGGGGGGGGGCCTGGCCGCCCCTTCCTGTCTCTCAGTCTGCTGCTTTACCTGATCTCTTTTTGTGGATGGCAGCGTCAGCTACGGGCGCCTAAAGAAACGTGGTCAGTGGCCGAGCAAGGACCCATGAACAACAGGTCACGCGCGGTTCGGCTGGGCACATGCCCGGCGGCGGGCTCAGTCCCCAGCGCTGGGCCTGCAGGAGGCAGTCGACCAGCGAGCGACTCTCCTCATTGCGGTTTCTCTCTCTCTCCCCGCCCCCTTCCTCTCTGAAATCAACAACGATATATTAAAAAGAGAGAAGGAGGCCGCGTGGGCTCGAGTAACCAACCCCGCCAACAACCCCCGCGGTGAGGAAGCAGGCGTGTCCAACCCCGCGACTGGAAAGCCTTTTGGGAGTCGCCGCCCGCTGCCCGCGCTGGCCCGGGTGGGCCGGACGCATGCGCCCGAGACGCCACCGCGCCCCCTAGCGGCCTGGCGGGGCCTCTGCGCAGTCGCCGTAGCCCATAGCAACCAGGAGGGGGTCACTTCCGGCGGGAATCCGCACGGCGTGGGGACTGGAGTGCGAGTGTGTGGAGATCGATGGACGTCCTGACAGACTGGGACACGGGCCTGGGGCGAAGAGCAGACCCTAGCTGGGGGCCGCTGGGGCTCTCTCTGGTGCCCCGGGCCTGGAGGCTGTGCGTGGCGGCTCCCATGCGACAGCGGGAGTTGAGGCTGAGGGAGGGGGCGGGTTCGCCCACGGCGGCCATTTCCTCGGGTGAGAAATGGGTCGGGCGCCCTCCGTGCCTGAGTCCGAAGGAGAAGCGAGGGCAGTGGAAGTAATTCGCAGTGAGAGAGCAGGCACTTCACGGGGTGAAAGCTCAGACCGGCCTGCAGCTGACAGCCGGCCCGGGCAGACGGAGGCTGGCTGCGTTTGCATCGGGCGTGGGAGCCCCGCGCAGCTGGGGGCGCCGGCCCGGGTGGCGTGTGGTGGTGACTGAGCTGTGGTGAGAGGGCTCGGCAGTGACTTCCCCAAATGGTGAACAAAACACCATGTAACTTCCCTCCGGTAGCCTGGTCTGCGCGCTGCTGGATAACCCGTGGCATGCCAAAGCCCGGGGGCGTTTTGCATGTGTTGCATTTGTGTATAAAACAGGCTGTCAGCAGGTGTTCTGCCTCCCTGCAGGTGTGCAGGGCAGAGGGCAGTTTCTCGTGGTGGATTATTCTGTGCAGGTGGGTCCAGATCTCTGCCCCCTGCTTCCGGAAGGCTGGTAGTGACCCCTCAAAATGCCCACACAAAATCCCGCTCTGGTTTTTGGAAAAACCACTGATGGATTCGGTTAAATAAGTTTTGCCGGCATTCGTGCGCTGGGCGCGTTTGGTGGGGAGGCATCGCGTGGTGAAGGGGGCGGGTGGGGGGAGGGGGAGTCCCGGCCCTTCTGAGGTTGGGGCGGTGTGAGAAAAAGCCCAGATAGTATCATATAATATGCTAAATAGCTCGATAACAGAGGCAGTACAGCTCCGGAACAAAAGAGGACCCAGCCCACTGGCAGAAAACAAACAGAAACAGAGCCGAGACCGGTTTGGCTCAGTGGATAGAGCGTCGGCCTGCGGACTGAAAGGTCCCAGGTTCGATTCTGGTCAGGGGCATGTACCTTGCTTGCGGGCACATCTCCAGTAGGAGGCGTGCAGGAGGCGGCTGATCGATGTCTCTCTCATCGATGTTTCTGACTTTCTATCCCTCTCCCTTCCTCTCTGTAAAAAATCAATAAAATATATTTAAAACAAAAACAAACAGAAACAGAAAACACACACACCGAGAAGTAGCATTTGAGCTGAGCCTTGAAAGGGAGCCAGGCAGGGAAGGGCGGTGGGCCAAGCAGCGGGACCAGCAGGACTGAAAGAGGGCCAGGGTCCCTGGCACACAGTAGACGCTCACATCCTGTGAGTGACCAGGTGGACGACTGAACGAGGCGGCCATGCTTGCTGGCGGGGAGCCATTCCCCACCGCACCGTGAACTGCCAAACACGGCGAAAAGGCAGGGGAACACCTGCCTCTTGATCCCCCCAGAGCCCCACACCGAGTTGGGACCCCGAGCAGGTGACAGTGGTGGAAGGGTCCCTGACACGGAGAAAGGGTTGTGTGGTCCTGGCCTGGGAGTGATTTCCAGGAAGTGGCTCTCTGATTCTGCTCTCCCAGAGGGCAGCTGCTAAAAATATAACCTCTCTGTTGCTTCATGGTTGGGAAAAATCAGGGCAAGGGTAGCCTCTTACCGCTGTTCATGCGAGATTCTGCTAGCATGGGGTGTTTTTGGCAGATGGCACCTGCTGAGGACTGTCCTAAGATAAAAACCTCTCAGAGTATGTGCACAGGGAAAGGCCACAAGGCAGAGGGCGCTCCGTCTCTCCCCCCTCCTACCCCTCTCCCCCCCACACCCCTCCCTCTCGCCCCAAGCTGGTCTAAAGGAGGTCAGAGTCAGTCTCCCTCTCTCCCCTAAGAAAATCGCTGACCTCATGAGGTGATCTTTTCTTCCCGGAAGGCCGGGCGAGGACAAGGATCTGGAGCTAAACCGGCTGGATGGTACTTGGGGAAATAGGAAAGCATGAGCAGCCCCCTCTAGGGAGTAGGCTGAGTGTTGCTACACACGACCCCTGCTCTTACATTGCCAAATATTTTTATGGTTTTCCCTACAATTAGGAGAATTTTATATTTTCATATTTTACAGTGTTGGCACTAATTCAAATAAAAAACACCTAAGTCTGTGAGAGGTGAACAAAACAGGGTTGGGACCGCTGGGCCTTGTTTCCATCTTCGGAAGGCGGGTGTCCTTAGGACATCAAAGCTTTAAAGCGAAAAGTGAGAGCCCAGGCAGAATACAGTGCTTCAGGCAACATTGTGGAGTCAGTGTCCACGCTCGGGGCGGGGGCGTCTATGACAAGCGACAAGGCCCAGTCCTGCCATTTGGGAACTCCCAGTCGAGCAGGTAGATGGGCACTTAAAGAGGCAACTACAGGAAACATGAGTGATCAGCAAGAATAAGGACGTGCGTGGGGGTGGGGGAAGAGAGCACAAATCAAGGCAGGCCTCCCGAAAGAAGAGTGCTCTGGTCTGGAATTTGAAAATGATGAGCAGTTAGCCAGGCAGGAAGCGGAAGGGGTGAGGAATGTTCAGAGAGAGGGACTAGGATAGGCAAAGGGCTGGAGACAGGAAAAAACTTGATTTATTCAAGAATCTGAAAGTAGCTCCTTCCTCACATTTCATCTAGGAAGGAAATAAAGCATCACGTGTAATTCCTTTGAATTTCTTTGGATACCTTGCTCCAAGGTCTCACTGATTCTCCTCCAGGACTCGTAAAAGGTACTTGGTGAATGTTCATGGTGCTCCCCCAAGTCCTCTTTCCTTCCTTCCTTAGAGCAATTCTCTGTTGAGTTTTTAAATTCTGCTACAGCTTGTATGCCTATTTTTAAGAATTTCCATTGGTCTCACTTCACCATAGCCAAGATCAAGGCTAGAAATAGGTTATACTGCAGGAGAGTTCCAGAAGTGAAAAAGGGTGGGGGAGTGGGTGGGGTGGGGAAGGAATCCCAAAGGGCCTGCTGCCTTTCTGTTGAAAACTAAGTCCCCACCCACTTGACCCTGGAGCAGATCCTGTGTAGTTGTGGGGCAATGCTTTGCAAACCCCTGACATAGGCTAGTACGCAGCACCTGCTGGATTGAATTTAGGTCTCATAAACATGTCTGATCTTTGAGACAGGGTAGGGGAGGAAGTGGCCCCCCAGTCCTGCTTTTCCTGACCAGCCTGTCCTGGGTGGTTCCCTGAGCCCAAGTTCTGTAGCCCAGAACCAACTGAATGTGGTGGATGGAATTCTGCAAGGGTGGAAACCATGAGTTGGGAACCAGACAGACTTGGGTACAAACCCCAACTCTCCCATTTCCAATATGGGGGATAATTATGCCTTCCTGCTATCCTTCTCATCCTGAGAGTGCTAACTGGCTCATGTGGACAGATGGTGGACATCTGTGCCTCCTCTCACCCCTCATTCCTCCTCACCTTCTGTGCCCTGCAGGGTGCTTCCAGGAGAGCCATGGCCACCCTGTACCCATCTCTGGAGGACCTGAAGGTGGACCAAGCCATTCAGGTACGTCACCCAGCCCATGTTAGCCTGGGCCCCCTGATGGAGCCTTCAGGAGCACCCCAGGGCAGCTAAGGGAGGCTTGTCTTGGATGTTGGTGGGTGGTTGGGGCCCCAAGCAGCAGGTCACCACGGAAGGCCCTGCTGAGTGGGCAGATGCCCAGACGCCAAGGCAGTGGAGTTGCAGCAGAAATGGAAACGGCCAGGCACCTGCGGCCAGGCCTCTGTCGTGCCTGTTTGTCCCAGCCTTTCCTCCACCAGGTTCAGTCCACCCCACACTGTAGGGCAGGCTCTTGTCTTCTCAGCCCCCACAAGCCCCTCTTCCCTCCATCCCATCTATGGTCTCAGGAAGTGTTGAGAGTTTGGGACTTCTTGACTGAGAACTTGGGCCCCCAGGTTCTGGCTGCCTCAGGGAGAATATGAGTCATTTGGTGGCTCGAGAGAAGGCCACGAACCTCCCCCAGAAACATGGACATCTCAGAGGCCACATTTACACAGGACCTCAAAGGGTCACCGATGTCCTCTACCCCTCAGGCCTGCCAGCATACATTATGCCTCGCTCCCAGGGTCCAAGGGTTCTGGGGTGGGGGCGTCCCAGACACCGCTGACCAGCACCCCTCATCTCTCCCTAGGCCCAGGCCAGAGATACCCCTAAGATGCCCATCCTGCCTGTGCAGGAGAGAGCTGTCCCCCAGCCTTCAGGTGAGTGAGTGGGGTGACCTCTTCTGGCATCTCTGAGTGCTGGTCTCCTGTCTGCTACTGTGCTCATCAGAACCGTTTGAGGGGTGCAGTGACAACTGGCTGAGTGAGGCCCCCATTTCCCTGCCGTGGGCCATCTTCCGTGGTGCTGCACGAGGGCCAGATGTTGTGGTGACCCCTAGAGTGGTTCGTGGCAGTCTTGATTTAGGTTTTGGCAGCAAACGTGAACTTAGGCTCAATTCTCCCCTCCTCCCCGGTCACACTGTCCCCGGAGCTGAGCTGCCCTTGGGTCAGAGGCCTGCTTCTGTGGATTTCTTAAGATCAAGGCCTCGTGGCCCCAGTGCCAGCCCTGTACTTTGTGTTGGGTTCTGGCCGGTACCAAGTAAAGTGGTACATGAGGCACTAGGTGTACATGAGGCACTCCTGGAGGGAGCAGGACACCGGTGCGTGTTCCTGCTTCCTCTCCCACACACCACATCCTTGGGATATACTGTGTGCTCAGGGATAAGCTGCATTCTAGGGATCTGACAGCATTCCCAGGACGTTTCTTAGAAACGAGCCACCACATTGGAGCCAGGCAGTTGTGGCTAAGCTCACCTTGATAACACCTTTCTTCCTCCTTCTTCCTTTCCCATCAGTTTTGTACCCAAACCTGGCAGAACTGGAAAATTATATGGGTCTTTCCCTCTCCAGCCAAGAAGTCCAACAGAACCTGCCTCAGATTCCAGACAGTACCAGTGTAGGTATCTGTCTCTTGCCTGATGTGGGCACAGATCTTCCAACTCTCGCTCCTTCCTGGTCTTGCCATTGAAACATCCCCGCAGCCCCGTTTCTTGATGGTACTTTTCATTTTGAGCCCTCATTGTAAGTGTTGTGGGATTTCGGGTCTTGGGGTTGGAAGGCTGTGCCTGCCTTTTGACCCCTGGCTTCAGGCTGCTGAAGGAGAAGGGAGGACATTGAACCCAGCCTGTGTTGGGAGCTTCTCATGAAGGGCTGCCTGTAGCTTGGGAGCAGCGGCATGGGCAGGCAGAGGCAAGGTGGGAGGAGGTTGCCACCCAGCCGTGGTCCTCAAATTAAACAATATGGCTTGATTTCCAATCTCCATGGCTCAGGGAGCAAAAGAAATTCTGACAGAAATACTCACTCTTGAAAATGTGTCCACATACAGACTCAGTCCCCACGTAGACCCCTCCCAGTTATGTCCAGCACCCCTGCGGCCATTTGTCAATGTCCTTGTCTGCCAGTCTCAGCCTGAGCCCATGAAAATCAATGGCACAGAGCAGTGGGGACTCTTGCAGGGCCTGGAGGATTTCATGAGGGTGGTGGAAGTGATATTGGAAATGCCACAGCCGCATACAAAGCTTCTGACAAGGAAGGATCTCACAGGAGAACACTGACAAGGATGAGGACATGTGGGACCCTGAGAAAAATTAGTGGCACCTGAGGTGTTTCTGTAAAATGATCCCCTTGATAGTCATTAAGTACACACAAAGTAAAGAAGGTTATGTTTATATAGTTCAATTTTAATCCATTGACTTAACCCCCCTGTTCCAATAATTAGGACATAAATGCATTTAACCTAAGTTTTGATAAAAATATGACAGATGAATGCATTTTATAATATTTTAAAGTTTTGTTTTTAGTTTTAACTTTTTATTTTTATTTTAAAAATATTTTATTGATTTTTTAGAGAGAGAAAGGGAGAGAGAGAGTTAGAAACATTAATGAGAGAGACATCGATCAGCTGCCTCCTGCACCGCCCCCTCCCCCCACCACTGGGGATGTGCCTGCAACCAATGTACATGCCCTTGACAGGAATCGAACTTGGGACCTTTCAGACTAAAGGCCGACGCTCTAACCATTGATCCAAACAGGTTTCAGCTAACTTTTTATTTTTAAATAATCATAGATCCATAGGAAGTTGCAAAGGACAGAAAAAGGCACCGAAGATTGTACCCTTCACTCAGTTTTCCCAATGACTGTGTCTTACATAATGATAGTGTAAGGACAGAGCAGGCGTTTCCTTGGTACAGTGTGTGCCTAGGGCTCTGTGTTGCTTTATGGACACCTGCATAGATTCCTGCATCCACCAGCACAATCAGGGCGTTTCATCCCCCCAGGTCTCCTACGAGCTGCCCTTTCATAGTCCTGCCTGCCCTTCCCCCTCACTATCCTTCACCCCGGCAACCACCCTCTCTCTCCTGTCTCTATAATGTCGTCATTTCAGAACGTCAGTCAGTGGAATCCTACAGTGCATGACCTTTTCACTCAGCAGAAGGCCCTGGAGATGGTTTCCAGCTTGTCAGGTGTATCGGTACTTCACCCCTTTCTATTGCTGCGCAGTGTCCATGGTATGGCTGTGCCGCAGTTTGCTTAACCTGTTGAGGGGCATTTCAGTTGCTTCCAGTTTCTATTACTAATGAAGCTGTTGTGATGTTTGTAGAAAGGTTTTGTATGAACTTAAGTTTTTATTTATCTGGGGTAAATGCCCAGGAGGGCAATTGCTAGGTTGTATGGTAAATGAATGTTTTCATGTTTAAAACATTTTAAAGAAATCGATAAACTACTTCTAGAGTGGTTTGACCATTTTATTTTCCTGTTAGCAACACATGACAGCCCCAGTTTCTTCGCATCCTCATTAGCACTTGGTTTTATCACCATTTTTAGTATTAGCTGTTATGATGGGTGTTTATTGGAATTTTATCAAGGTCTTAATTTGCATCTCCCCTAATGGCTAGTGATGTTGAACATCTTTCCATGATCTTATTTACTATCTGTACTCTTTTCAGTAAAATGTTTCCTCTTATCTTTTGCTTTTAAATGGATTGTTTGCTTTTTTAAGTCAAGTTTTTTTTTTTTTTTGTTGTTAATCCTCACTTGCAGATATTTTTTCCTTTGCTTTTCAGAGAGAGTAGAAGGGAGGGAGGGAGAAAAACATTGATGTGAGAGAGACACATGGACTGGTTGCCTCCCAAACTCGCCCTGACTGGGGGTGGGAAGTTTACCCGACATCAAGGTATGTGCCCTTGACTGTGCCCTTGACTGGAAATTGAACCTACCACCCTTCGGTGCACAGGCCAATGCTCTAACCACTCAGCACACTGGCCAGGGCTAAGTCAAGTTTTAAAAAATATATATATTTTATTGATTTTTTTACAGAGAGGAAGGGAGAAAGAGAGTTAGAAACATAGATGAGAGAGAAACATCCATCAGCTGCCTCCTGCACCCCTCCTACTGGGGATGTGCCCACAACCAAGGTACATGCCCTTGACTGGAACCGAACCTGGGACTCTTCAGTTCACAGGCTGATGCTCTACCCACTGAGCCAAACTGGTTTTGGCCTAAGTCAAGTTTTGAGAGTTCTTTATTCTAGAGTCCTTCATTAGATAGGTGGTTTGTAAATATTTTCTCCCAGTGTGTAGCTTCTGTTTTCATCCTAATAAAACAGTCTCTTGCAGAGCAAAAGTTTTGATTTTGATGGGTTCAATTTATTGATTTTTTTTTTTCTTTTGTGGGTCATGCTTTGCTGTCCTAAGGAATTTTCACTAAGCCCTAGGTCCTGAAGAATTTTTCCTTTTTTTCCTTCTAAAACCATTATAGTTTTATGTTTTAACATTTAAATTTAGGATTGAATTTGAGTTAATTTTTATATAGGATGTGGTATAAAGGTCAAAGTTCATGTTTTTACTATGGATGTTCAATTGCTCCTGTACCATTTGTGGAAGAAACTATTCCTTCTCCATTGAACTACTACTCTTGGATCTCTGTAAAAACAGTTGGCCCTACTTATGTAAGGCTGTTTCTGGATTCTCTGTTCTGTTTCATAAGTGTCTATCCTTCCACTAACACCACACTGTCCTGATTACTTAGCTGTATAATGAGTCTTAAGAGTTGGTTGAATGTGTCTTCTTACTTTATCCTTTTTGTCAGGATAGTTTTAGCTATTCTAGTTCCTTTGTCTTTTCGTATGAAGTTCAGATTAACCTTGTCTAAATCTAGAAAACATCTTACAGGGATTTTGATAGAAATGAAGTCTGTATTATCAATTGGGGATATATGACAGTTTTTCTGTGTTCTTCAAATCCATGAATCTCTGTGTTTATTTAGATCTTCTTTGATATCTTTTATCAGTGTTCTATAATTTTCAACATACAATTCCTATACATGTTTTGTTAGATTTACAACTTATAAGCTTTTTTAAAAATCCTCACCTGAGGATATATTTTTCTTTTTTTAGAGAGAGAGTGGAGAGAAGGGTGGAGGGGCACAGAGAGGGAGGAGAGAGAAACATTGAAGTGAGAGAGACATACACATTGATGTGCTTCCTCCTGGGAGCCTACAATTAAGGTACATGCCCTTGATCCAGAATCTAACCCACAACCTTTCTGTCTGACACTCTAACCACTGAGAAACCTGTCAGGGCTTATAAGCTTTTTGGAGTGATCATATGTGGTATTGTATTTTTAATTTAGGTTTCCACAGGTTTATTGCTAGTATATTGAAGTTCACTTGATTTTTATATGTTGATTTTGTGTCCTGTGATCTTGCTGAACTCATTTATTAGTTCAAGGAGTTTACTTATAGATTCCTTGGAATTTTCTATTAGGCCATAATGTAATCTGCAAATAGGGACCATTTAATTTTTTTTTTCCGATCTGTATGTCTTTTATTTCCTTTACTTGCCTTATTGCTCTAGCTAGTTCTTTCAGTATTATCCTATCTAATAAAAGAGTAATATACAAATTGACTGCACCTCTGCCACACCAACAAGCCACGCCCACCAGCCATGCCCACCAGCCAATCAGAGCGAGTATGCAAATTAATCCAACCAAGATAACTATGGCCACAAAGAGAGCAGGAGGGAGGCTTGGGTTGCCCCTGGCAATGGAGGAAGCCAAGCTTTCTGCACACCCTGGCTGGTCCAGGCCTCTGCTTAAAGCAACAAAGTTTCAGTGGCTGTGGGAGAAGAAGGCTTGTCTCCACTCCAGGCTACAAAGTTTTAATTGTAGAAGATAAATAAATCCCAGATACCAGGGCCTCCACTTGGGTTGCCATGGGGTGTGGCCAGCCTGCAAACCACCACAGGCCCCTCACCCAGGCCATCCCATGTCCCAAGGGAACAACCACCTTGATCCAGGACACCCTTCAGGGCAAACCAGCTGGCCCCCACCTGTGCAGCAGGCCTCTATTCTATCTAATAAAAGAGTAATATGCAGATTGACCATCACTCCAACACACAAGATGACTGTCCCCATGTGTTCAAAAGATCCTGCCCCCATGTGGACACAAGATGGCCACCACAGAAGGACAGCAGGGGAGGGCAGTTGTCAGGAACCAGGCCTGCAAGGGAGGGCAGTTGTGGGCAATCAGGCCAACAGGGGAGGGCAGTTGGAAGGGACCAGGCCTGCAAGGGATGGCAGTTGGGGGTTAATCAAGCCTGCAGGGAAGGACAGTTGAGTGGAACCCAGGCCTGCAGAGGAGGGCAGTTAGGGGTGACGAAGCCTGCAGGGGAGGGCAGTTAGGGGTGACCAGGCCCACAGGGGAGGGCAGTTAGGGGCAAACAGGCTGGCAGGGGAGCAGTTAGGCATCAATCAGGCTGGCAGGGGAATGGTTAGGGGGTGATCAAGCTGGCAGGCAGAAGTGGTTAGGTGCAATCAGGAAGGCAGGCAGGTGAGCAGTTGGGAGCCAGCAGTCCTGGATTGTGAGAGGGATGTCCGACTGCCCATTTAGGCCCGATTGGGTAGGATCGGGCCTAAATGGGCAGTCGGACATTCCTCAAGGGGTCCCAGATTGGAGAGCGAGTAGACTGGGCTGAAGGATACCCCGCATGCATATATTTCATGCACCAGGCCTCTAGTCTACACCAATAAAAGAGAAACATGCAAATTAACATCACTCTGCTATACCCACAAGCCACACCCACCAACCAATCAGGAGTGAGTATGCAAATTAACCCAACAAAGATGGTGGCCGGCCACAGAGCTGGAGCAAGCAGGAGGCTTGGGCTGCCCTGGCAATGGAGGAAGCCAAGCTTCCTGCCTGCCCTGGCCTGTGCTCAAGGCTACAAAGTTTCAATTATAGAATATAAGTAAATTTTGGATACTTGCTTCCAGCCAGCCCTTGTCTCCACTCAAGGAGGTGCTGAAAAAAAAAAAAAAAAGAAAGAAAGAGATAAAAGGGAGGGGCTGGTACTTTGGGTTGCCTGGTAGTGATCAGGCCAGGATGGGACAACAGGGGCCATTGGGGGTAAGCCGACCAGCAGGGAGGCCACTTGGGTATGGGTGAGCAGGCTGTCAGTGGGAGTTAATTGGAGGTGATCAGGCCAGCAGCAGGGGGGCAGTGGGGGTGAGCAGGCTGGCATGGGGGCAGTTGGGGTGATCTGGCTGGTGGAGGGGCAGATGGGGGGCGAGCAGACTGGCAGGCAGAGTAGTTAGGGGCAATCAGGCAGGCAAGTGAGTGGCTGGAGCCAGTAGTCCCTGATTGTGAGAGGGATGTCGGACTGCCAGTTTAGGCCTGATCCCTGTAAACCAGCAGTAGGACATCCTTTAAGGGGTCCCAGATTGAAGAGGGTGCAGGCCATGCCGAGGAATCCTTCCCCACCACCCCCCACCCATGCACGAATTTCATGTACTGGGCCACTAGTATTTAATAGTAGTGGTGAGTTTGGACATGTTACCTGTTCTGGATCTTTGGGGGAAAGCATTCATTTTTATTTTTAGACAGAAATCAAACTGAGCCTACTTTTCTTCATTGGTCACTATTGCTATTTTGTAATTTTATTTACTTTTATTTTAAAGTGAATTTTAAAGAGGTCTTTACCTGATATCAATTAGCCTTGGAAAATGAGGGCCTTTTTTCTATATAGCCTGCTCTTTCCTCATTTTCCTGGCTGTTTTTCAAGGCCGTGGACTTGGATGCCCCCTAGTGGCTTCATGGAGTCATGTCCCCTCTGGGCTCCAGCCGATAAGTGTGTGATCTGCTGATGGGAGAGGCCCCAGGGACCATTCCATCCTCCTTTCCCCATCATTTCGAGGCTCCTGGGGCCTGCTGACACCCTCTTCTCTTGATGTCTGCAGACAGTGGTCTCTGGCCCCTTGCCGGGCCAGCTGGTGGCGCCTGTGTCCGGGAACAGCCTGGGTGTGCAGCGTGCGGAGATCAAGCCCGGGGTGCGGGAGATCCACCTATGCAAGGACGAGCGTGGCAAGACAGGGCTGCGGCTCCGGGCCATCAACAAGGTGGGGCTGGCGGCTTGGAGAGAGTGGGGGTAGTGGACAGCACCCGTAGGCAGCCTGAGTCACCCACGCGCCTCGCCTTTGGGGCTTTGGCTGCACAGCCCAGCGGCTAGGGAGGGCATTGCGGGGTGGGGTGAGGGTGGGGAACATGCAGAGCGTGCTGGGAGCAAGGCCCACCTACTTCCCAAGCCCATCCCCTTCCTTTTAGCTCCTCCCCCAAGGCCCGAGGCCTGGCACTGGATTGTTGCAGGGACCCACCAGCTGCTTCTCAGGCTCCTGTTGCTCAGAGCTGCCCTTCCCCATGTCCCCAGTTCCCAGGATCTGGCTGCCAGGCGGCTGGCCATCGGGCCTTGATGCATTGTGAGAGGCCTATGGTCCAGTGCTTGTGGGTGCAGCCTCCAGTCAGGGTTGAAATTTTGCCTCAGCTGCTCCCTGGCTGTGTGGCTGGGAGTTTCCTCATCAGGAAAATGGGGAACCAGTGTACCTACCTGCTGGCAGAGCTGTAGTCCCCGCACCCTGCAGGCCCCATACCATTAAGAGGAGACAACGCCTAGGAGAGACTGGGCTCCGGTGGGTGAGCTGACAGGGCCCTGCCTCTCCCAGGGACTCTTCGTGCAGCTGGTACAGGTCAACACCCCTGCTTCTCTTGTGGGGCTGCGCTTTGGGGACCAGATCCTGCAGATTGATGGGTGCGACTGTGCTGGGTGGAGCACAGACAAAGCCCACCGGGCAGTGAAGAGGGCTTCAGCAGAGAAGATTGTCATGGTTGTTCGGGACAGGTGAGTGCCAGAGGCAGGAGCTTCTCTGCGCCTCCAGCCACGATCCATGCCCAGCTCACTGTCCCTCTCCGGCAGGCCTTTCCAGCGGACTGTCACCATGCACAGGGACAGCACCGGCCACATAGGCTTCGTCATCAAGAAGGGGAAGGTGGTCTCCGTAGTCAAAGGGAGTTCTGCGGCCCGCAACGGGCTCCTCACCAACCACTACGTGTGTGAAGTGAATGGGCAGAATGTCATCGGGCTGAAGGTAGGCCAGCGGCCGGCTCTGCCCCTGAGCTGCAGGGGCAGGAGACTGCTGGGTGGGGAGGGCCCTGTCTGTGGGCACCATCCGGGCTTGTTTCTCCATCCTAAGGTTGCTGCGAGGAGTCGGTAAGACGGTACATAGACCTTTGGGCACATGGTCAGTGCTCAATAAATATTAGCTGTTGACCCTAACACATGGAGGTCAAAGGGTGACAGAAAGAGTGGGTGATGGCATGTGAAGGCCTCAGGTGCCCAGGTGGCTACGGGCTGCATGAATACCTCCGTGCTTTGTGTGGTACTTCTGGTTGCTTCCTAGATCACGTGACAGGAATTTTTTTTTTTAATATACCTTATTGATTTTTTACAGAGAGAAAGGGAAAGGGATAGAGAGTTAGAAACATCGATGAGAGAGAAACATTGATTAGCTGCCTCCTGAACACCTCCTACTGGGGATGTGCCCACAACCAAGGTACATGCCCCTGACCGGAATCAAACCTGGGAACTTTCAGTCCACAGGCCGACGCTCTATCCATTGAGCCAAACTGGCTAGAGGAATGTTTTTGAAAACACTTTTTCAGAAATCCACTTCTGACCTCTGTTCATTTTTTGAGGGGATATGTGTAGCAATGTTTATTTTTGAAAAATAGAAGTGATCTTGAGTCAGGGCTATGGGCATGGACTGCAGGTGGGTGCTTTCAGGGAATGGATTGCAGAGGATGCGGAGTCACGTGACTTTTGGTCCCTGAACAAGTGAAAGTAATTTTATCCCCACCTGATGCTGCTCCTTGGATAAGAGTGGTTCTCATCCCAGGTGTGATTTGATGAGGCCCTTCCCCTCCTGCAGCCAGGGCTATGGGCTCACAAGGCAGGTCCCCTGCACAAGAGGCCTGGGGGTTGGCATTCATTCCGCAGCTTTTAGGCCAGGTCTCTACCCCTCACAAGGGCCATCACCAAGCCATTCTTGTCACATCTGCTTCCCTGTGCCTGGCAGTCTCCCTTACCTTCCCCGGAGGCAGGTTCTGGTGCTCATTGTGATCAGGAAGTGCTTCCTAATGTCTGTCCAAGGTCCTTCCTGCTGCATCTCTCCTCTCAGGGATCAGGTGGCACAATCCCAAGGGAACCCCTTAGACCTTTAAAGCTGATACCCTGGTACCAATTCTGAGCAGCTGGCTCTCGGATATTAATGCATTCGTCGTGTGAGAGCATTAGCGCTCATGGACCCTGACCGAGAGAGCAGTCACTGGACAGGGACTGCCCTTCCTCTCCTTTTGGATGGCTCAAGGCTGCGTTACAGGCTTACCCGTTATCCTGCCAAACCAAGCGTGTGAGGCTCTTAGAACTGGGCTTGTCCCTTTGTAAGTGGCCACAGACAGCTATGCTACTTGAGATGATCTCGTCAGAGCTCATCTGCTTTCACTTGTGGCCTCACTAGTCCTCTCTAGCACGCTTTCTCCCCTTTATCCTGGAACAACCAGACAACAGAAACCAAGTTAGAGACGAGGAGAGTCAAAGTCTCTAGTCTCAGGACGGGCCAGGGCTCTTCTGCGGCCATGGCTCTCGCTATTGGACTGCTTGGCACACTGCGTGCAGACTCTGTGTTGTGCTCCCCACCATCTCATCGGCTTCTGCGGGCCTTGCCTCTTCACTGAGATGTGAGAGGAAGCGGCCCATGGGCAGCTCGGGCTGGCTGGCCAACAGGCCTGGTGGGGGTGGTGCACCCAGTATCCCCCACTGCATGGCTGTTTTCTTCCTGCTTTGGGGCCAGAACCCGAGTGTGGCCAGGTCCAGGGAGATGGGATGGAAGATGTGGCTGGTGGGTTCTGGGGCCTCTGTGGGTGAGGGGCGGAGAGAAGTTCTGGTTGTAAGGCCCTGTTCTGTCAGGCCCACGTGACTGGCCCTCGAGGCAAGGATGGAAGTGGCATGCCCATTTCACAGAGGGGAGCTTCAGGGGAGGTCCGAGTTCTTGCTCAAGCAGGGGCTCACCCAGGTGTCTGCCTGGGACTCTCCCCTGAGGGCAGCCCTACCCTTGAAGCCAGGTGCCAGTGGCTCCCTAGCAAAGGCCACGTTGACCCCATCCATAGCGTTGCCTGCAGAGTTACCCCTGGCCCCATCCAGGCTGACCGCTCACTCGCCTCCTCTCTAGGACAAAGAGGTCACGAAGATCCTGGCCATGGCCGGGAATATCATCACCCTGACCATCATCCCGACCGTGATCTACGAGCACATGGTCAAAAAGTAAGGCTCTCCCTCGCTTCTTCCCCCTCACCTCCCTCGTCCCCACTGCCTGCTTTCTCACACAGAGCACAGCCCTTCCCCAGCCCCTCCCTTCAGCGTGGCGGGGGGCTTCTGGTGATTGGGAAATCTGAGAGATAAAAGTGGAGGCCATAGGGAGGCACAGGCCGCGGGGAGGAGGGAAGGCACGGCTCGTTGTGGCCACTGTCGTCCTTGCTGTATCTAGATTGTCCCCGACCCTGCTCCGCCACACCATGGACCACTCCATCCCAGATGTCTGACGTCACGGGCAGCTGCGCCCTCCCACCTCCTGCAGGAATGGGAGGCCTGCTGCCTGGAGCCGGCATGTCCTGACGGGGTGTGCTCCGGTGGGGTGACCGCAGAGCATGTCTTCGTGTGTAGCACAGGCCTCCTTGGAGCCTGACTCTTGCCTGGACCAAGGGGGGGCCAGGGCCACAGACAGCGGCTCTCTGTTCGGGTTTCACTGCTGGCCGCGCAGCCGGCTCCCTGCCTCTGGAAGGTGCAGCTGGGTTCCTTTCGAGATGTCACCTCCACCAGAAGGACAGCCCACACTCGAGAGGACAGAGCACATTTCTTGTGAGATTTTTCCCCTGTACTTGATCTTCAACACACACTGTACCTGGGTATAACTCCTCACTTCTTTTGAATAAAGCTTTGATTTTAAATAAAATTCCTTCCTCAAAAGTCATTGAGAAGTCCAGCATTTCAGCCCCAGACTAGTTTCTTCCAAGCCATCATGAGACCAAGGCCTTGTCTGCTCTGACCCGTCATGGCTGCCTGCCCGTCTGGGGAGGGATGGCTAGAGCGAGGGACCCAAGTGGGCACTGGAAGAGGGACCAGCTTTGGACACCGCTGCTCACTGGCCAGACTGCTTGTCACCTGCAGAATGGGCGTGAGCACTAGTGAGGGGAGGAGGGATGGGATGCACGACAGGCTCTGACACCCAGGGCCACCGAGGGAGGTACTTCTAGATCCTTTGTCTCCCCTCTGCCCCAGCTGCCCACGCAGCTGCACAGCAGAGCGGAATCACCTGCAGCTCGTCTCCCGGACTTGGAGGAGACCTCTGCCAGGTACACGTTCTGCCTCCCACGCAGGGGGGACAGCTTGAACCCCCCGCACTCCCCTCATCAGAAAAAAGATGACATCAAGGAACAGACTGAGGGGCGTGTGTGTTTTCATGCTTTAATTCAGAGCCGTCTGCTGCAGGTACAACTCTGAACAAAAGTTCAAAGGAGACAAAAGTGAATGCCCCTCCCCCCCTCCCCCTTTCCCGGGCCCCCTGAATTCTGTCAGGGGATGGCCGAATATGAGTGTGCACTGTGACTGGGGTGCACTGTGCCCCTAGGTCAGAGAGGGGATCATGAGGTCATTGGGCAAAGGCCCCTCCCAGACCTTTGCCCCAGAACCTTGTCCTTTGCCCACCCCTCCCCCAGGCGCTGTCAGCTACCTGTGCTGCTGTCAGCCAGCTGTGTGAGTGATGACTGGGAACGTGTTCAGTGAAAAGTTAAGTTGTCCCCTTGGGAGATAGATATGCAGTACACTCTGCCCGAGCCAGCTGTGTGTGCAGAGTCCTGGCCCGACTCTGATTCCTGCTGAGCCTGGACCAGAGGAGCAGCAGGGCCGCTCCGCCCTGGACCCCACAATTAAGAAGCCACTTTCCCCTGCTGGGCTCCGAGGGGCCAGCATTTCCGGAAAGCGACTCCTGGAAACACTGTGCCGTAGGACCTCGCCGGCAGCTCTGGCAGAGGCTGGAGAAAGCAGGGTTCACGGATTTCTGCTCCAGAAGCAGAGGGCAGGCGGGAAAGGTCACGGCCCAACAGGAGGAAGTATTAAGCAGATATTTGCAGAATGAGCGCTCAACAGCCCGGGCCTCTGGCCCCACATTCTATGCGCTGCCTAGTCAGGGGGACAGGCCCCCCCTCCACCACCTGAAGCTGCACAGGTAGCGCTGCACCTTTTGCATAGATGCGGACACTGAGCACACACACGCACACACGCAGGAGCCCTGCGGGGCCACTGACCAACAGGGTCCCCGGGTCTGTGTCAGGGCTGCCGGTAAACTGCCTCCTCCACTAACACGAAGAAGAAACGCCCGTCAAAGGCCCCACCAGACCCCTCCCTCTCAAGAGAGAGGACCCTCAGTGCTGAGAGCAGGACCCCTGGGGCCCAGACAGGCAAGTCTCGGGCCACAGGAGGCACAGAGGGTGGCAGCTGGGCCCACTCACCTCATGCAAAGGCCTTGGTTCCAAGCCTGGCCAGCCCTTCACCAGGGGCTTCTCCGGTAGCAGACAGTGTGGACTGTGGCCCCAGCCCTGACCACATCCACCAAAACATAAGACACAAAAAGAAGGCCACAGACAGCAAGACACGGACAAGAGCAGAGGGGCTCTGCAGCGCCACGCAATTCCAGTGGTAAAAATAAGATAGATATTGTGTTGTCAACAGTCACAGGTTGGTTTCTTCAGCAAAGCTTTGCCTGTTTCTAAGGAGACACTATGCGGCCCGTGAGCACACGGTGCAGGAGGCTGGGTCCCGGCCAGTCCCGGCTTGGCTTTGGATTGGGCTTGTCCCCCCTCCAGGCCATGGCCCCAGTGGCCCTGCACAGCCCTGGCCAGGCCCCAGGAGTTAGGGTTCGTTCGGCTGGGGTGGGAGGTACCCCACAAAGGAAGGCTGGCTTGAGGCCCAACCGAGGAGGGGGAGTTTTGGAGGCACAAAGCGCATGGCAGAGGGGGCTGTTGCCCCAATGGCTGGGCCGGCTGCCCACTCCCAGTGCATGCAGGTGCTGCCCCCCATGAGGGGAGGGCGCAGAAAGGAAGGGCAGAGCCCGTGAGTCAGGCAACGGCTGCCGGAGCAGCAGGGGTGGGCAAGCAACCTTGGCAGAGAACCAGAGTAGTCCCTAGGCCAGAGGGGTGAGTAGGACACACGGTCCCACCAACCCTCCCCCCAAGTGTGGGGCCTAACTCTGAAGAGTGGGTGGGACAACCAGAGGGAGATAAGCCTGGAGGGAAAAAGGATCGGGTTTACTTTGTAAAATAATCTATATATATAAAAGGCTAAGTGACCATCTGACCATCTGACCAGCAGCTATGATTGCACTGACCACCAGGGGGCAGGTGCTCAATGCAGGAGCTGCCAAGTTGTGGTGACTTGGAAGCGGTGATTCTCGGGTGATGCCCCCAGAACCAGAGAGGAGGGAGCCCGATTCTGGGGGGCATCACCTGAGAACCGCCCTCTTGCAATCCGGGACCCCTCAGTGAATGTTGGAGAGCCTGTTTCAGCCTGATCCGCACAGGCCAGGCCGAGGGACCCCACCTGCCGGAGGGGCCCTGCTTACTCCGCAGATGCCCTTAGAGCCACGGCACTGCCCCAGGTGTGGCCTGCAGGGGAGGGACCAGGGGAGGTTGGCTCCAGGGCGTGACCAGACTGTCTCACCTAGTCCCACCCCGCTGGCCACCTTCTAATTAATTTCCCTTCAATGTGCATGAATCCGTGCACCAGGGCACTAGTAGTGGTAATAAAATGTCAGCAGCTTTTCTGGGGGCCCTGATGTGGTCCTGGGGAAGGAGGGAGGACAGTGAGCCTTCCCAGTCTGGGCTCGGGCTGGGAGCAAGGAGGCTGCAGGACTCCCCCCTTCCTCCCCCTCCCCCCAGGAAACACCCAGGTACCTGCTTTGGCCTGGACGACAGCATGGCTTCAGTTCCGTCTTGCCATTCATCCTGCAGTAATTCCCCCTGAGACAGATGAGTCTAAGATCCAGGAACCCTCACCCTAGACAGTACGCAGCCCCTTTCAGGAGGTCCGGAGATACGTGAGAACCAAGCCCCCAAATACACACAGTGCAAAGCAGAAGTTGGGCCTGAGCCCCAGAGAAGTCGGGGTGAGCTCCAGGGCCGTCACGGCCTTGGCGTCCACACCAGCTGAGGACTGCTGAGTGCAGCCGGCCTCCAGATCACAGGGCCTCGCCTCAGGCCGCAGGGGCCCGAGCTGCCAGCCGGCCTCCTCCCCTCGTGCTGGCGCTCCGGAGGGGAGCCATCCTACCCAGCACAGCCTGTCTGGCTCGGCTCTCACCGGAAGAAGTATCTGACGCCCAGACGTGTTGGGAGGAAAGTGGGCCGTAGGGAAGTCTGGGACCCACAGATGCAGAACCCACCCTGCCCTCTGCCACTCCTCCCATCACCGCCTTTCACCCAGTGCGGAGCAGGCTGAGTGGCTGAGCCTCCCGCCCAGGCCCGGCAGTTCCAGGCTCTGCTCCGAGTCCTGGGTCAGGAGCCTGCACTTTGGGTCCCAGCTGCCTGCACCTGAGGAGGTAATACTGGTCCAGACGCCGGCCGAGGGCGGGGTGGTGTGGCGTGACCAGGGACTGAACGGGATGTGGGGTGGAGGATGGGGAGACTAAGCGGGCAACTGAGGCCCAGCCTCTCCAGCTCAGCACACCAGAGACTTCCTGAGCAGGGCCAACGGGAAGGCTGGGCGGAGGGGCGGGGCGGGGCGGGACTCCCCTGCACATGGTCGACAGCGTGCCTCCCTGCCTGTGGTCTCTCTTCCCTTCTCTCCTGTCCAAGCTCCGACTCCCAGCCCCCACACTGCGGACATCCAGAGCACACCACTTCCAAACCCCAAACTAAGTAAGATGACGGCCCTCGGGAACGTGCGCGAGGGCGGACCGCACCCCTACAATCAGCGGTCAGGCCGCCCGAGCCCCTGGCCAGCAAGGGCCTCAGAGCTGGGAGCCTCCGGCGGAGCCGGGGCCCTGCTGGCTCAGCGGGCGGCAGCTGATCCTGCGGATGGAGTGCAAGGCCACGGTGCAGCAGCCCCGCAGCAGGGAGCTGATGTTGTAAATGGGCTGGCCCTGGCGCCGCTGGGAGCGGCAGAGCCAGGCTACGGTGGGGACAGCGGGCACCACCACGGCCAGCAGATCCACAATGTAGTGGCGGCTCCAGTAGCTCTTGGGCTCGGCTGCCTCCTCCTCCTCTTCCACGGGGCACGCCACGCTCACCGACAGGCTGGGGCTGGGGTTGGCACCGGGCCGGTGTGGGGTCGGCCCGCGGGTGATGGGCTCCGGGGCCTCCAGCTCATCACCCACCGTCACCACCACCGCTGAGTTGGGGTCTCTGGGCCCTGAGGGGTGGGGATCCGGCTCCAGGCACCTGCCCCCTGCCTCGGGACCTGTCCCGCCGCAGACCTGGGCCTGGGTCACCTTCTCCAGGATGGTGTCTAGGTCAGGCTGGTACTGCAGGAAGTCCGTCTGGATGGCACGCTCCTGCATGCAGCTGGCCTGCACGCCGGCCTCCATGCCACACAGCAGCTTCTCGTAGGTGTTGCTGGCAGGGAAGCGGGGCCCCAGGCTGAAGGAGCCGTGCAGCGAGGCCTCCTCGGGGCCACAGTCCACCCCCGATGACAGCAGGCTGCTGGCCTCCAGCGCATCCGTCCGGCTCATGGTGTCATCGTTTGCCACGAAGCCGCTGTCGGCCCCGTCCTCAGCGGAGGAGCCAGGGTGCTCCCCAGGGGGCTGGTCCCCGCAGACAGCCGGGTCACTCAGCTTGGTGTAGGTGGAGCTGCGGGTGAGGGAGCGGGCGGGGGAGCCGCCTGCCGACTCCCCGGCGCCGTCCTCCTTGGCCGTGCCGTTCTGGGCCACCTCCATGCTGTGCAGCAGCGTCTCCAGCTTCTTGTTCTGGATGTTGATGTCCATGAAGTACTTCTGCAGCCCCTTGTCCTTGTCAATCAGGTTGTTCTTAACGGTGTCGATGACCTGCTTGAGCTGCTTGATCTCCTTGCGGGCCTCCTTCAAGGCCAGCTGGGCTTCCACGCGGTGGCACTCCTCCTCGATCCAGTCCTCCTGCATGCGCGACAGCTGTGTCTTCAGGTCGTCGATCTCTGTGTCCCTGTGGCGGACGAAGCACATGCTCACTGCTGGCCCGGCACCACCCCCAGGGGGACAGGTTGGGGGGGCGGGGGGCTGTCACTCAAAGCTAACAATAGGATCTACTCAACGCTCTGGTCTTCTCTTTACTCCTCAGGGCGAGTGGGGGTGGGAGAGGGCCAAGTGGTAAAGACAGGAGAGGCCTTCTCCTGGGTGATGGGGGGGTGGGGGGGGAGAGAGAAGAAGAAAGGGGGCTGAGACAGCGGGGCATCCCACCCCCTCCGGGCTGTAATGCAGAGGATTGTCCACATCTAAATCCATCACCCACAGAGCAGAGCAGACAGTAAAGAGTCTCAATTTCAAGATGCTACTGCTATAAACCTAAGACATCCTTAAAAATCTTAAGGCATAACCACAGAAGGAAACCAACTGTCTACTCTATGGGAAGGGATGTGGCCTCCTATTTAGCCAGCTTTAAATGACCACCTTCAACAGGGGGCTAGGGAGGAGGAGTGGGAAGCTGGTAATTCTGCATCTTCCCTCAAGTGGAGAGAGAAGCGGACAATCAGAGGGAAGCAATGAAACAGGGGGGCACTCTTTCATCCAGGGGGGGGACGCTTCCTTTTGACAGTCGGCACACTCCTGTCCAGAAACTCTCAGGCTGTTTAAGTCCCTGAGTTGACGATGACTTGCTCCTGAGACCTTAGTGCAGACAGCCCAGCAGACCCAAGGCAGCGCTGAGGGGAAAGGAAAACAGAAACCCCAGCCCTGCAGATAAGGAGGCCCACAGAGGGCCGCCTGCAGCTCCCACAGTGTGAGCAAGAGGTGGCCGTGTGCACTGTGTGCTTCCCGTGATCTGCAGAGCCCGGGACAGACGAGTCTGCAGAGAGAGACAGAGACTCGCGGTCCCCAGGTGCTGGGGATGCAGGGAAGCGGCATGACTGCTGCTGGGTGGGTTTCTCTCTGGGTGATGAAATGTCCTGGAATGAGAGACTATGACGGCTGCAGAGTTCTGAGACTGTGACAGAAGTAACAGAATTGTGTGGTCTGATGTACAACTCAATGAAGTTGTTCCATGTGAAGAGACGGACGAAGGAAGAGGTGGTCGTGGGGCTGGCCCTGCCCTCCGGTGCCCCGGAGCGCCCCTCCAGCTCCCGGTCGGCTGCACATCAAAATCAGCCCAGTCAGAGAAGATGGTGGAGGCGAGGAAGAGATCGGAGGGCGGCCCTGAAGGAGAGGCCACCGGCCTGGGCAAGGGGAGGCCGAGCATTGGCCCTCAGGCCTGGAGAACGCACTCTGGGGGCCTGAGGGGTCCTGGGAGACCCCTGGGCTGGGGAGGAGCTCAGCCAAAGATTTCTCCGGGCTGAACATCAACCGTAACAGACGAGGAGGAAGGCTCTGGGCTGGAACTGGTGGGTCCAGAGTCCCCTGGGGACGAGCAGGGCCAATGGGCTGCTTCTTCCTCAAAGAGAAGGAAGGCTGGGAAGACAGCCCTGTGCTCCCACTGCCCAGGGGGGAAGGAGCCAGGAGAAGTGGCCAGGGGGCTGCCGGCTAAACCCGGGAGAACCCTGCCCTGAGTGGGAAGTCCGACCACCGTCCTGGGAGAAACTGCTCCTGGCCGGGCCCCACGCGGCTTCCCGAGGTCAAAGACAGCAACTCCGAGAGGAAGGGGCCCGCAGGTGCTCTGGAAATGGGCTCCAACCGGCTCCCCCTCCCAGAAATGCCCGAGGTCTGGTTCCTCAGAGCATGGAGCGTGCCCCAGGGCTGCCCCTGGCCACCTGCTCACCGGTCCTGGAGCCGGTCCTGCGTGTCCTTCAGCCTGGCCCTCAGGTGCCGGATGCACACCTCCTTCTGCTGCAGCGGGGTCAGGTACTGCTCTGGGGGGGGCGGCTTGATGCCGTGGTTGTCGCTGCACAGCATGTACTTCATGGAGCGCCTGCAAGGGGTGCCCGTCAGCCAGGGACGGAGAGCGGAGAAGGGGTCGGCCCGTGCCTCCAGGGAGCAAGAGGCGGCCAGCCCCACCACCCAGGCCCACGGCCACCAGGGCTCCAGGCCAGGCCTCCCGGACAGGCCCTGGGGGCCCAGCACAACCGCCCTTTTCTGGAAGGTGGGTTTTATCAGAGCTCTTCCTTTTTTTCTTAAATCAGAGCTCTTCTGAGGGAAAACCACAGTCAGGGTGGGGAGCCTGGCTCCTCTAGGTGGGGGTGGGGAGACATGCTGGGGGACACACTGACACCTCCTCCATCAGTCCAGTCCCAGAGAGCTCAGGCGCCCAGTCTCCCAACCCGAGAACGAGGCTGGGGCTGGAGGGCCTCTCCCTCCTCATAATCTGCACACACACTCACTGGGCATGCACATTGGAAAACACGGACTCCCAGCCCATTTGCGCCTGCATGTCCACATACATGAGGCCACACCCACGCACACAAATCCCCATCCTCTCTCTACGGGCACAGGCACGTGTGTGGACACCATGCATGTGTTCATACAAATGCACACACCCCTTTACTCTGGGGCACACGTGAACACACATGTAGAAACTGCTGGCCCTGGACCCGATGTACCCCCAGGTGGCAGCGGCTGGCCGTGCACTGCTCTGGAGGCCACGTGCTTTCCAGCACGAGGTGGCAACTCAATGAAGTTGTTCCATGTGAAGAGACAGACGAAGGGAGAGGTGGTCGTGATGAGTGCACCCTGGTCCCACCAGTGCAAAGGAGGGAGGGCCAAGGCTCTCTCCCCGAGAAGAAGGGGACCCCAATTCCACCCACAGAGCATGGTCTGGGCTCCTTGGCTCCCAGCTTCCTGCTGCTGATTGTTCTGTTCATGAACATCCCTCTCCCCCTTGGATTTTGGCTGAAAACCCTGGGAAGGTTTTTCCACAACTTGGCAGGGGATGCTGCCACCAACTCAGCTCCTTTGGGGCGGGGGCTCCCAGGTCCAGGGAGGACCACGGCACGCAGGGGCCTGGGAGAGAGGCCCGGGGAGGCCACTGCTGCAGGAGCCAAGTCGCGTGCGCTCCTGTTTTTTGTGACAAGGGGCAGAGGAGGCGGGGTGGGCTCAGGGGCGCCTCTCTGGGGGGCGCTAAGAAATCTCTTTCCAAGAGACAAGCAAGCCAGCGAGAGCCCCGCGGCCCCCGGAGGCCCTGTGGACTGCCTGGACCCTGCAAGGGCTGCTGGGGACACGCTCTGAGGCGAGGGAAAGGCCCCCCCCCCCCGCCCTGTGCCTGGGGGAGGGGAACCAGGTTAGTTACGCTAGTAAGTGTGAGGCTGAGAGAGGAAGTAACTCTTTTCACCTTTTCATTTGCTTTCATGAGTGTTTTCCCCAGGATAACATTTAACACTCACACATTTTAGTCACTAGCTCTGTCTTTGTGGGGAAACACTTATCCATAGGGAGAGAAATGCACTATAATTCAAGCCTCTCCACTATTCCCTCCGAGAGCCCAGCCATCTGCAGGGAGGCCACCCTGCAGCAGGCTCTCTGCGGGCGAGAGGACCCTTCCCCCTGCAGCGGCCAGCCTCCGGGCTGGGACCGCCCCAGGCCTGTAGTTATGACACGCCTTACAAAAATCTGCTACTGAAAGAAAAAATAGTAGGGTTGTCAATTACGAACTTTTAAAAATGTAAGTGGCCCAGCCGGTGTTGCTCAGTGGTTGAGCATCAGCCCAGGAATGAGGAGGTCACAGTTCAATTCCTGGTCGGGGCACATGCCTGGGTTGCGGACTCGATCCCCAGTAAGGGGTGTGCAGGAGGCAGCAGATCAATGATTCTCATCATCGATGTTTCTATCTCTCGCTCCCTGTCCCTTCCTCTCTGAAATCAATAAAAATATATTTTAAAAATAATTATTAACTAATCAGAACTGCAACTAGGCTGGCTGGTGTGGCTCAGAGGTTGAGTGTTGACTTATGAACCTGGAGGTCACGGTTCAATTTCTGGTTGGGGCATATGCCCAGGTTGTGGGTTCAATCCCCAGTAGGGGGCATGCAAGAGGCAGCTGATCAATGATTCTCATTGTTGATGTTTCTCTCCCTCTCTCCCTCTTCCTTCCTCTCTTGGAAAAAGCATGCGTATACAGTATATGAGTAAGTGTATGCTTCCGTCTTCCTTACGCCCTGTGTGCTGGAGTGGGCTTACAAACGGAAAGCGGGGGCATGGGTCCTGTACATGGTGCCACCCACACTCCTGTGTCATGCTGGACAGCTCTGAGAACTGCTGCCTCAGCACAACCCGGGCCTCACTGCACACAAATGACACCCTCTCCACTAGGACGGGCGGGCGAGGCCTCCCAGGGGTGCTCTGGCCCGGGCTGGAGCCATCTTCCGGCCGGACTCTCAGGAGGACCGCAGTCCCACTGAGGGCAGTTACCGTTCGGATGGAGACTTGAGGATGGGAAGTGACCCCGTCTTCCGCCTTCCCCTGCATTTAACGCTGGCACAGGCTTGTGCCCTCATCACAGCCCTCACTCCCTGGTCTTCGAGGACCCACGGCTCCGCTTGCCCTGCCTCCCAGCCTGGTCCTGTGTCTCTGGTCTCTGTTCGCCTTCCGGTGGGCACAGCTCAGCCTCTGTCCCCCGCTTTGCTTTCCAAACCCACTCACCTTCGCCACCTCCTGGTGTTCCCCCAGGAAAGCAAGCGGCAGAAGCTGCGAGGTGCCCCACCCAACGCTGTGCCCGGAGCACATAGCTCTGCCCGACCTGCGCCTGCACATCACCCGGCTCCACAGCGAGGGGTTCACAGGGGGAGGGGTCCCCTGTCAGGAAACAGGAGCCGGGGCCAGCGGGCGGGGGCTTTGGACTTTTACCATTTTCCTTTCTGGGCATCAACCCGCTGCCTGGAGGTGCGGGAGCCGCACGTGACAAGGACAAGAGCCACACACTGAGGACGGTGAGCGGGAAGGCAGGCGGCGGGCCACCTGGTCCTGAAAGCTTCCCTCCTCGTGGGCCTAGGACCCTGTCTGTGGAGACTCACAGCCGGACAGTATCACGCCCATCTCACACACACAAGGACGGAGGCTCAGGGAGGAAGCGACCTGCTTGGGGTCGCACAGCCAGGGAGTGTGGGGGTGGTTAGGACACCCACTCCCGCCCCCAGGGCCCCAGGCTCCCAGGCAGCTGGGCCAGGCCAGGCGGAGGGGGGCCGTTACCTGGGCGTGGGGCTGCCGTCGCTGCCCTTGCAGGAGCCCGAGGTGCTGCTGCCGCTGAGAGAGGAGGTGCCATAGGCGTCCCGCATGCTCACGGGGGGAGAGGTGCGCCTGGAGGCGGGAAGAGGGGGCAGGGGCTCGTCCTGGCTGGAGGGCAGCTGTGGACACTGGGCGAGCACTGCCAGGCCGCTGCGGCCCAAAGCACCCCCACTTCGGGGTCAGCGCCAGGAGAGAAGCAGCGGGGAATCGGGGGTGCACAGACAGGGGTGACAGAACAGACAGTGCAAATCAAGATGGAAAAGCAGAAGGAGGCCGGTCCTCCTGACTCCCCAGGGCAGGAATGGAGGCTGGACAGGGCTCAGGCCGCCGGGGGGGGGGGGATTGGAGAGGGGGGTGTCTGCCCTGACAGGGTCCCCCAAGCCCAGAGGAGGAGGTCCTGCACGGACCGAGTCACAGGTGGAGAAGATGGGGCAGGCGGGAGGAGAGACGGGGGAGCTGCGTGGAGGGCGGCGGACACCCTCTAATTGTGGAGGGCAAACACCGGCACCGATGTGGGCAGGACCGGGGCGGGTGCCTGCAGAGGACGTGCCAGTGAGCCCCAAACCGTCCCGGGGAGGAGCCGGGAGTCAGCCAGCCCCTTTTAAAGATGGGGAACCAGGGAAATGCCTGGCCAAGTGGCGGCAGAGTGGGGACTCCCCTCCCATCCTCCGAGGCCAAGGTCTGGGCCAGGGGGAGACTCACCTGCGGGATCCAGCAGAGGCCCGTCTACTGCCCTGCAGGGACATGGCCATGAGGCTGCGGGTCCGGGTGAGGGGCGGGATGGGTGGTGTCCCCGGGGCTGAGGAGAGAGGGCGCGTTGGGGGGGGCCGCGGCCAGGGCCGGGCCGGGCCACGTCATCCTCTCGCTGGGGCCGCTGCCCGGCATGGCTGCTCCTTTCGCCCCGCAGCAGGGCGCCCCGGACGAGCGAGGGCCTGGCGGGCTCCGGCACCGGCTTAAATGACTGGCAGAGCCTCGGGCAGCCGGAGCTCATCAGTCCCGGCCCGCGCTCTCCGGCCGGGCGGCCGTGCGCACGGAGCAGAGGCCTCGCCCCAGGTCACACAGGCGTCTATGCTCCCAGCCGGCCCCCTGCGTCCCTGACACTCAGACCCCGATCCCCCCTCCTTGGCGGGGGCTGCAGGCTGGAGGGCTCCCGGAGCAGGACCGGGACCCCCAAATTACGCTGGGCTAGTCTCGACGTCACCTTCCCAGAGTGCCCGCTGGCGTGTGGCTCGGGGCTTCCCGTCTACAGGGGAGACAAGACAGACCAACAGACCAGCACATGTGTAGAAAGACATATGGATACACACGGTCGTGAAGAGGCACCATGCTCTGACATTCCCCGTGCACATGCTCAGGGGACCTGCACGCAGCGCAGGACATGCAGCGGCCCTCCCGCACGCGTGCTGCACACACACATGCCCGCACCCATGCAGGAGCGCGTGCCGATCCTGCCGTGCACCAGGGGCTCAGGGCGCGAGCTCAGAGCGTGTGAGCCGGAGGGAGGGGGATGGGAGCAGAAGCCCGGCCTCGGGGTGTCTCCGGGGGGCTGGGCCCAGGGGAAGGTGGCCGTGCCTGCAGAGGGTCCTCCCTGGTCCTCTTGACCGTGGGTAGGGGGATGCAGGCCCTCTGGTGCCAGCCTGGGAGTCACTAGCCCTTCTCCTGGGACCCTACAGGGCTTTAAGGAGGGGAGGCCCAGGCCGGGGGTGGGGGGTGTGAGCTGCTGTGGGGAAGCGGCTGCCTGGGCACCGAGGTGGGGGGCCTGGCCCTTGCAGCCAACATGCTAGCCCCACCCCGGCTCCAGAGACCCGCCCCCTTCTTCCCACTCAGGGCAAGGGAGTCGGGACAGTAGCCTGGGTTTGGGGAGACTCGCTGAGGAGCTGGGCCCCAGACCGGCCCCCATGCCGGGAGACAAGCAATCACCACGCCCCGCTCGCTCCTCTCCGACCCCAGCCGAGCACGTTACGTACTTTCCGCCATCGACTCCTCCCAACAACCCTATGAGGAAGGGCTGTGGTTAGTCCCTTTAGAGGAGGAATCCCAGAGGGACGGGACTGGCCAAGTCACACCCAGGGGTGGCTGGGCCAACACCAGATGCTGAGGGGCCGGGCCTCAAACCCTGGAGTCCCCGGCCAGGGCACCACCCCTTCCCACGCAGGGCCCCGGGGAGCCTGGCCGTCCCGGCCAGCCTCCTGAGCAGACAAAGGCGCTCCTCAGCGGCCTGTTTCCTGGCTGTGACACAGATGCAGCCCGTCCCCTGGAGGGCCGGACACAGCCAGCATTGTCTGCAACGAGGTGTCCGGTGACGGCGCAGGAGCCTCCCACACCGTGCCTGTCACCTGAGCTGCTCGCCCTTGCTTGGTGACGCGGCCCACCCATCGCGGGCTGTCACCCAGGCAGGGCCGGCACCTGGAGGAGGAAGCACGGGACGGGGCTGGGGCAACAATGGCACCCCCACACTCGTCAGGGAGCCCCCAGTGGCCACCTGCTGCCCGCCTGCCTCCCGCCTGCCTCCCGAGCACAGGAGGGCTGGGCCAGGCGCGGCTGGGCGGGGCTGGGCTGCCGGCCCTCCGTCCTCCCTCGTGGGTGGGCCAAGGCCTCCAGGATCACCTGCTGTGGCCTGAACCCTGTGTGGCCAGATGACCTACGTGCTGAGTGCTTTTGGGTGCCCTGCCCATTCCTTCAGATACCGGCCTTCAAGGCAAGCAGGGTTTGTGATCACATTTTGGCCGAGGTCACATGGCTGCAGGTCGGACAGACCTGGTTGCCAGTCCTCGCCAGCCAGCTTCCCTGGCATCCCCGGCTCCCTCTGCTTTTGGGAGGAGGCTGTGCCCCCAGGAGACCTCTCAGCAGAGGCAGGACGCAGATCCAAGCACGGGCTTCTCTCTTCCAGGCCGGCTGGGATGCGGGCTGCTAAGGAGCCTGGGCGGGAAAGGCCAAGCGGAACTCTAGCCCCAGGTCCTGGGAGGAGGCAGGAGCCCTGGCCCGCCTGGGGGCTGCGCGTGGCCTCCTACAATGAGGGCCTTGTCCCAGCTGCCCCTCCCCTCCCTTGCTTGGCAACCCCACGCCTCCCCCTCTTCCTCTTCGGCTCCTTCTTCCTTTCCTTCCTTTCTGGTGGAGGTGCGGGGGTGGTGGTGGAGGTAGAGGTGGAGGTGAGGGGGGGAGGCGGTGGGAAGGGGACTGCGTTTGTACCTGGATAAAGCCCACAGTCTCCTGGGAGGCCAGGGCCAGCCATTCATCCAGGACGGAGGTGGAAGTGGCGTTTCCCCTGCTGGGACGGGACCTTGCAGGCCGGGTCCTCAGGGGAGGGCGGAAGTCACCCAGGCCCCAGGCAGCCACCTTTCTAGGCTGCTGCTCAGAAGTCCCAGTGTGGGGCCTGTGCGCTCCCAGCTCCTCCCTCCCCTCCAGGCCCCGAGCGAAGGCAGGTTGCCATGGCATTTGTCACCATGCTGCCTGCTGGCCCAGAGTCCCCATCCCTGCAGGCCTGTCCCCACTGGAACGGAGGGTCAGAGTCTCTCCTCATCTCAGCCCAAGGAACTGCAGCCCCTTCTCCCTCCTGCCTTCCCCCAGTTCCCCACCTGCCGGAGCATGGCAGCCCTGCTGCCCACCCCTGCGGCCAGTCCCTCTCGCGCCCCCCATTTCCTGAGGACCCACCGGGGGGGGGGCGGTGAGGGATACAGGAGGATCTTGGGAACAGCAGAGGGAAGATGCAGGAATAGAGTCAAAGAGATCTGGGCTCGCATCCCGGCTGTCACCCTGCGGCCGCATGCCTTCCTCTGTCAGTGGGGCTGTGCTGGAACGTGCCTCCTGCGGCCACTGTGAGAATGACTCGGGATAATGCGTGCCGGGGCGCCCATCACCCCGCACAAAGGGGAGCGCCAGTCATTGAGAAGTGCACCCCTGCAAGGCAGGCGGCCTTCAGAACAGGAAGGCATCCAGGGCACGATGGTGGCCTCCGGAAGGCCAGGGGAAGCTGCTCCCCAAAGAAATGTGCACGGGGCCCCGGAGGATGAACAGGAGTTCACCAGGCAGGGAAAGTGAGCAGGGAGCAAGAGGCCTGGGCACAGGCCCCGCTGCTCAGGACATGAGGGGCCTGCTGGGGCCCAGTCACAGCGGCGTGAGGCTGCAGGAGAAGGGGCCCAGCCACGCAGAGCTGCACTGGCCAGGTCTGGCCTCTGGGCCACAGGAGGCCACGAGGAACATGGCCAGACCTGCCTTTCAGATAGCCCCGCGGGCAGGGGGCCTTGGTGGCGGGTGGCTGGAAGGGACAAAAGTAGAGGCAGGGAGATGAGGTGGGAGGTTATCAAAGACTCCCAGGTAAGATATGAGAAGGCCCAGGCCAGGGCGGCCGCGGGAGCAACGGGCAAGAGGCCCGAAACCCCCTCAGGATTCTCGGAGGTGCCCCGTTAAGTCAAGATCAGGGCAAAACTCTTAACCCCGGAGTCCAGGGCCCTCTCACGTCAACCCTTCCACCTGCTCTCAGCTGCCATTCTTTGCTCCCACAGCTCTGCCTGGGCTGTCCGACCATCCTGCAGCACCCCCTCCTCCGCCCTGCCCCTATGCACACCTCTCCCCTCCCCACCCTCCCGCTGGGACGTCTCGCATCACTTACTGTCATGACCAGTGGCTCCCACCCATGGTTCAAGCTCCGAGGGCAGCGTGGGAAGGCATGCCAGGCCTGGGGCTGAAGCACCACCCTCAGGGGGTTTCATACAAATGAACACAACCAACACACAACTGTACATAACACAACGGCTCCAACAGGCGCGTCTGGTAGGCCCAGGGGTTGTATTAGATGGTCTGAGATGCTGCGAGAGCCAACCCTTTCCCATTCTGCCATCCCAGGGCTATTACGGAAGCCATGGGCCTCTCGTCCCGCTTTCTCCTGCCTCGAGCACGAGGGCCCCCGGTTTCAGTTCCCACGGCTGTAGGATCGGGGCGCTGCATGCCCTGAAGACACTATGGCATTTCACTCCACCAGCAAGTCATGGGGGAGAAACCAGGCCTGCGGGTTAATCTAATATTCTAGCTAAGTGAAAGTCCCTGTACATCCTATAAATTATCCTTTTTCAAAGAATTGGCCATCAATACCAGAAGAGAGCGAGCCAAGGGAACAGAACGATCTGCATCTGATGACTCACGCCTCCGACAGCTGTGCCAAGCAGAGCCTCGCCTCGGCAGAAGAGAACGTGGGGAGGGGTCCCCTCTCTCCAAGGCAAGGTGGGAATGCAGCGCATCCCACCCACCCGACAGCAGAGCGAGCGCTGGTGCCCCTGGAGGGCGGACGCAGGGAGAAGGGGGAGGAGAGAGCGGCCTGGAGCGTGCAGAGCGGCCACAGGGGTTGCAGAGGGTTGTGCTCTGAGGTCACGCCCAGCTAAGTTCAGTGACCCGTCCACTGGCTTCACAACCTGACCAGCCACCCCACTCCTTGGTGCGACCAGCCAACCCCAGGCCTCCCTTCCTGGACCTGGGAAGGAGACAGTGGTGGCATTTCTCCCGCTGGCTTCCTCGTCCTGCCCACGCTGCCCTCCGAGCTGGAACCACGGGTGGGAGCCATCGGACGCCTCCTTCTCGCCATGGCAACCCCGGCTCCATGGCAGGGCAGACCCGCCGCTGGCCACATGCTGTCTGCTTCCTAAGCAACAGCACGGGGCCGAGGGCTGAGTGGCTGCGACACGGGACGCTCTGGTAGTCAGACTCCTGTGTCTGGGCACCACCGCCCGGAGAACCCGGCTGAGCCGGGTTCTCCTGCCCCATGCCCCCGACAGGGCTCTGCTTGTGTGTGTCCTCCATATGGATGATCCGAAGGAAGAAGACTTTATATTTTTATTTATTTACTTTACCTTTAAAAAATTACTTTTTAAAAGATGTATTTCTATTGATTTTAGAGAGGAAGGGAGAGGAAGAGAAAGATCGAAGCATCAATGATGAGAGAGAATCATTGATCGGCTGCCTCCTGCACGCCCCCTATTGGGCACATAACCTCCTGGCTCATAGGCGGACGCTCAAACACGTAGCCATGCTGGTCGGGCAGGTACTGACTTTTTAAAGAGGGATTTGCAGGTTAAAATCCTATGTAATACATGGTTCCCACAACAAGATGCTGCCTCACATCCGCCAGGATGGCTGTAATAAAAAAGATGGGCGAGTCTAGTGAGAATGGGAAGACACGGGACCTTCGTGCGTCGCCAGTGGGAGTGTGAAATGGCGCGGCGGCTGTGGAAAACCGTCTGGCGGTTCCTCAAAAGTGAAACTCAGAACCACACGACGCAGCACGTGCCCTGTGGAGCAGGAGAAGGTGTTCACGCAGAAGCCTGGCCAGGAGTGTTCACAGAGCACTAGCCACAGGAGCCAACAGAAGGAAGCAGCCGTGCCCATCGAGGGAGCAGTGGGCACACAAACGCAGTCTATTCACGAAGCGGGATACTGGCGCATCACAGAAACGATGGGATACCGACAGGTGCCACCACAGGCCCGGGCCCGGGCCACATGATGCTGAAGGGAAGAAGCTGAGCACAAAGACCCCATGTTGTAAGGAAATTCCCAGAGTTGGTAAATCCACAGAGACAGAAGGCAGATTAGTGGGTGCCAAGGGTTGGGGGAAGGAGGAATAGCAAGTGACTCAATTGGAATGCGGTTTCTTTTGGGGTTGAGAAAAATGTTTTGAAATTAGGTAGTGGTGATGAAGACACCACTTTGGGACTATTCTAAAAACCCTTGCATTGTGCACCTTCTAAAAGGGGGAACGTCATGGTAAGTGAATTATATCTCAATAAAAAGCAAATGTGAAAGTGTATGTCACACAGGTGTAAAATGAACATCTGCAGAAGGACAGGCTTGGTCCAGGAAGAGAAGGAAGCTGCCGGGGTGGCTCACAAGGAGCTCCAGGACAGGCTGGGACCGCCTCCTGCATCCCGATGACTGCAGGGGCTTCCCCGGTGCTCCTGTCTCTGATTGGCCGGAGGGAGACAGGCGCTACGGCTGCCTCTTCGGAAGGCTTTGCAAACCCACCCGCCCTGTCTGGTCCTCACGCACTCGCTGTGGAGGAAGGCCAGGTAGAGACCATTCCACCTGACCATGGGAAACCCAAAGCTGCAGAGGTTGCAAGGTCACTCAAGGTTAGACCTTGGATGTCTAGGTCATGAGCATCTGCACTTTTACTGCATCATGAAGGTCTCACGAAACGAGAGATCTGGGACACATACCATTCTGCTGCATACAAGAGAAGAAATCCACTTGCCCAGGAGGCTCTCAGACCTCCTGGGGGGGGGGGTCTGAGATGAGGGGGTTACATCCCTATATCCTGGCCTCCTCAAGCTTCCATCAAACCAGACGTCACAGACACAGGAGGTATGCAGGGCAAGGAGGCTGTTACAAAGAAATTCTTCATGTCTTCCCCCTAAGCAGGGCAAGTCTCTCTTGCTCCTCCAAGAACCAGCCACGCGGGCCAGGGAGAAGCCCTCACTGCGAGGACCACCGTCCCCCATTCTTCCAGCAGCTGCTGCAACCCAGTCTTCAGCACTGGTCCTGGGCGAGGCCACCACCGAGGGACCCTCAGCTCTCCTGCACCCCACCACATGGTCCCCCTTGGTGACCCTGGGCCTTAGCCTCTTTCAGTCTCAGCTGCCTGATGTACTCAGTGGGAATCTCCTCAGGATGCAGACAAGGCAGGGGATGGAGGGATGGGGGAAGTTCTTAAACAACTGGAAGACCGGACACTTCTTGCTATTACTACTACCACCTCTTTTAAACATAATTTTCTTTTAAAAAAATATATTTTATTGATTTTTCACAGAGAAGAAGAGAAAGGAATAGAAAGCCAGAAACATCGATGAGAAAGAGACATCGATCAGCCGCCTCCTGCATGCTCCCCGCTGGGGATGGACCCGCAACCAATGTACATGTCCTTGACTGGAATCGAACCTGGGACCTTTCAGTCCCCAGGCCGACACTCTATCCACTGAGCCAAACTGGTTCCGGCCATAATTTTCTTTTTATTGATGTCAGAGAGGAAGGCAGAGGAGGCAGAGAGAGATAAAAACATCAATGATGAGAATCACTGATCGCCTGCCTCCTGCACGCCCCCTAATGGAGATTGAGCCCACAACCCGGGCATGTGCCTCAACCGGGAATAGAACCATGACCTCCTGGTTCATAGGTCAGCACCTAACCACTGAGCCCCACCAGCCGGGCTATTACAGTGGTACCTCGAGATACGAGTTTAATTTGTTCCGTAACCTTAAGGCGTGGGAAACTATGAGACCCTCTAGTCTCGGTAAACTGGTGGGTCGTGTGCAGCCGGCCGATCCTCGCGATTACTCCTATCTCAAATGTTGCTCGTATTTCAAAGCAAAAATTGCTTGCTCGACGGCTCATATCTCAAAAATCTCGTATGTTAGGGCACTCGTATCTCGAGGTACCACTGTACTACTACCTCTTGAAGGGGATCTCTCTTTTCTTCAGAGATAGTATTGGCTTTGCCCCTCAGAGTAAGTCAGAGCAGGCCCGGGGGTGGCTCTGAAACTCCTGGCACCTTCTGCTAGGCCAAGTGTTCTGGGCAGGCCTCCTGAATGGGGAGAAGCAGCAGAGGGTCCATCCAGCAGAGGTGGTCTCCATCCTTCCACCACCCAGCTCTGGGCTAGGGCTGCCTCTCTGCAGACAGCCGTGGGGAGGGTGGGGGACTGAGGGACCGTGGGGTTGACCCCGCAGGGCAGCTGCCTGGCCAGCGGGTCCTGGCAGATGGAGGCTCTTCAGCGACCTTGGCCGCAGCATATGCTTCCCTGGGCTTCCTGGCTGATAGAGCTGTCAAGCCTCAGCCTGGCTCCTCCACCTGCTCCTAAGGTTCCAGCTCTAAAGCATCATGGGAAGGGGAGAAAATGGGGCCTCTGTGCCTATGGATTCCCCCTCTTCCCCAGATCTCTGTCTTGGTTCTTAGGACCCTTGAGTCGGTGCCCTCCCTGGTTCGTCCCAGGTACCAACAAGGGCGAACACACTCTCAGAATTCTGTAACGGAAAGCATCTTACAGTCCCTCATTTCAGGAGGGAAACGGAAACCTAGAGAGAGCCTGTGGTTTGTCTGGGGCCGCACAGCAAGTGGGGTCAGAGCCTCGCTGGCGGCTTCTGCACCACAGCCCTGCCCCTCACTCGCATCTGAATCCAGGCAAAAGCTCCATCAAATAGGAACAAAGGGCAGCTTTCTGAGTACAGAAGTCTTGGAGGGAAAGCCTAGAGCTAAGACAGGAGAAGTCTCATCAACTTGAAGGCAGCTCACAAATGACCAGTAATAAACATACATGGACTCCGGGCCCCGAGGAAGGAGATACCGCAGCCTGACCACAGACACAAACATGGCACAACGACAAGGCTCAGATTTGACTCCGAGCTTCCTGGCCACTGACGCAAAAGGAGAAATTATGCCCAATCTCTTGCTTTCTTGGTTAAGAGAGAATGGAAAGTGGACCGGTGTTTTAGGAGAAATATAGCCCTCCCTAAAGTTAATGCTAAAAGAAATATTTTTTTTTGCAAGGGACTGGCTGGAGGGGAAGAGGGCTGCCTATTGGGAACCTGCAAGGAAGGTCCTAAAATAGAGGCGAGATGACTCCCTCAGAGTTCATCCAGGTGCCCCGTGTGTGCCGCGGCCCGTGTGTGCCGGGCCCGGGGGTGCTGTGCTTTGCTGACGTGGGGGTGAAGGACTTGTGGAACACAAGGGCACACGTGGCGATGTATCTGTCTGCCTGGGACCGCTGCCCCTTTCCATGGATACCGTTCCTGGCTCAGTCTGAAATCAGACAGCTTTGTGTTCCGGGGAATCCAAAACAGGGAACCACACAAATTCACTCATTCATATTCTGCCACTGACCTCCTCTCTCTAGTCAGATTCACTTCCTCCTCACCTCTCCTCTCCCTCCTGGCATTTCATGGCAATCTAGCCCAACTGCCACATCTTCTCAGCAGAACACAGAGGACTTGCCAAAGGCCACAGTGTGAGCTCCAGGAGCAGGGACATCAGGCTGAGAGCCAGCTGACTCCGGTCCCACCAGCCATTCTGGTGCGCCGCTCCTGAGGGAGCCATGTCTCCTGTCTCCTGGAAGTTCCTGGGGGCTCTGTGCCGGAGATACGAGCCCAGCTCATCCAACCGTTTCTGCTCTCGCCCAGGAGCCATGCAGGCCCCGTGTCAGCACCTTCATCTCCCTCCCAGTCCCTCTTCCTTCCCCCAGCTGCCAGCGTCTCTGCCATCCTGAGCAGCCGGTTCCTGTCCGGCTGATTTCCAATGGCATTCTCATGTCGAGCTGAATTCGTTTGCCTTCGCTAAGATCCAGGGCCTCCCTACAGGTCCGACACGGCTCCTGCTTGCTGGGAGGGGGTGAGTCCTGATAAACCCCTCTCCTGAGCAGCCTTCTCTCAAGCTGCCCCCCCCACCTTAATTTAGCTAAAGTGAACATTTCAAAATGTTTTTAAAAGGGGGATTCTGTAAATATCGATGTCCTATTTATTTTTAATCCTCTCCTGATGATATCTTCCCACTGATTTTTAGAGAGAGGGAAAGACAGAGAAATATTGATTGGTTGCCTCCTGCAGCAGCCCCGACCAGGGCCCAGGTTGGGGAGAAGCCTGCAACCGAGGTACGTGCCCTTGACTGGAATTGAACCCAGGGCCCTTTGGTCTGCAGGTGGACACTATCCATTGAGCCAAACCAGCTAGGGATATTTAAAAAGTCCCTTTTCACAGAGAGGATGCCGAACCCAATAGAAAGAAATCATGGCTTTGGGCTCAAATATGCCTGGATTTGAATTCCAAACTCCATGCCCACTACCTTGTGGCAGTGGGACGATCCTGCACTTCCTCACGCCTCAGGGTCCTCTGTGAGATGGGGCCAATCTCAGTTGTACGTGAGCCTGGTCATGATTCGCAACGCCACAGGCTAAATGCCCCGCAATGACCCGGCACGGGGAAAGCACTGTGTGAACAGTGGTGATTGTTTATTCACCTGAATACAGTCTTATTCTTTTTCTTTTTAAAAAAATATATTTTATTGATTTTTACAGAGGAGAGTGATAGAGTTAGAAACATCGATGAGCGAGAAACATTGACCAGCTGCCTCCTACACACCTCCCACTGGAGATGTGCCTGCAACCAAGGTACGTGCCCTTGACCGGAATCGAACCCGGGACCCCTCAGTCTGCAGGCCGGTGCTCTATCCATTGAGCCAAACCAGTTAGGGCCAGTCTTATTCTTAATGTCTTCATAGATACTACATCCTTATCCCACTCCAAATTCTTAATCTGAAATATTCTCATAGTTGGGATCTCAGAGGTTCTTGACTCCAGAACCATTTATACCTACCTAGGTCTACTGGCACCCACAAAAATCACAACCCAATTATTGCCTATTAACCAACCGAACTTCGAGGCATTGCCACTTCGATCAAACAGAGCATCTTAAAATGAGTATGTCCAAAACATGAACTCCTGATGTGCATGTGACGCCACCAGCACCTGACTGCCCCTCCCTGCTCCATGCCACCACCTCGCTCCTGGATGATGCCACAGTCTCACTCTGGCAGCCTCTGTGCATCAGTCAGGGATCCCTCAGAATGAGAGTCCGATGATGTCACTCTTCCGCTCAAAACCTTTCCCAAGAGTCGCATCTTGTTCTCATGGTTAAGGGAGGGCGAAAGCTCTTGGAGTGGAATAGAAGCCAAAGTAACGAGAGCCCTCCTCTCTCTGACCTCACCTACCACTCCCCTCATTCATGCTGCTCTAGCCACTCTGCCTGGCTCCGTGCACACCCCCACTCAGGGCCTTTGCACGTGCTGTTCCCTCAGCCCAGCACAGTCTCTCTCCCTCCCAGCCTTTGCTCCAATGCCACCCTCTCAGTTAATCTGCCTTGACCAATTTATCTAATTTGCAACCCTAACTCCTGCTCTTTCTTCCCATGCTTCATTTCTCCCATAGGCCTTAGCAACAGCTAATATGTTTATGTACTTACTTTGCTATTGTCTCTAACATATAAACTCCAGAAAGGTAAGGATATCTTCCCATTTTGTTCTTTATTCCAGTGCCTGCCCTAGTGCCTAATAGACCAGAGGCCTTCAATAGATATTTGCTGAATAAACACATAGGCCTACACTCATCAACGTCACCAACCAAACAAGTGTGAGTGTCTTAGTAAATAAAAAAAGGGACAAGAAAGCTTTGTGCCACTTCGTTAATCCTATATAATAAAAGGCCAGCGACCATAATGGCATAATGACCAGAACAACCCATCTACCAGTCGCTATGAGGTACATTGACTACCTCTTGGTCCCTCCCTCAGCCCACCAGCTGTGATCGCTAGATAGCCAATGGGGAACCACAGGGAACTGGGGTGGGTGTTGGTGCCAGGGTGGGACTGGGGACTGGCAAACGAAGGGAAGATGGCCCTGAGAGCAGGCTAGGCCTAGGGACCCTACCCATGCACGATTTCGTGCGCTGGGCCTCTAGTATTATAGTCTTTTGTTTATTTTATTTTTTAAAATATATTTTATTGATTTTTTACGGAGAGGAAGGAAGAGGGATAGGGAGTTAGAAATATCGATGAGAGAGAAACACTGATCAACTACCTCCAGCACACCCCCCCACCAGGGATATGCCCACAACCAAGGTACATGCCCTTAAACGGAATAAAACCTGGGACCTTTCAGTTTGCAGGCTGACGCTCTCTATCCACTGAACCAAATGGGTTGGGGCAGTCTTCCTTTATTTAAATCCTCACCCAGTGATATGTTACTGATTTTTAAAAGAGAGGAAGGGGGGGAGCATGCATGCGAGAGAAACATCGATGTGAGAGAGAAACATCAATGGGGGATCGGTTGCCTTCCATACGCAACCTGGCCCAGGGATCAAACCTGTAACCTTTTGGTATATGGGATGAGCTTTGACCAACTGAGCCATCCGGCCAGGGCTTATGATAGTCTTTTTAATTATTATAATTATTATTTTAAAAATATTTTTATTGATTTCAGAGAGGAAGGGGAGGGAGAGATAGAAACATCAATGATGAGAGAGAATCATTGATCAGCTGCCTCCTGCACAACCCCTTCTGGGATCAAGCCCACAACCCGGGCATGTGCCCTTGACCAGAATAAAACCCGGGACCCCTCAGTGTCAGCTCTATCCACTGAGCAACCTGGCCAGGGCTTATTATAGTCTTTTTCATACAGTATCCTACTTAGGTGGCCTGTCTCTCCTACTAGATTAGGCGACAGAGGGTTTCCGTCATCTCTGAAATGCCAGCGTCTTGCAGGTCTTGAGTGCTAAGCTCTTAGTAACTGCATCTTAAGGGAAAGCACCAGGGGTTCCATCTGCCAGCTGATCAGCGTATTGCCAGGCACTGTCTTGTGTGTTCCACCTCTATTCTCTCAACACACCCCCTTAGGTCGCCCCTAAAGGCCAAAGTGTGTCCTCTCTATTTTATCCCGGAGGAAGCTCAGGCTACAGAGACTGTGAACTTGAACGAGAGCACATGGCAAGTAGGAGGGCGGAGCTCAGAACGGATGCCAGCTGCCCCTCGCAATGACACCTGCACTCAGAAAAGCCAGTTAGTCCTGCCACCAACCCCAGATCCCGACAGCAGCCCTGGAAAGGATGAGAGATAACACAGCTGAAACTCCCTTGCGGGTTCTGCATCTGTGAGTTCACCTCCTCCCTGAAATCCATTTGTGACCCTCCAGTCAGTGCTCACAGCCCTGCACGGCCCTTCTCGGACATGTGCTGAGCGGTGGGAACATCTGAGGTGGAACAAGGCGACCTTCTTGTTCCACCTCCAATCCTCCGGCAAGCTTCCTTTTGGCAGCCTGTTAATGCCGTGTTTGTCACACGTCTGTGCCTTTTGTTGATTTTGCTCATTAAAATGGCCCAAGCCTACGTGGTGCTGAAATGCTGTCCAGTGTTCCTATGCACAGAAGAAGTCCCTGCCCGACCGAGAAAATGTGTGTCCGACAAGCTTCACTCGGGTATGAATTATAGTGCTGCTGGCCTGAGTTCAATGCGAACGAATCCACAATCTATTAGGAAGGTGTCTGTAAACAGGGATACACATAAAACAAGGTAATGGATCAATCAGTTGATGAACTGTTGTGACCAAAGGCTCATCGGAACCTAGCCCTGGACTCTCCCTCAGGGGCACCGGCTCAATACTCACTAGTTCCGGGTTCGCAGCGGCTTTATAGAACATAACTATCACCAAGGATGGGAATTGACGGTGCTGAGCTCACCCATCCTGAACATGGATTTGCACACAGTACGTGGAGTTGTGTTTGTGTACAACTGTGCAGCACAGTCTCCTCTGAGGGGCGGGATGACTGCTGTGCGTGAGCCCGGGGCAGACACTCTGGATTCGCTGGGAGTTCTGTGCTCAGGACAGTCACACTCAGGGCCAATTTCCTTATGTGCACATGAGGCTAGTCACTGACAAGACCATAAAGGGAGGTCAGCTGGTGAGCACAGCGTCCAGCACCGTGACCTAACGGCATGGCTGGGCTAGAGGTCCCGGCAGGCAGCTGTGCATTTGCCTAGGGCAGGGAGGGACCCAGGAGAGCCCATCTAGGGCCTCCTCCTTGGCTGACTGACCTTCCTGCTCTCGCAGGCCTGGGCCTCCTCCTGCCCAGCGCCACCTCCCGCAGGATCTGTACCAGGAATCAGGAAGCAGAGAGGCCACACCGGATGGGCTCGGAGGCGAGCGCCTCCAAAGGTCAAGCTGGCAGCTCATAGCCCTCTCTTGGCTGTAGACCGGCCTGTCCATGCATTTTAATTTTAGTTCTCATTTATGACGGAGAGATTTCATATTAGAATGAGGCCAGGTTTCTCGCTTGTCTTAACCCAGAAACCCTTCAGCTCAGGTCTCAGGCCAGCTCGGCAAAGCTGGCTGAGGCCCACCAGAGCCTCCTGGGCCAACATCTCTTGCGCTTACCCCGGGGCTGTTTGGGGAACTGGAGTTTGGAACTGCTTATCTAGTGAATCCCCTCTGAGAGGGAGAGGGTCTGAGGGCAGGAGCGTGGCACCAGGGAAGTCAGTGGTAGAACTGGACTCAAGCCCTAGGCTTGCAGCGCTGAATTTGGGGTGCCCAGATGCATAAGAAGGTGGGGACACAGAACAGGGGACTTGGGCTGTTCAGGAGAAGCCTTCCGGGTTGGAGAGGTTCGGCAGAGAGCACGGCTCGGGCTGCCGTCAGCCGTCAGCCAAAGGGCTCTTCTTCCTGCTGCAAACTCGCCCTCCCGCCCTGTAAGGTAAGCGCCAGCACGGGCTCTGCGGGCAGTGCTCTCAGGTGTCGCCCCGCCTGCCCTGCCCTGGCCCAGCCACATCTTCATAATCCCGGGCCTCTGGGGTGGAGTGCAGAGCAGGACCCCCTGGAAAGCTAGTTTTAGGCAGACTGAGCATGAACTTTAGCCTCCACATCTGAAGAACAGGGCTCGGGGTGAAGCCTTACTGAGACAGCGCATGTGAGGAGCCTGGCACAGGCCAGCCCCCGGACACGAGCTGATGCCATAAACCAGGCCCAGAGACACGTGAATAATTCATCCCGGGAGGGTCAGGAACGAAAATGTGCTCCCTCGGCTCTGACTGGGTATTCTTTTAAATTCTTCTTTTTATTTCTTTATTGATTAAGGTATTACATATGTGTCCTTATCAACCCATTACCACCCCCCCTCACTCATGCCCTCACCCCCCTGTTGTCTGTGTCCACTGACTGAGTATTTTTAAAATGTTAAATATACTTATATTTATAAAAATAGCTGTTATAGTCTAAAAGTAGCATATAAGTTTTTTTTTAAACCTCCAGTTTTGCTACTTAAAGATAAACCATTGCTTAATTTGATTGCTGCCCCTTCTAGATTTTTTTTCTAGGCCCAGAAAAAACCTGTTTTCTTGTGCGTGTGTGTTAGTTTCACACGGTTACAGCCATGGTATACATGCACCTCTGGATCTTTAAAAAGTGTAGCATGGTTTAAGAATTGCCCACAATAGAGCATATGCTTTATAAAAAGTATTTTAGAGGCTGCATAATATTTCCGTGGGTCCATCACAGTCAACACCCCCTCCCCCACTCAGTTGAACATTTAGATTTTCTCCCTATCAAAAAGGATGCTGTAATAGATATCTGTGCATAAGTCTGTAACTGTATTCAGAATGATTTCCTCAGGAGGGATCCCAGGAGAAGTATAGGGCCAAAAAGTACGAAGATGCTGCCAACGGCTTCCCTAAAGGGTTGCGTTGACGTTGACGCTGCTCCCCCATACCACGTGCCCATCAGCTGTGCCATCCCCTGACAAGACCAGTGGCACTCAGTCTTGCCTCCTAAAAGGCAAGGAGTTCAAGCTCAAACACAGGACTTCACGAAGGTGATGGTTCTGTGTCTCTCCGGCCTCCGGGCTAGGGGAGCCTGGCCTCCGGGAGAGAGCTGGCTCAGAAGCGGCCCCCTCTAAGACTGAGGCGGCTCCCGGAGCTCCTCCCTGATAATTACAGTACTTATCGGCATGGCGGCTCTGGCGGGGCCATCTCAGTCAATATTTACCAAGTGTCCACTGTGCGGGGCCCTCCAGGCAGTCCCTGTAATTGAAGCCATGGTCCGGAAGGGCAGGGCCCAGGAGGGCGGAGTCTCTGCCGGTTCAGTGGGGGAGGAAGCTTTGAGCAGGGTTCTGAAGGGTGGATGCAGAGCTGTCTTCGGAGGAGAGGGAGGAGACGCCAGATTCAAGGCAGGGGCAGGGGTGAGCACCGCAGAGGCATGAAGGGGTGTAGTTAGACCAGACAGTGTGGGGGCAGCAGGGGAGCAGGGAGGGAGCCCCCAGAAAAAGGTTCTGGGCAGGGCAATGACAAGGTCGGAAACCCTGGACCAGCCCTGCTGAGAATGGGCTGGGAAGAGACAAGAGGCATCGGAGAGCTAAACGGGGAGTAGAGGAGGAGTGAGAGAAGCAAAGACGGAGTCCCAGGAAATTACGGAGGGAGACTCGCCAGGGCCCCAAAGAGATGGCTGTGGGGAACGTGGGAGGGGAGAGCAGCGTGGTGATGCCCAGGCCCTGGGTAGTTTGGGGTGATGGACACCAGTCACAGTCCCCTTCTCCCCTAACAACAGAACCCCGTGCTGTTCAAGGGCGGCCACAGAGCCAGCTTAAAGCGTATGAGGAGCGTGGCCCTGGCAGCTCGGCCGTGCACTGTGAGCGGCACCACTGGGCTAGTGGTCCGTTAGCGGTGCACTGTGAGCGGCACCACTGGGCTAGTGGTCCGTTAGCGGGCGAGGCCGGGAGGGAAGGGGGGGAGCACCTTCAGGGCTCCGGGTCGTCCCAGGTGCTGAGAAAGCTGAGCACCGAGGCCTAGCACTCGCCCGCCGAAGGGAGTCAGGACCGAGCAAATGCTCTGGGAGTGCCGAGGCCCCCCACCCCCCGAAGTCAGGGAGAGCCCCTGGGACACAGCAGACAGAGCACGGCAGTGTGGGCCTCTGGCTCCCAGGCCCAAGGCACACTCCATCTCTTGGTACTTCAGGGCCCCACTTGTAAAATGGAGATGTGCCCTCTCCCTCACACCCCCCCCACACACACAGCTGTGTGACCACCTGACCTTGCCTGCCTCGCCCGCCGTGCTTCCATCACAGATCGCCGCCGCCGCCGCCTTCCCCGAGCTCACTCTGTGCTGTTGCCTGCGTGTGCCCTCTGCCTAGAAAGCCCTTCCAAGCTTCTACCCGCCTTCTTCCAAAGCCCAGTTCCAGCCCGGGCTCCGAGCATAGCTTCACAGCAGGCAGAGGTCGGGGCTCCTCATGGGGCCCAGCACACTCTCCTTCGAAGCACTTCTCACACAGGCTGTTTACACACATCCCCACCTGGGACCACGAACTTCCATTTTTTGAGGGTTTCTAAGTACCCCTCCCTCCCCCGTCTCCCTCCCACACAGCTTAAGCAACAGTGCTGCTGGTGAGCTGTGCAGGGCTGTGCAGGGGGGTGAAGATGCCCTCAACCAGGCTCTACACAGCCCAGAGCAAAGCAGAGAAGGTTCCCAGCACTGGTCCAGCCACCCATCCCCAGACCCAGCCAGTGTGGAGCTTAATAAACCTTCTTTAATGCACACATGGCTCCCCCTCCCAGGCCTTTGATGGCAAGAGATGGTGCTTGAAGTGGGGATGGTCAGCTAGAGGGGTCTGCCCCGGCCTCTCACCCACAGGAAGGCACTGCTGTGCCCATTTTACAGACAAAGTGAGAGAAGCTCAGAAAAGTGACCTGGCTTGCTTGGGTCACAGGAAGAAAAGAAACCCAGGTACCCAGCCCTGGGCCTGCTCCCTCTGTGCTGTCTTTCCGTGATTCTGCATGTTAGTGGAGAAGAAATGAATCTGGAAGCAGGACTCTCATGGGAAGCCACTCCTCCTCTCACACCCACACATGCACACCCACACACACATATGCACACTGAGTCTGAAGCTCCCACAGGGCCCTTTATGGCAAGACACAGACTGGGAGAAAATACTTGCAAAATATATACTTGACAAAAAACTTGTATCCAGAATGCATAAAGAACTGTTACAACTCAATAATAAGATGACCAACAATGCAATGATGAAAGATCTAAAGGTGGGGAAAATATTTATATAGATACGTCACCAAAGAAGATATATGGATGACAAACACACACAAGATGCTCAACATCATTACTCATTGAAAAATGCAAATTAAAGCCATAAGGAGATAGGACCACACACCTGTTAGAATGGTTAACGTGAAAAAGACTGACCATACCAAGTGCTGGTGAGGAGTGGAGGAGCCGGTGAGAGTACACTGATGAGGAGAACATAAAATGCTACCACCACTTGGGAACTATTTGGGCAGTTTCTTAAAAGGTTAAATATATATTTACCGAATAATTCAGCCATTCCATGCCTCACTATTTACCCAAGAGAATAGGGAAGTATATGCCCACACAACAACTTATATACAAATGCTTCCTACAGCTTTATTTCTAAACACAAAAAACCTGGGAAAAAAAACACCCAAAAACAAATGTCCAACAAATGAAGAGATAAGCAAATCAGGATTTATCCTTCCATGCAATAAAAAGGAATAAACTATTGATATACACAACAACATGAATCTCAAAACAATTATGCTGAGTGAAAGATGCCAGACCAAAAAAAAGAGTGTATACTTGTATGATTCTGTTTCTATAAGATTCTAGAAAATGCTAAATAATCTATAGTAATAGCAGATTAGTGCTTGCTGGGACGCAGTGGGGGAGGGAAAGGCACAAGAGGGAGGAACTCAAAGAGGCAAGAGGAAACTTTGGGGGATGATGGATGCGTTCATTATTAATTGTGCTGATGGCTTTGTGGGTTAGATGCTATGTAAAAACTAACCAAATTTTATACTTTAAACATGTGCAGCTTGTTGTGTGTTGACTATCTCTCTATATAAAACCCTAATGTGCAAAGAGACCCAAGGGCGGAACAAATGAACAATGGATCGCTATGATGTGCATTGATCACCAGGGGGTACGTGCAGAACATGGCAGGTGTTGGCTGCAGCTGAATGGTGGAGCAGGTGAGTTGGGGCACCAGACCAAGTCACTGTCATTGGGGCGAGCCTCTGGTGGCCACTGAAAATTCTTTGCTCCTCCATGCCACAGTCCCTCCTGGTGCCCGCACGCACTGCTGGTGCCAGAGCCACTGCTCGTACCTGCTGCCAGCACCCGGCACCAGCCCTGATCGCTCGGTGCAGTCAGCACCTGGGAGCAGTGGTGGAGGGAGCAGGGCTGTTGGCAGACATGGGACCAGGGGCTGGAGTGGGAGGGGCTGGGCTGGGTTGTGGAAGATGGGCTGAGACCTGCCTCTGAGCCTACTGCAGCCTCGTGGCCCACAGTTCCTTTCAAGGTGCAGGAATTCATGCACCGGGCCCCCAGTAGTTCAATAAAGCTGTAACAAGGAGAAGGAAAGGAAGGGGGAAGAGAAGGAGAAGGAGCAGCAGCAAGCAGGTGAGTCTTACTTAGGCTGCCAGGCTCACACACAGACATACACATGTGTGTGGAGTATGAAGCTGCCACCTGGCCTCTAGGGATCCTTAAGAGTCTCTCACCCAGGATTCTATCTGCTGGGGACCCAAGGCTACTTTTCATCTGCTCACTTTTCATCTTTCCTAAGTACTTGCTGTGGGCCTGGCTGTGCCGGGCCCTGGGATTCAGAGGGAAAGCGGACACAGTCCTTGTCCTGGGCAGTCCATTCTATCAGTCATGGTGTAGCCTTCCCCAAATTCAACCTGAACATTTAGCCACGTGCCCCAAACGCCCCAGCGGGCTCTCTTCTCCCCTCACAGGGCCTCTCAGAGCTCTTCCTGGGCCTGATTTTGCTTCTGGCCTTGCCACCTCTGGGGAGAAGCCTTCAATGAGCGCACTTTTCCAGAAGGATCTGTCTTTTATCTGTGCTGAACACACATCCAAGCCAAACCCCAGCTGATTTCTAATAACAGACTAATGAGAGCTGAGACAAGTCTTCACAGAATCCCAGGAATTCAGGGTAGGGAAGACTCTGAAGGTTTCGAAGCCCAACATCCATCTGCTTGAAGCTCCATTTCTTTGACATTCCTCAGGCCAGGTTTGAATACCTCCAGCAAGGGGGGAGCTCATGACCAACTGAGGATGCATTGGGTCTTTGGAAAATTAGAGAAGTTATAGTTCTTTCTTACTGTGTATGGGAGGGTGTGGCATTTATTAAGTACCTTCTGTGAGCTGGACCCTGTGCAGGGAGCTTTGCACATGTGGGGTTTCTAATCTGGCTTAATTCTCAGGCCTGCGCTGCCCCTAAGAGGCTGGAGTTACGATTATGATGCCTGTTTTTACTCTGAGGAAACAAGGGCCAGAGAAATCAAGTGACTCACCCACGTCACTAAGTAAGTCCATGTAGAGACCAAGATGGCAGTCCAAGTGTGTCCACCTCCGAAGTCTAGGCTTTCTGTCCTCGACCGCTCAGGGCAAAGAGCCTGACACTGTCTAGATCTGGACCCTGGTTTCCTTCCTCTGGATGCTGACCTCTGGGATTCCTTACCGGGACCATCTCCTGCCAGTCCTACCCAACCTGAGGTGCCTCCTCTCCCAGGCACAGAGCCCTCAGCGGCCCCTCCTTTGGGGGGTGGAGAAGGGCTTTCAGAAGGGAATTGGCTCAGGTGGGCTGTAGGCCCAGGTACCAGCCAGCAATCCCCAGATCCACTCTCTCACACAGGTGCTATATGACAAGCACCTAACATTCAGAAGGCACACAATCAAATGGCAGCCGTTATTACTAGTTATTACTATTTCTCCGAGCCAGGCACCCTTTGTCTATCTTTATTGGGCTGAACAACTCCCCGAGGGTAGGGGCCACACCTTGGCGCCTGCCTCAGAGCAGGCGCTCCAGGCATTCTGGTGGAATGAATGGATATTCTGTAAACACTTCCTTGCATTCCTCCCAAGAGGCGGGGATCCAGCCTTACCACGGAAGGTGCTTGATGCATATTTGATTAACGGGAGCCACAAAAGAGGAGCTGTCATTAGAGGTTTCCATCTGAACTTCAGAACGCCCCGCAACCTGTGCGTGGGGTTCCTCCCGCTAATTCGGAACTCCTCTGAGGCCTTTCTCAGAGAACGCTCTGGGCTTCCTCCACAACCGGATCCCGACATCCCCTCCATGGCGGCAGCCGCGTGGCAGAGCCGTGTACGTACGTACGGAGAGACTGCTTACTGTCCGGCCCTCACCACCACCCCAGCAGAAGGCAGCAGAACCTCGGCCGCAAGGCCAGCCAGGCTTCCAAGGACAGGCACCGCCCTCCCACCGAGAAGCTGCCAGCGCGTCTCTGTCCGCCACCTCTCCTGGTGGCTTCTCTGCCAGGCTTCTCAGGCCGCCAGCCAAGTTCCCTCTCTGAGGCTGCCGACCCAGCTCCCACAGACCCAGTGGTAGGGAAGCCCGGCCAGTGCCAACTTCAAGGGGGGCACAGAAGTGTCTGGAGGCCTCGGTCCCTGGAGACTCGCTCCCGACAGTGCTGCCCCGGGGGAAGGGACACGCACGGGCCTGGGACGCCAGAGGCCCAGGAGCAGGTGATCACAAGCTGCCAGAGTAACGTGTTCCCAGCCTTGCGGACAGGCAGGCCCGGGCCAGGGACGCCCCTCCAGCCTCGCCTCCCTTCTCCGACCACATGCTCAGCTCCCAGCTACGGAGCATTAGTGTCCGGCACCTGGCACCTGACATCGCAGGACACGAACTGATGACCCACCACATTCATGGTTTAAAGTGTGCCTGTAACCATGTTGACCGCATTTTAACAATCGAGGGACGTCACGAAGGAACATCCAGATTTCTGTCTTATGAATCAGAAGATCTAGCAACCCAGGGCATAGGAGTTGGCTGGCAAGCTGCCTCTTAGAAGCTTCAAGCCCCTTTCAATTGGCCGCAGTCCCCACACAGCCCAACCTGGTTTGCCTCTGTAGACAACTGGGCTAGAGGTCCCGTGCTTTACTTGTTTCATTGTGGCATACTGACCTCCTTGTGACCTTACGAGGTGGATGGCATCATTCCCCCATTTTACAGACGAGGAAGCAGAGGCTCTGAGAGAAAGAGTAACTTGGCCAGGATTCGGACCCAAGCAGCCTGACTCGAATCAGACACAAGGACACGCGTCTGCGGCAAAATTAACGGACAATGCAGTGTTGAGTAAAGCAAAATGCACTCAATCTGAAGAAGTCCTTTCCCCCCTGACAGTCTACAGCCTTCTCTCCGTGGGAGCTGGAAGTGTTAACATGCTCTTTCTCTCACTGTGTGACAGCGATAGTAAACAGAACTCTCACTGCCCTTTGAATGTCCTCAGATGGCAAAATAGAACGCTGGCTGGCCTAGCATAGACTCCCAAATGGACCGATGTTTGAAATCTAAGTCAGGGGACCGCTGCTCGGCCGTGAAGCCTCCTGTCCTAGGATGACAGCCTGCTCCGGGCGACGACTCCCCTGGCTCAAAACCCCCAAACCACTTTATCTGCATTGCATGCGCATCCTATCACTGAAGAGGCAGCTTTTAACTGAGCCTTCCCTCAGCCCTGTCCCTGCAGCAAACCGACAGAGCACTTGTTCTTGCCTGTTGTTATATTTATCTCATCATTTCTCGAGTTACAGTTATCTGTATCCTGCCCACTCCTGTGCCCCCTAAAGTGGCTACGGAACAGAAGAAAGCGCGGCTGCCCTGTCAGCCAGTAGCTCTCAAGGCCCTCAGAGATCGCCTCTGGCTCTCATTGTGCAGGTGTGGGGCAGCAAAGGGCCTTGCCTCGGGCCCCCCAGCGGGCTGCTGGCAAAGTGAGGTGCGTCTCCCAGCTCAGCGCTGGCTCTTTCCACTGCACCAGGCCGCTTCCCAGACACTCCCTTTTGGTTGACTCAGCACCTTGACTCAGAGGACAGCGCTGAGCATGTGACAAATGCTTTGTAAATATCTGTCTATTAAGAGGTGCAAAGCAGCAGAGGGAACACAGGCCTCTCCTCTCTCCAGGGCCCTCAGCCCGAGCTCCATTTCACCTGCATCAAACCTTCACGCTGTGTGAGCTGCCCATCAAATGAAGAAACGGCCCCTCAGGCCCCTGGTGACCTGGATGTAGAATGACTGCATGCAGCTGAGACATGCCATTCCCACTAGGCCAGAGTTATGATCCCAGGCTTGCTGAGGGATCGTGGGTAAATGCCTTTACCTCTCCAGGTGTTAGGTGCTGCAGATAGGAGGAAGGGTGAGAACAGACGGGAGGAAGATTCCCCAAGTCTGGTGCACGGTGATAGGCACCCAAGAGGAATGTCAAGAGGAATGTCAGAGTCCCGCCTTCATAAGCACTGGAGGAGGGAAAGCTTCAGGCCCACCTGGGGCACATGGGTGGCCCCACTGGAAGTGTGCCACACAGTGAGCTTACGCTGTCCCTCAGAGGTCTGTGGCTACTTATTGAGCTGTTGGGATCAAGAGCCAATAAGACTTTAAAACTGTTTGGAAATATCTTAAGCTGGGTAGAACATTTATCATCATCACCATCCACAGTCTCTTGCATAAACTCGATGCCAGAAATAAGGAGATGACAATGGTATCAGCTCTCTGATGCTTTCCTGGCCTCTGAGTAGAAAAGACCCTCTCTCCCAGGCCCATCATAGCCACTCTCAGTATCATCACGTTCCTAGATGGTTTATCATTCCCACATGTTTAGCTATTTGTCTCTTCTGTCAGCTTCTTAAAAATAAAGATCAACTCTTCCTCTTTCCTGTATCCCTGGCACTTACCCGGGGGCTAATAAATAACAGACAGATGCCGATGAATGTTTCTCTAGACAAGGAATCCCCTTCATTCCTATTCTGGGACAAGGTGGCATTTAGGTCTTTTACAGCCGGCAGATTCAGCCAGTCCTTTTGTGGGGTGGGAACACCGACATTCAGAGGGAAACTGGCTTACCCAAGCTAACTCCGTCAATGAGAGGGCGCAGACTAAAAGCAGCTCTTTGACTCCCAGGACAGCACACTTCCAGCTCAACTTGCTCAGGTTTCACAACAAATTCGCTGTGTAACTCTGGGCAAGACCCTTTGCCTCTCTGCCCTGACTTTCCCCCTTGTGAAAGGGGTAAAATGATGGTGTCTACAAAATGGGATTTTCTGAGGAATAAATGAGTGCCCCTGTGTAAACAACACAGCACACAGGAAGTGCTCAAAAAGGGTGTCTGTCGTGACTGCCATTCATTCCGAGCCATTCTCCGTGGTAAAGGCCACCCACCACCCACCAGCTCAGCAGAGCTCACAGTGACAGGAAGATGTTTCGGCACCGATTTAAGCACGCTTCAACCCAGCAAGCCCTCTGCAGTCATCCCTCCAGGATAATGCCTTTCCCGTCTCCAAACCGCCGTGCGCACGTGCAGCGTACACATGCTCACAGCGATGACAGCAGGTCTGACTCGGGGCAGCGAAACTTTTGCAAGAGCATGCTCTTTCGAGTCAGGTGGACCTGGTGTCAGATAATAGTTCTGCCCCTTCTAGCTGTGCAGTCTTAGGCAAGTCAATTTCTCTAAGCCTCAGCCTCATCCTCTCTCAAATGGGTATACTTCTTTTATGAGGATTACATGAGATAGGGAATGGTCTGGGACTCCATCAGTGATACTGAGAGCAGTAACCGTCTCATTTTTATTTAACCAAATCCACTTAAAAATGTCAGGACCTTAGGGATCATGTAGTCCAGCCCTCTCATTTTATAGCTGGAGACCCAGATCTTGAGAGGAGGCGTGATTGGCCCAAGGTCACCCAGTGAGGTGGGGGAATGAGACCTGGCACCTGGGGCTCCTGGTTTTGTACTGGGCACCCATTTTGGCTCACTTGAGTCTTCTCATCTGCCTCTATCCCACAAACACAGCAAGTGGCTGGAATCATTCTCTTCCCAATTCTCTTCCCTTCATATTCATCTTAGCACCATCTGTTTGCCAACGATGCCTCTCTCCCAGGCACAGCTATCTCCTTTAAACCTGACTTGAGAAGGTAAAACTGATGTTGGCCACTGGCAATAGCAATAACCACAGTAAGTGACAGCCAGGAACTTGCACAATGCCCTGTACTTAAAAGTGACTTCACCTACCTACACCATCAACACGTCCCTGAAACTTCTCCCTCGCCCAGCTGGCTTAGGGACATAATTTCCTCAAACTTCCTGAAGACTTACGTTGTGCCTAGCCACAGACCAGAGGCTGCAGACATAGAGAGGAAAAAGACAGGGCCGCTGCCAGGAGGATGCAGAGCAGGTGGAGGCACCACAACTTCTTCTGACCCAAATGGTACAGCAGCAAAATCCTGCCCACCCCAGCGGGCACCTTCTTTATCATGCCAGCAAGAGGCAGAAGGTATCTGTGGAATAAGCTGGAGAAAGAAAGGGAAAGTGCAAGCCTGAAAAGTACAGCAGGGAAGAAGACAAAGAATAGAAAATATGGACACAAAAACTTGACTGCCTTGTCTCAGGGAGATTCTGGCAGGAGACTCCAGAGAGGACAAGGGAGCAGCAGGGGGTCCATTGGAAACCAGGAAGCCTTGGTCCTCATCCCCTGCTGGCACACAGGACTCTGAGGCCTCTGTTCCCTTAGCGACTCAGCCCTCAGATGCCAAGATTTTTCAAACCCAGTGCTGGGCTATCTATGCCTCTTTGGGACCATCTTTTGCTAAAATGATGTCATAGCCCTTGCAGTGGGAATGTTGCTTCCTAGGCCCTCGGCCCAGCAGCTCAACACACTCCAGCATCATTAGCCCCTGGCAGGGACAGCATCCGCAGGGATGTATTAGAGGCTGCCGGGGTGGGCTGGGGGTACCAGGCGGAGAGAAGAGGACTAAAAGCAGCTACTCCTCTTCTCTCTCCCCAGTCTATCGCCTAAGTCCCGTGTCTCTGAAAACCTACTATGTGACAGGCACAGGTACGATTTAAGTGTTTTCTGTAATCCCAACATCAACCCTTTGAGACATGTATCCTTCCCGATTTACAGATGAGGAAACTGAAGCTTGGGGAAGGGAAGTAACTTGACAAAGGTCACCCTAAGCATGGTACAGGGATGCCAGCGAGGACTGGCTGGTGCCCCAGTTCCATGAGACCCACAAGGTCAGTGTTTCCCTTGAGAAGTCCAGAGTCGAAAGAGATCAACTGAGGAAACCCCAATTATTTCATAGACTCGAGTTTAAATCCTGGGCTGCTTTAAGAGATGGGTCTCCTGCCACGTTAAAGCTGCATTAGCGGCATATTAAAATTGTACAGACCATCTAATCCAACTCCTGCCTGGAACAGATGAGCAGACAGACACCCACGCCTAAGGAATTTTAAAATGGCTACGAGTAGCCTACTAGCAAGCTAAGGGCTCGAGCCCAATCTCTGGCACGTTCCCTACTGGCCCCGGCCCTCAGAGATCACTGTCTTCTGGGGAAGCAACTCCAGCTCATCCCACACCACCGGATGGCAGAGAAGGCAGGGGAAACAGGAGGTATGGACCCAGGCCTCCTCCTCTGCAGAGCCCAGGAAGGGAATAGGGAGGGGGCTTCCAGGCCAGTAGGTGATCCAACAGCCCAGCTCCCTGCCGAGGAGTGGAAGGAGGAAGCATCCCACCCAGAAAGCTCCAGGGAGAGTAGGGCCGAGAACCCCCGCCTTAGAGGTCATGGGCATTTTCTCCAGATCTACTGCAGGGCCCAGATGCTTCTCAGGGGGATATGGGAAGGAGGCAGTCACTGGCACTTGACCTTGGGTTGGGTGTGGGGTTCCAGCCTTCTTCCACCCCCCAGGGAGCCTTGCTCCTCCTCCTCCAAGAGGAAAGAAGCAGAAGTGTTTGCCAAATGCGGCGGGAGAGGAGGACAAACAGCAGTGGGGGGAGTCCCTAAAGTCCTCCTCACCGTCCAGCTTGGGCATCTTCCTTGTGGCAATTAGCATCCTCTGGCTGAGAATTTCGCCGCGGTGGGGTGCAAGGAGAAGGATGGAGGGGAATGAAGGGAGGGGATGAATGAGTCACAGTTAACCCCTCCTCGGCCGGTGCCCTCGGAGGAGGATTCTACCGCAGCGAGAGGCCCCCGCCCGCCACCCGCCGCGGTGCAACGCAGGGGCCCCTCCCGGCTCGCCGCGGCCTCCTCACCTGAGTCCACTCGCCCTCTGCGGCCGCGCGGGCTCGCACCGCTCCGGCCCGGATTGGCGCAGCGCCTCTGCAGTCGCTGCTGCAGCTGCCCGGCCGCGATCAGCAACCTGCGGCGGCGGCGGCGGCGGCGGCGGGGGGGAAAGACAGACAGGTGCGGTGAGCGCGGGCGGGGACGCCGGGCAGGGCAGCCCGGCCGCCGACCGCTGGGCCGCCCGCGCAGCCGGAGAGCTGGGGGGCGCGCTGCCGGCCGGACCCCGGCCCCCGGCCCCCGGCCCCCGGCGGCTCCCGCGGCCCGCGCCTCCCCTCCCCCACCCCGCACCGGACACTCGGGCTGCGGCGGGCGCAGCGGGCGTGGGCTCGGTGGGCCCGGGAGCTGTCATCACCTGTGGAGGCTTCCATGGCTGCGGCTGCCCGGCCAGGGCTGCCGGGCTGCTCTCCGGAGCCCCTGCTGGAGGCGGCTCGGGGGTGCTCGCCGGGGCCGGGGCTGCCGGGAGGGCGGGGCGGGAGGCGAGGTGGAGGGAAGGGACGAGCCAGTGGGCGGCTCGCCGGCAGCTGCGTAAGCGGCTGGTCTTCACTTTCCGTCTTAAAGAGATAGTTGGCACCTCGCTCCGGAGGGCGGGCGCGGGGCGGACCCGGGCACGCGGGGCGGCGTCCTGGGTCCCCGCACACCGCGCTGTCCGGGCGGCGGGAAGGGCGCCGGTCCCCCGAGCGGCTGTGTGACCCCGGGCCAGGCGCCGACCCTCTCTGGGCCTCCGCTCTCCGCTCGGCACCAGGGGATCCTGACACCAGTCTGTCCGGCTCCCTGGCGCGCCGCTGGCTTCCATGAACTAAAAACTTGACCTGAAAGCCTTTAGGGACATAGTTCACCCCCCACACCAGGCATTTCTGAGCGCCAGGGCTGTTTCATGCAAACGGCACCCGGCCTATTGCGAAAAATGATAGCAAGAATCTTAAATGTCTGAAAAGGGACCTGTGTTTCTTCGAACGTACGACGACGGTGAGTCGGTGGGAAGATGGAAAGAGAAACCATCGCAACCTGAAAATAAGTGTTTACAAAACATTTTTCCCCACTGCCTTCCATCACTATCACGGGGGGGGGGGGGGGGGCCCACAAGGGGAAAGTCCAGAAAACTGGGTTGTCTGGCTCACCCTTTCACTGCTGGCTCTGCAACCAGAGCTGTCTCCACAAGAGATAAGGTAACTCACTCTGTGGGCCTGGTTTCCATGTGGTTCCTGTGGGAAGTGGGGACCTAATATGTGCTAAGCACTGTTCCATAGTAGGGGATAAAACAAAGCTCCTACCCTCACAGAGTCTACCTTCTAGCAGGGAGTGGGGGGGAGTGACAAGGACAGACTAACAAATAGCAAATGTACAACACATCAGCTGATGGCGAAAGGCAGCAAAACTGGAGCGGGGAAGGGCTGCCTCCTTTGAACCAGCCTTAACGATCGATCTGACCAGTCATTCCTCTGCTCAAAACCACCCCCCACTTCCAGGACTGTGTTCAAGTGTCACTGTTTCAAGGAGGCCTTTCCTGTCCTCCCAACATAAAATAACAACTCCCTCTCCCCACTCCCGCTGCTCCAGTTTTGGTGCCTTTCGCCATCAGCTGATGTGTTGTACTTTTGCTATTTGTTAGTCTGTCCTTGTCACTCCCCCCACTCCCTGCTAGAAGGTAGACTCTATGAGGGTAGGAGCTTTGTTTTATCCCTTACTATAGAACAGTGCTTAGCACAGATTAGGTGCTCAATAAATCTGACTAAGTGAATGAGAGAGCAAGCACACATTGTGCCAGGCCCTGGCCTTCTATAAGGACACTCGGTCAATTGTCATCCTGGTCTCTTAAGTCCCCAAGTGTCTGTCTTATGGTGGCGTGGCTGAACTTGGTACCCTCTACTCTGCACCCAAAGCTGACTTTTTCAGAAGAATTTGCAAAGTTACTCCACTGATTTTACATTGTGACTCTGCTAGACTTTTCAAGTGAGCTAAAAGCAGCCCTGCCTAGACCCACTTCTCTCACTGTGATTTTACTTCTGGGAGAATTCACACAGCCCAGCATGGTTAATATTTCTAATGCACACAAAGGAATAATAATAAAATAAAATAAATGTTCAATCAACTGCTACTTTTCAAAATTAAATCTTTTTTTTCTCTCCTCACCCCTCCTCTGGTAGTTGAACCTTGATTGCTATGGGCCCATCAATGGAAATGGTTTACCCCCCAGGCTGGTCAGCTGCAAGGACTGGCTGTGATCATGGAGAATCAGCCGTGCAAGGTCCCTCCCCACGGATCAGGACTTACTTCAGCAGGGCTTTGGTGCCCCCTGAGGCTGCCCCTTGTGTTGCTTGCAGAAGTGGTTGGGTAGTGCTTTAATGCGGTTTTGTTGCAGAAAATAAAACGGGTTTGGAGTGGATCTTTCTTGGTCTGGCTAGTTATGTGTGGTTCTTGACTTCGTGTGCAAGAAAGATCTCACAGTATGAGTCCGGGTGATTTTGAGAGTACTTTTATTAAGCTGAGGACAGCAGAACAAAGGAAGGCCATTGGGTAGAAGAAGCAACAGGAGAGAGCCTGGGTGGGACTCTGCGTTTACCCTCTAGAAGTGTTATAAGAGAGAAATGAGCCATGCTGTGAATTCTCCCAGAAGTAAAATCACAGTGAGAGAAGTGGGTCTAGGCAGGGCCGCTTTTAGCTCACTAAAAAGTCTAGCAGAGAAGAAGCAACAGGAGAGAGAGTAGGTGGTGCTCACTTTGGCTCTCTAGGAAAGTTACAGAGAGTGAGCCGCCGTGGGGCTGCTGTGAGCTCACCGACAGTCAGAGGGAAGGAGGCCTTGGAAACAGAATCAGGGTGTACATGGGGGCGAGCTGCCACTGCCTACTGCTCCCCGGGTTGTGAGTCTCATGAGAACCCTTAGAGTGTAGGAGAGAAAAGTAAAGATGTATACCCGAGAGGGAAGAAAGTTGTGGGCATGCTCCACAGAGAGCCTGCCTCAAAGTGAAATCTTTTTCTGTAGCTCTGATTTGTGGTAAATCACTAGCAATGCCTATAATTTTATAATAAAGGCCTATAGTTTTGTGGTTTTTTTTTGGCATTGGTTATTTTCCCCCTCTATTCAATTAAGTTGAATTCTATCAGAGAACCATTATTACATTACTAGAGGCCTAGTGCACGAATTCGTGCATGGGGAGTTGGGGGAACGACTGTGGAAGGTTGGCTGTGGGTGCACACTTACCACCAGGGGACAGCTCCTGTGTTTTGCGTCTGCCCCTGGGTGGTCAGTGTGTGTCATAGTGACTGGTCGACCTGTCATTCCGATTGTTTGGTTGTAATGCTTTTATATATATATATATATATATATATATATATATATATATATATATATGTTTTATATATATATGGATGTTTTGTGGGAAAACATGTAGAGCATTTGTAGCAGGAATAGGAAACAGTAGTGGAAAAAGGCATGTGAAAGGAGTCCTGATGTCTAAAAAAAAACACCTATTGCTATATTAGCAAGTTAATTAATGAAATGTTTTACCTGCCCTAAGGCCCACCTAAATTATATAAGTGATCTTTTTACACATCAAATCAAATCAAATCAAATCAAAGGAAGCCATGTGTTTCTTTTTTTTAAATCAGGAGATAATTTCTGATCCTCATTAAAAATATAGCTTTTTGTCTGACCCCCATGTATTTTTGGTTGGTGCTTAGAAGACTACATTTCCCAGAAATCTCCACAAGGAATATCCCTAAAGCTAGAGTACCTTCACTCATCATACTCCCATCTGGAATGGTGTTAGGAAATAAATAATTCTCTCCTCAGCATCATAAAACATGTGATTAAACAAAGAACTAGTGCTTAGTTATAATGTAAATTGCAGTTGAGGATTTTAAGCATAAAGCAAACTTGTTCTAAAAAAATCAGTAGTTTTGTTTTGTACTAATTGGGAAATACTTAAATTTGTTTAGTTTCAAATCGATTTTGATTCCACTGCTAAGCACACTGCTCCCACTGAATGCCAAATTACAACCAAAATGCATAAAGCAACTACTTGAGGACTCTGAAGAGAAAATATTAGCAGGCAAATTGGGGAAGAAAGCCACTAAACTAGTGAATTTACCATTTTTGTATCCTCTGGTATCCCCTGGCCTGGTTCCTAGGCAGCCAAAATCTGGAATTTAGGGGATAAACAGAAAGAGCTCCCAAAGTCTCCCTAGTTTTGACTTGAGGATCAGGAAAGGAGACCTCTGGATGCTCAAGGTGATTGAAGGAAATAATTGTTCTTTTCTGTTTTAGTCTCTTCTCGATTGTCTCATGACCCAGCCTCCAAGCAATCCTGCACTGGTGGCTATGATAACAGGGACACATAGGTGCCTGAGACTCTGAGAGAAGAGAAACTTCTCCCATCAGAGTAGCTGTGGTCCTGAATTACATACTTAGCGAAAATATCTTTCAGAAATAAAGATGATGTAAAGATATTCTGAGATAAAGAAAAACTAAGAGAATTCATTGCTAGAAAACCTGCTCTGAAAGAACTGCTGAAGAAAATTTTTTGGTTAGAAGGAAAATTATATAAAAAGAAACTTGGAACATCAGGAAGAAAGAAGGACAATCACAATGTTAATTATCTGGGTACATTTAATAATCTATTCTTTTCCTCTTGAATTCTTTAAAATATGTTTGACAGTTGAAAGCAAAACTCTCAACATTATCTGATGGGGTTTCAATGTAGTAGGTGTAAAATGTAAGAAAATTAATTGCAATACAGAGGAGGGAGTATAAAGGAACTTATATGATGCAAGGTTTCTATACTCCACTTGAAGTGGTAAAATATTGATTATAAGTAGAATGTGAAAAGTTAAAACATGTGTTTTGTAGTTTTAAGAGCATTCATTAAAAATATAACAAAATATATAATAAATACAAGCAGATAAATTAAAATGGAATTCTAGAAAAATGTTAAAATTTTCCAAAATAAGACAGGAACAAATGGTAAACAAACAATAAAATAGTAGATCTAAACCCAACCATATCAATATCAATATATGATTTAATGACATATCAATTAAAATAGAGATCATCAGGATAGATAAAAATTACTTAATTAGAAGCTATCTATAAGAAACTCAGTTTAAATATAATGATACTAGCAGCCTGGTGCATGAAATTTGTGCATGGGGGGGTGTCCCTCAGCCTGGCCTACACCCTCTCCAATCCAGGATTCCTCTGGAGATGTCTGACTGCCTCTCACAATCCAGGCTGCTGGTTCCTAATTGCCCACCTGCCTGCCTCCTGATTGCCCCTAACCACCTCTGCCTGCCTATCTGATCATCTCTAACTGTTTTCCTACTGGCCTTATCAACCCTAACTGCTCCCCTGCTGGCCTGAGCGCCCCTAATTGCCTCTGCCTCGCTCTGCACCTGGGACCCAGGATTTCCTCCTCCGGCCAGTTGCAGGCACCTAGGACCCAGCTGGCTTGGCCTAGGCTGGCTACAGTCACAGGGAACTGTGGGTGGGCAGCTTGTCCCTCTCCTGGGCTGCAGCTTGGCTGGTCCCCATTACTCTCTCCCCAATATTAAGTGTCTGAGCTGTTACTGTGTTAGGGCATTATGGTGTGAGGGTGTGATGATCATTTGCATATTAGCTCTTTATTATATAGGATAGGTAGTAAAACATGGAAAAAGATATACCATGCAAATACTAATCAAAGGAAAGCTGGATGGCTTAATATGAGAAAAGGACTTTACAGGCAGAGAGAAACAAATATCATAAGATTTCACTTACATGTGTAATCTTAAAAACAAACCAAAACAGAAGCAGACTCATAGATACAGGAAACAAATTGATGATTACCAGGGGGAGAAGGAATGGAGGTATAAGTGGAATAGGTGAAGGGGATTAAGAGGTATAAACTCCAGTTATAAAGTAAGTCATAGGGATATAATGCACATCATGGGGAAGGAAATAGTCAGTATTATTGTAATAACTTTAGTGATCGATGCTAAGTCATTGTGGTGATCATTTTGTAACATACAGGTATACCAAAATATGTATACACACTTTAACAGCTTATAGGTCAGTTTCCAAAATGAAATGTTTTTTAATAAACACTGCTTTTATAATTACTCAAAGTGTATGTATACATTTTTTGGAACACCCTATGTGTAAATATCAAATCATTATAATGTACACCTGAATCTCATAGGATATTGTATGTCCATTATATTTCAATTTAAAAAGAGAGAGAAAAGGAAGACTTAAGACCAAAGAAAATTACTAGGGATAAAGAGAACCACTATACAGCAATAAAAGGGCCACTTTACCAGGAAGACATAATAATTACAAATGTGAATGCATTTAATAAAAGAGTTTCAAAATACATGAAGCGAAACTGTCAGAACTGAAAGGAGAAATAGACAGATTCACAATGACAGCTCTAGACATGGACACTCCTTTCTCAGCAACAGAAAATAATCAAAGTGACAGGAAAGAAGCAAAAATGCCGGAGAATTGAGCAGCACTATCTGCTACATGTAACAACTTGGACTCATCTCACAGATATGACACGGAGTAAAATAAGCCAGTCTCCAAAAGATCATAGACTGTATGATTCTATTTACATGAAAACAGAAAAATAAAAAAATAAAACTACAGTCCTGTAGTAGAGGGGTTGCCAGGAGTTAGAATGGGTGAAAGGTGTGACTGGGAAGGGACGGCATAAGGCAGTTTTTTGGTTGGTGATACTGTTGGCATCTTGCTTGTGGTGGTTACAGGAATCTACATATGTGTTAAAATGAATAGAACTGTGCACCAAAATGAAAAAGTCTATTTTTCTGTATATTACATTTAAAAAAGGCAATTTGACATTCAAATATTAAGGTTAATATAATCAAAGAAGCCATTTAGAATTTAGTTTGTAGCATAACAGTATTTTAGAGAGTATCCCAGGCTTCATTTTACAAGTATACTATGGAGCTCACAGAGCATTATATGAAAATTTCCCAGCAAACTCCAAATAAGAAAAAAATAGTTTTAATGTAAGAATTGCATAGTAAACACCAAATAAAATAACATTTATTTTAGTAACCTTCCCTTGAATTCTAGCAGCAGACAACATATCTGCTAACATTTTTAACATAAACATAATTAGTTTTATTGACACATGAGTAGTGATTATAATCATTAAGTAGTGAACAAAAAGGTTAAATGAGCTATAAATAGACCAACAGCCACTCAGATAAGTTAAAGATGAATTTTATAACTCTTTAATTAAGATATTCGATTGACATCAACAAATCAACAAATGACAAATGTTGGCGAGGATGCGGAGAAAAAGGAACCCTCGTGCACTGCTGGTGGGAATGCAGACTGTGCAGCTACTGTGGAGAACAGTATGGAGTTTCCTCAAAAAACTAAAAATGGAACTCCCTTTTGACCCAGCAATCCCACTCTTAAGAATATATCCGAAGAAACTAGAAACACTAATCAGAAAGGATGTATGCACCCCTATGTTCATAGCAGTACAATTTACAATAGCTACAATTTGGAAACAGCCTAGGTGCCCATCAGTAGATGCGTGGATCAGAAAACTATGGTACATCTACATAATGGAATACTATGCTGCCATAAAAAGAAGGCATTCTTACCATTTGCAGCAACCTGGATGGAACTGGAGAGCATTATGCTAAGTGAAATAAGCCAGTCAATGAAAGAAAAATACCACATGTTCTCACTCATTTATAGATAATAAAGAACATTATAAACTGATGAACAAAAAGATAGATACAGAGGCAGTAAAGCATCAAACAGACTGTCAAATTACAGTGGAAAGGTTCGGGAGAGGTGGGGTAGATAAGAGATCAACCAAAGGACTTGTATGCATGCATATAAGCATAGCCAATGAACACAAGACACTGTGGGGTTAGGGTAATCATGGGAGTGGGGGGGGCAATGGGAAGATATATATACATGCAATACATTAATAAAAAATTAAAAAAAGGTATTTGATTGAAAACCATGGCACTATGTCAAAATAAGGATTATATACATTTGAATAAAGTAGATTATTGTCTGGCCCTAGCTGGTTAGGCTTAGTGGATAGAGCATCAGTTCGTGGACTGAAGGGTCTGGTGGGTTCAATTCTGGTCAAGAGCACATGCCCACATGCAGGTTCAATCCCCAGTAGGGGGCGTGCAGGAGGCAGCCAATCAATGATTCTCTCTCATCATTGATGCTCTTATCTCTCTCTCCCTCTCTGAAATAAATAAAAATGTAAAAATAAGTAAATTAATGTCTGTTGGGAAATAAAAAGTATTAATTAGTCCCATAAAATTAAAATAAATATCCCAATGTAAAGTAGCCTTTTAACATCTTTGAATGTTTCCTGAAGGCACATAATATTTTAAAAATGTATTCTAAATGCAACATTCAAGTCAGGGAAATGGTACATGCTATACATTTAAGTTAGCTAAGTTGAAACTATTACTTAGCTATAATTTAGTATTTCTCTGAGCCTATATGTTTTCAGCTCTGGCTATGATTATTCTGAACTTACAAAGGAGATATGGGAGGTTGGTTTCTCTATGAAAGGGATCAGACCTTCAGCTGCTTCCAGGCAGCTGCTGCATTAAATCGAACAATCTATACAGAAATTCCAGTGATGACATAAATCTGCATGTCCTTAATGTCCTTCATATTTTATGGAACATTGGTCCCACTGTAGCTATAATATCTGCATAGGGGGCGCTCTGGCTCAGCTCAATAGCCCGCTGTTTCTTTAGGACAAGAAAGCTATAAAATCTGGCAGCAGCTTGTTTTCGGTCACTATTTCTGCAGAGAGTCATCAAACTAAAGTACTTCATTCCTGTCTTGTGGGATTCCTGGGAAAAGAATTAGGAAAGGCAAACAAGGTTATGAGAAGTAGTGCAGGCTTGTGGATGCACCATGAACAACACAATACTGGCATTTCTAATACGTGACTGTGAAATCCTTACACGGAGAAATGCAAATGACTCATGAGTAAGCTTAAAAACCATATAGGTCATTGAGCACAAGCTTGGTTCATTGAAAAATGCATGCAAAAGAACTCTAAAGCATTATACAAATTCCTAATGTGTTATATAAATGTTGGGTCTTTTAAAAAATTGATGTTACCATAAATGGCTCCTGTGGAAAGTGTAATTAATTTAGACTTGCAGGGAGAGAAAAAAAGCCACAGGACTTTGGGAGGCTCCTAATGCAGTGAAGATTGTAAGCTATCAGGCTTCTCTTCCTTAAAGGAACTGGGGGATAGTGGTGACTATGAAATTCTAGTAGTAAATGTAGAATTCTATTTGTATACCTCAGTAATAGGACAATATCACTATATACGCATCCCCCAGTTCCTTTGCATAAGTTAAAAAGATGTTGGTTTCATCATAGGGTACCTGTGAACCTACTAGAAAAAACTGAAGTAAAATAAAGTGTTTAAATTATGGATGAAGAGAACTCCTTTTATGAAGACTTGTACTTGGTATCAGAGTCCTAGGATAGAAGTACAGTTTTTAGTTAGAAATGCCGGCCATGTTTCCCTGTGAGTACTATACTTCTTGGATAGTTGTGAAGTGTTTTTAGAAATATCATATAAAAGTGTATTTTTTTTTTTACCAGTTCATACCATTTAACAAATTAATAAGCTAAATACTTTCTCTCAACCAAAGAAGTGGCCCAGGCTTGGCAACCTTTCAGAGAGAGCATGACAAGCCTTCATTTATTCCTGCTCTTGAGGAGATATGATGCGAGTTAGGTGGCTTTCTCCCCTGGGAGAGAGCAGGGACAGTCCTTCCAGTTTCAAGAATCCATTTGAAAACCACTCTGAGTGGGCAAATATGTAAGGTTAAACAAAGTGCTTATTCTGTTCCCTCCAGAAACCCCTCTAAAATGGAGGAAAAGAAATAAAAGGGAACAAAGAAAGGAAATAAAGACAAAGAAAGTGGAAGACTGATGGACCTTGCAGAGTGGAGAAAGCTGAAACTCAAGTGCCAACAGGGAGGAAAGCCAACAAAAAGCTCGCCAATTGGAGCTATAGAACCTTCGGAAACCTCGGGAATGAGAGGCAACAGTATGTGATGATCTGGAGATACGGAGTGAAGCTGAAAACAGAATTTCTTGAAAGTCTACTTGGGAGCAGTTAGACCTTCAGGTCCACTCTGCCACTTCACAGAACCAAGACACAGCTATATCCTAGCAGGCTATTTCCCCTGGGAGAGAGCAGGGACAGTCCCTTCAACTTTAAAAATACCCTGAGGGGGAAAATGGGCAAGACTGAACATATGTGCTTACTCTGTTTCCCTCAGAAACCCCTCTAAAATGAAAGAGGCAGGAAGATGCTTTTCTGGACACCAACCATTGGGATGAGACTCTAGTCTTGGGACACCAGGCACTGTGGAGGGTAGAGAAGTGTCGAACCACAGACGAGGGGCGTAAGTGTAATCTACACTCTAAACTATAAGAGAGTCAGTCTCCCTCCTCACCCCCATGCATGATTTTGTGCACCAGGCCTCTAGTGCTTATATAACTTTAAATCAGATTTTGGTGTTTCACTCTTAAATAAAAACAGATAACCTAAGGTCTATCAGACATTTGAGTAAAATTTATGACATTCAAGAGCAAAAATGAAAGAATTCAAGAGAATACTATGGAAACGGAGATAACGCAGGGAGCAAAAGAAAATGATGACCTCTAAAAGTTAAGAAAAGAGACTACATCTGTAAAAAATGATTAGGATAACATGAGAGGAAGCAGAGCAGTGGTATGCTTGGGGATGGGAGAGATGGGACAAGAGGTTATCAAGAGGCACAAGGAAACTTTTTGGAATTGTACATATGTGCACTCTCTTTTTTTGTGTTGTTAATCCTCACCCGAGGATATTTTTGCATTGATTTTTAGAGAGAATGGAAGAGAGGGAAAGAAAGAGAGAAACATTGATGTGAGAGAAACACATCGATTAGTTGCTTCCTGCACAAGCCCCAACCAGGACCAGCGCTCGAAGAGCCTGCAACCAAGCTACATGCCCTTGACTGGAATCAAACCTGGGATCCTTTGGTCCATAGGCCAATGCTCTATCTATTGAGCCAAACCAGCTAGGGCCATATGTTCACTATCTTGATTGTGGTGATTGTTTCACAGGTATTTATGTATGTGTATATATATATATATATCAAAACTTATCTAACTGCATACTTTAAATAGATATGGGTTCTTGTATTTCGTACCTCAATAAAGCTGTTAAAACAAAACAAGTAATAAGATTAGGATGCTATAAAACAAACAAACAAAACCCCACCTAAAACCTAAGAAAAAACTCCTAGAAAACAAAAAAAAGGTAAAAGCAGAAATAAAATTCAATAGATTGGAAGATAAAGTTGAAGAAATCTCCTCAACAGTAGGAAAAACAACAACAAAGGAAATTAATAAAGAGGAGATACAAGATTTTTTAAAAATTGAAGGTACAGTTTAGGAGATCCTGCATCTGACCCCTCTGGTCCCATTGGGCAGTCCAGAAAGAGAGGATAGATTAACAACAAGGAGAAAATCCAAGAAATAATAATAAAAAAAATTCCCTAGAACTGAAGGGCATGAACTTCAGAATAAAAAACCTGCTATATGCTCAAGCACAATAAATGGAAAAAGGTTCATATCAAAGCACATCATCATGAAATTTCAGACCAATACAGATAAAGAAAAGATCTAAAAATTTCCGAAGAGAAAATAAAGGTCACTTACAAAGGATCACCAACCAAACGGCATCTGACTTTTCAATAACAACCAAGAAGCCTAGAAATGTTACAAAAGCCTTTAACATCTGAGAGATAACATTTTCAAACTATGTTCAGGGACAACCAAACAAGTTAAAGGTAAAATAAAGAAATGTTCAGTCTTGTATGTAGGGCTTCCTGTGTACTCCTTTATCTCAGGAAATTATGAGAGGATGCTAGCCAAAAGGAAGATCCAAGTACCAGGGAACAGAGGAATCAACGTAGGCGAGAGACAAAGGAATTCCATGCTCTGGTAAAGGAATGTCCCAGGACAAAAACTGTGGGGCAGGCTTCAGAGCAACTAACCTAGAGTAGAAAAGGATGATGAGCTCCGGGAGGAATCGCTTCAAGAAAAATAAAATGGAACCAATGAATTATGTTGCCAGAAAGCTTGGAAAAATAATTAAGAAAGGATAGATAGCCCTTAACCAGTTTGGCTCAGTGGATAGAGCGTCGGCCTGTGGACTGAACAGTCCCAGGTTTGATTCCAGTCAAGGGCATGTACCTTGGTTGTGGGCACATCCCCAGTTAGGGGGTGTGCAGGAGGTGGCTGATCAATGTTTCTCTCTCATCGATGTTTCACACTCTCTATCCCTCTCCCTTTCTCTCTGTAAAAATCAATAAAATAAAATAAAAAAGAATGAATATATAGACACTAGGAAAAAGAAAAAAAAGAATGATTACCTATCCCCCTCATATAGTTGACAAGAAAATAAATGTCATTACACTATGAAGTTTCAATGTGAACTAATTTTTAACATAGTTTTTGTGGCAGCAACTGCTGGTTGTCCCTTGACATCCATTCTCCTCTTCTTCCATGGTAATAGAATCATTACCTGGGCCCAAGACTGCCAGACAAGGACTACATTTCCCAGCGAGATGTGACAAGGTAACGAAGAGCTGGTCAACGAAATGAGAAAAATGATACACACAATAACTGGGTTGTGCCCTTAAAGGAAACTTTGCTGCTGATTGGAATGCAGCAAAGCCATTTTGGCTTATGAGAACAAAGAAAATGAGATACTAAAGGGAAAGGTGGGTCTCTGACAAGTTTGTGAGAACAGCTGCCGTGCCAGATGGTACTTTTACCTGAGAGCCAAAAAAGTCTCTTTTTAAGCCACTGATATTTAGTTTCTCTGTCATAGTCAAACCTGCTTTATAACTATTACAATTATACTAGTAACATTGTAAGCACTGAGTACTGGGCTAAAATATACTGAGGAGGGGTGAGATGTAATCAAGCTAAATTTTCATTAGAAAGAAGTAAATACATAAAAGTTAAAGTTAAAATATCAAGAAAGAGCAGTAAAACAAGTCGTTGGAAATATGGACATAAATACTAAAAGAAACAGCTTGATATAGCTGCTTTTGGTGAGCAGGACTTAGAGATAAGAAGTTGGAGGGCAAAGGACTTCTGTGTTTCCTGTGCAGTCTCATAGCATAGTCCTATTTAAACTTTCAAAATTACATACAAATTATTTTTTGATAAAAATACGTTAAATTTTAAAATTATGGTTCACTCTTAAACTGTTATAAATTAAGTTCCACACTGAATATTCTTTAATAGTATGCTAAAAATAAGAATGGGACATAAAATAGATCTCTAGGGCATGAGAATGGGTAAGAAGTTGCTTAGAGCTTCTAATTAGAACTGTTTTGATCTAGGCACAAAAAAACAGACTTCCATATTTAGCCTTGTGTATAGTGCTCAAAATCATCTCACTCTAATAGAATCTGGCCTCAATAAAAACGTAATGAAAAATGGTTTCATTTTTTACTGGCCTCTAGAAAACCGAAGTTAACATTTTACTTATTTTTAAAAATAAAAATAGGGTTAACAAACCCTACCATCTTACCCGCAAACCATCCAACAGCCGAAGTATTCTTCGATTCCATCTCTTTGCCTCAATATTTTGTTCATTTCCCAATGACTCCTGTTTGAATGATAAAATATTTCCTTTAACCAAATTTTACTGAATGTTTACTATTTGTCAGGCATAGTGGTATCTACTACAAGAAACACAATGATAACACTGGACCTTGCCAAATAAGGAGCTCATAGTTTGATTAACAGAGAGAACAAAAAATTCAAATATAGATCAACCTCTGTAGTATTACAGCTGTACTCCCCAGGTTACCTTCTTTTTATTAAATTTTGTATTAAATTTATTGGGTGACTGGTTAATCAAATTATATAGGTTTCAAGTGTACAGTTTTATAATACATTACCTGTGTACTGTATTGTGTGTTCACAACCCCAAATCAAGTCTCCTTCCATAGTCACTTATCCCCCCTTTACCCTCTTCTACCTCCACCCACAGCCATCTTTCCCCTCTCATAATCACAATACTGATTATGAGTTTTTTATTGTTGTTGGTTTTTGCTTAATCCCTTTATCTTTTTCACCCAGCCCACCACCCCCATACCCTTCTGACAGCTGTCAATCTGTTCTCTGCATCTATGAGTCTGCTTCTATTTTTTAAATTTATTTTTTATTTTTGTTAATCCTCACCCGAAGATATTTTCCCATTGCTTTTTAGAGACAGTGGAAGGGGAAAAGAGGGGGGCAGGGGGAGGGCGGAGAGAGAGAGAGAGAGAGAGAGAGAGAGAGAGAGAGAGAGAGAGAGAGAGAGAGAGAGAGAGAGATGTGAGAGAGAGACACATTGACTGGTTGCCTCCTGCATGTGTCCTGACTGTCTGGATTGGGGCTGGAGTCTGCAAGCCAGGTATGTGCCCTTGACCAGGAATCAAACCTGAAACAGTTCAGTGTGCGGCCAAAGCTCTAATCGCTTGGAAACACTGGCCAGGGCAAGTCTGTTTCATTTTGTTGATGCTTTCCTTTGCTGTGCAAAAACTTTTTAGTTTGATGTAGTCCTGTTCGTTTATTTCTTCTTTTGTTTCTTTTGTCTGCGGAGATAATATTCTATGAGAAATGTCCAATATTTTACTGCCTGTGTTTTCTTCTAGGATTTTTATGGTTTCAAGTTTAACGCTTAAGTCTTTTATCCATTTTGAGTTTATCTTGTGTACGGTATAAGAAGGTTTTTCAATTTCATTTTTTTTTTTGCAGTTATCTGTCCAATTTTCCCAGCACCATTTATTGAATAGACCAGTGGTCGCCAACCTCTTGGATCTCATGGACCACCAGTAGTCCACGGACTACCAGTTGGCGACCTCTGGAATAGACTGTATTTACCTCATTGCATGTACTTGCCTCTTTTGTCATACATTTTAAAAATATATATGTTTTTATTGATTTCAGAGAGAAGGGAGAGTGAGAGACAGAAACATCAATGATGAGAGGGTGTCATTAATTGGCTGCCTCCTGCACATCCCCTATTGGGGATCGAGTTGCAAGTTGGGCATGTGACCTGATCAGGAATGGAACCATAAACTTCTGATTCATGGAGCAACACTCAACCACTGAGCCACACTAGCCAGGCTGTCAAATATTAATTGACCATAAAAGTTTATTCTGGACTCTCTATTGTGTTCCATTGATTTATATGTCTGTTTTTATGCCAGCACCATGTAGTTTTGATTATGATGGCCTTGTAGTATAGTTTGATATCAAGTAGTGTGATTCCTCCAACTTTGTTCTTTCTCAAGATTGCTGTGGCTACTTGGAGTCTTTTATGGTTCCATATACATTTTTGGAATATTTGTTCTAGTTCTGTGAAATACACCATTGGTATCTTGATAGGAATTGCATTGAATCTATAGATTTCTTTGGGTAGTATGGACATTTTAATGATGCTAATTCTTCCTGTCCATGAACACAGTACATGCTTCCATTTATTTGTATCTTCTTCAATGTATTTCTTCAGTGACTTATAATTTTCTGAGTACAGATCTTTTATGTCCTTGGTTAAATTGATTCGTAGGTGTTGTTTCTTTTAATTCTACTGTAAATTGGATTGTTTTCTTATTTTTCCTTTCTGATAGTTTATTATTGATGTATATAAATGCAACTGATTTCTGGATATTTATTTTGTATCTTGCTACTTTACTGAATTCATTTATCAGTTCTGGTAGTTTCTTGGTGGAAACTTTAGAGTTCTATATATACAGTATCCTATCATCTACTCTAGATAATCTTCTGATAAGGGGCCCCAGAGTGTAAGATTCTGCTGACTTTACTGGTAATGAATCCAAGGCTTTGGGCCTCTGTTTGAAAAACAGTCACTAAGGATCACCACTTTTAGCTAGGACTTATTTCAGCTCTGGTTAACCTAACTCAGTTAACAGGAGTAAACAAAATCTATAAAAAAATTGCCTTGTTGCCCTAACCGGTTCGGCTCAGTGGATAGAGTGTTGGCCTGAGGACTGAAGGGTTCCGGGTTTGATTCTGGTTGGGGTCATGTACCTTGGTTGTGGACACAACCCCAGTGGGAGGTGTGCAGGAGACAGCTGATAGATATTTCTCTTTCATCGATGTTTCTACCTCTCTATCCCTCTCCCTACCTCTCTATAAAAAATCAATTATGTATATGTTTAAAACTGCCTTATTGCCCTAGCAGGTGTTGCTCAGTGGATAGAGTGTTGGCCTGCGGATTGAAGGTCCCAGGTTCGATTCCAGCCAGTCAAGGACATGTACCTTGGTTGAGGGCACATCCCCAGTAGGAGGTGTGCAGGAGGTAGCTGATTGATGTTTCTAACTATCCCTCTCCCTTCCTCTCTGTAAAAATCAATTATATATATATATATCTCCTTGTAAAGGCCTTTATCTGAACTTACTTGGTGATAGCTCCTAACAATAACAATGTTTACTAGTTTGTGTACAATTGGGTTAGAAACCTTTCAGATTTTGAGAGTGCCTTGTCCAAAAGAGATCAACCAACTGCCCATTGTTATCTGAATAGATTCATTCTTTTCTGGTTCTAAACCTACACAGCAATACCTCAGTACTGAAAAACAGTAAAGTTGAAATCCCTTCATAGGAACCCACTCGAAGCCCTTATCAACTAAGACCTTATGAGAATTGGACATAAGAAAGGTACTGTTGAATCTGATAAAAAAGCAGACCTACAAAGAGTTGGGGGAAGGAAAGTGGCCCAAATCTGACCTACTTTATGCTTTTCCCCTAGGCTAGCTCTGACCATGCAACACAACAGCATCTGTGTCACCCTTTTCCTGGATTCACTGTATATCTCTGGAGCCTGGGCACTTCCTAAAAGTGCTTTCAACTACATGGACTCTGAGATGATTTCAGAAAACTCCAGAATATTCTGTATGACATTATATTCGTTTAAAAAAATATTTTCTATTGATTTCAGAGAGGGAGAGGGAGGGAGAGAAAATAAAAAACAAAGAGGGAATCATTGATTGGCTGCCTTCTGTACACCCCTATTGGGGATTGAGCCTGCAACCTGGGCATGTGCCCTTGATCAGAATTGAACTGGGACCCTTCAGTCAGCAGGCCGACACTCTATCTGCTGAACCAAACCAGCCAGGGTCTGTCTGACATTTTAAATTATTTGAGGCTAAGGGGACTGCTGAGTCCCCATCCCCACCAGCCTTTATGGCTTCCCGATCCTACCTATGCTGTATCCTTTCTTACCCTCCAAAAAGAATTTGAAAATATAGTCACTTTATTTTGAAGAATTTTCCCAATCCCTCCAGTTACAATGGATGTTTATTCCTTTCTGGTCTGTTCTTGGATAAATGAGCTCATCCAATTACTAATGTTGATTTTTATTGTTAAATATACAAAACGCTATTTTTCAAATGTAAAAAGCAATGGTCCAAGCCTTTGTTAAAGATCCATGAGACTGAAACTTGACCTATATTGTACAACTAAACTAACCAGGAAAAGGATCAGAAGAAATAGTTTGTGTGCTTTGCTGAATGAAACTTGTCCACTTGATCTATCTGGACACCCTGCAACTGAGTCCTTTGTGTAGAAAGCCCAGTGGATTATTAAAACAGCTGAACTTGTGCTGTGTTGTGGTTTGCTCGAAAATAACCTGTATCTATAGAGGCAAAGAGACAAGAGAACATAAGTCAACCCACTTCAGGCTCAGCTGTTTAAATATTTCAGGTAAAAAGTTCAGGTATTTATTCTGTTCTAGATTATTTAGAGAATTAAGTCTGTTTTCCACCTATAAAAAAATTAATCTAATAACCTTAGAACTCAACATAATGATTATTTAAAATATCAAGCATTCAATGTTTTGATATTATTTACCAAGAAGCTTCTGCTAAAATTCATTATAATCTTAAAAATGCTTTTAGCATTCTGGAAAAAAACTAGAGAAAGAAATAATAATATATATTGAGTTAGTCAGGTCAAACATTACTTCTAGCTTTACTTTTTTTGTGATTCTATGATTTCATTTTTTATCAACTTAGTAAAGGTTAAAAAATAATAGGGTACATCTGCAGGAAAATAGGCCCTTTCATGTACTCCTGATAAATATGTAAGTTGATAAAATTCTCAAAAAAACAACAATTTGTCAATATATATCGAGTTCTAAAAATGATCATACTCTTTGCTTTAATAATTTTATATCATGAAATAACTATAGAGGTGCAGACAGATCTATATAGCCTGGGATGTTCACTGCAGCATTATTTATAACTAGAAGCCTGGTGCACGGATTTGTGACCAGTGGTCCCTCGCCTGGCTGCGGGATTGGGCTGAAACCAGCTCTCCATCATCCCCTGAGGGGTCCTGGATTGTGAGAGGGTGGTTCTTGGATGACGCACCCCAGAATTGGCTCCCTCCTCTCTGGTTCCCTGTGTGTCACCCAAGAGCCACAGCTCCTGTATTGAGTGTCTGTCCCCTGGTGGTCAGTGTGCGTCATAGCTACCAGTTGGAACATCTGCTCCCTGGTGGTCATTGCGTGTTAAAGCTATTGGCTGGTCGGCCTGTCACTTAGGCTTTTATATATAAAGTTTTGCTATTGACCTATGGCCCTTTGAGCAGGCTATCTTCTTTCTCTGATCTTTACAAGTCTTATATAGATATAGGCTTTGAGCCATATAATCTTTTGGGAAAAAGATTCCCATACATTTTTTGATAAATATAGTAAAACTAGAGGCCTAGTGCATAAAATTTGTGCATGGGGTCAGGAGGGGAAAAGGTCCCCTCAGCCCAGCCTGCACCCTCTCCAATCTGGGACCCCTCGGGGGATGTCCGACTGCAGTTGGACATCCCTTTCACAATCCTGGACCGCTGGCTCCTAACCACTCACCTGCCTGCCTACCTGATCACCCCTAACCACCTCTGCCTGCTGGCCTGGTCACCCCTAACTCTCCCCTGCTGCCAGCCAGGTCACCCCTAAACTGCCCTCCCACCATCCTGATTGCCCCTAACTGACCCCCCCTGCTGGCCTGGTTGTCCCTAATTGTCCCTCCTGCTGGCCTGGTCACCCCTCACTGCCCCCCCCCTGCTAGCCTGGTTGCCCCCAATTGCCCCCCCGCCCCCACTGGCCTAGTTGCCCCTAACTGTCCTCCCCGCTGGCCTGGTCGTCCCTTACTGCTCCCCCTGCCAGCCTGGTCACCCCTTACTGTCCCCTCTGCCAGCCTAGTTGTCTCTAATGGCCCCCTTACTGGCCTGGTCACCCCACGCAGCCTGCTGTCCAGTCATTTGGTTGTCCCTCACTAAGCCCCCTGCTGGCCTGGTTGCACCACACAGCCTGTTCAGTAGTCTGTACAATTGTTTCAGTCATGATGGTCCTTGGCTTTTTATATATATGGATTTCCTTTTTTAATCATTTAAAATTTTTTCAATTACAGTTAACATACATTATTATATTAGTTTCAAGTGTACACCCCACTGATTAGACATTACATAACTGACTAAGTGATCTACCAGATAAATCTTGTATCCATCTGACACCATACTTAGTTGTTAGAATATTATTGACTATATTCCTTATGCTGTGCTTTACATCCCCATGACTATTCTGTAATAACCAATCTGTACTTCTTATTCTCTTCATCTTTTTTCACCTAATCCCCTCCCTTTTATCAACCATCAAAACGTTCTCTGTATCTATGAGTCTGTTTCCATTCTGCTTGTTTATTTATTTTGTCTTTTACATTCATTTGTTGGTAGATATGTATTTATTGCCACTTTATTGCTCATATTTTTAATTTTCTTCTTTTTAAAGAAGACCCTTTAACACTTCATACAATACTGAAATTGGTGATGAACTCCTTTAGCTTTTTCTTATCTGGGATTTCTTTATCACTCCAGCTCTTGCCCTGATGGCAGACAATTCAGTTCCTCTCCACATATCCCTGGTGCTTTTCAAGCTGCTATCCCAGCGCTGGAGTTCAGAGAAAGTCTGAGTAAGTCAGTGTGTGGGCCCTTTAAGAGGAACTGCCTGGTACTCCAGTAGCCCTCCCTTTTCCTCAGCTTCAATCCCTGCTGTATTTGTTGTTGTTATTGTTTGTTAATCCTTACTTGAGGATATTTTTCCCATTGGTTTTTTAGAGAGAGTTAAAGGAAGGGAGGAAGGGAAGAAAGGAAGAAGGGAGAGACAATAAAAAGAGAGAGAGAGAAACATAGATGTGGGACACATTGATTGGCTGCCTCCTGCATGCACCAAGGGATCAAACCTACAACCCAGGTAAGTGCCCTTGACTGGGAATCAAACCCAAGACCCTTCACTATGCAGGCCTATGCTCACTTGAGGCACTCCCTGCTGGTTTTTACAATCAGAATTTATGGGGCTTCCCTTCCTGGAACTGGAACCCTGAGTTGGGGGTTCTGGTTGGAGCTGGGACCTCTTGCTCCTCAACTGAGATATCCCTCCTGATTTTTATCTGCCAGACATGGATGTGGGATCAGCTGGTTCTGCATCTCCATCCCTCCTACCAGTCTCAGTGTGGCTTCTTCTTTAATTCCCTAGTTGTAGGTCTTCGATTCAGCCAGATTTTAGTCAGTTCTGAATGATGTTTGTTCTATAGTTTAATTGTAATTTTGTGGTTGTGGCAGGATGAGAGTACTGCATTTACCTACACCACCATCTTGACCAGAAGTCCCCTAAAGTAAAATTTCCAATGCCCTAAGCCAGTGGTTTGCCACTCCATTGACTAATGAGTTTGCTGACCACTGCCCTAGGCCACACCCCTACTGTAGCTCTTTCTCTGGAGATTTTATAAGAATAACTTAAAATAGTGATTGTCAACTTTTTAAATCTGTTATTACTTTTGATAAGCATAAATTCTCACAGCTTCCTTTAAAATTATTTGAAGTTTCAAAATAAAAAAGCCAAAGCAATTCTGAAATTGTATTATCAAACCACTCACACACACATTTGTTGAGATAACTAATATAAATTATAATTTTAGAAAATGACATTATAACTCTAAAAACCAATTTTTAGGTAAATAAGGTGTTAAACATTTAGGAACAAAGTTTTTAAGAACGTTTCCAAGACTATACATATATTTACCGATTCAACTGAACAATTTTCAATTCCTTGTGTCAAGGTAACATTCATTAAAGATGATTCCTCAGCAGCCAAAGAAACAATATCCTGCTAAAGCAAATTAGAAAAAAAATAGTAAGTTATCACAGTAGTAGTCGTCATCACAGTAACAATCTCATTTTGTTAAATGTTTTAATCACATGAATGCTCATTTATAAAACCAATTTAAAATACTATATCCCAGGTAGGCTGCCTCCAACTTAAATATTCCTGATTCCATATGCCTCCTACAAAAGAAAAACTTGCATGCCCCTTCTCCCTTGCTTCCTATTTTTGTCTTTTCCATTTCTCTTGCCACTGCAGATCTCATATCAAAAGTCTCTGCTGCTGTGTGGCTGAGGTCACTTTCCTTTGAAGCATTTTATCTAGCCCCAGTCCCCTATCTCTATTCTCATGCCAGTACCAGGTGGCAGAATGAGGAGATCTGCAAGCAGAAAGAGTGAGAATGAGGAAAGGGATATTACTATCCCCACCTAGAGCCATGACAGGATTCTTACCACCACTGCTGGAGCTGTCACTGGCAAAAGAGAAGAAAAACTATATCCAGAAGAGGAGCACAGAAATAAAGGAGGGAGGAAAAAAAGAAAGCCAGGAATTCTTCATTTCTCATCCTCTTCCCCTTTTCATGGAGATGTCAGCCTTTTTCATCTTCAACTTGTTGCCAAGCTTCACACCCCAGTTTCTTACTTGATTTTTTCACTTCAGTATTAAAAAATTTTAGTGAATATAAGGAGTTGCATTTTATTACTTAATATACATATTTGTGGAAACATGTTTTTCTCTCTTAACTTTTATGAATATTTTACATGTTAGGTACTCTCAAATCTTCAGTTATTCTACATAAAAATTCTGTTTTATGAAGAGTTGAAAATGATTAATTAGGATCAATATTTTCCTGTCCCTTCATACTGATTGTTTTCTCATTCCTGACTATATTTCATATCTGTTTACTATTTTTTGGAAGCAGAATAAGAATGAAACTGAAGGTTAAAGCATAAGCTAGGATAAAGGAGTAAAGGTTCAGAAGAACCAGTGCATCAATCTTTTTCCTTCACTCCAAGCACTTGGGAAAATCCATTAAAAATTTTTTTTTATTGATTTCAGAGAGGAAGGGAGAGAGGAGAGATAGAAACATCAATGAGAGAGAATCATTGATTGGCTGCCTCCTGCATACCCTCTACTGTGCCCTTGACCAGAATTGAACCTGGGACCCTTCAGTTCCCAGGTCGATGCTCTATCCACTGAGCCAAATCAACTAGGGTGAAATCAAGTTTGTTAATGTTAAAAAGTCATAAACTAAACAAGCTTGCTTAATCCCAATTTTCAGTAGTTGTGTTTTTAAAAAATGTTTGAGTCCAAATAAAGAAGAGAGTAGTATCACAATATCTCAATATCCAGTATGTTATCTAATATTTAGTAAAACACATTCTCTTTTAATGCATTATGAAATTGTCTTTCCTTCCAAGCATTCAGTTTCAATGTGGGCTGACTTTGAATTCCCAGAGTGGTTATCAGAGTACAGTGATGATGCGACAGAGTAGAAAAGCACTGGTTTATTTTTATTTGGTATGGCTATAATATTTACATTTGTATAGCCAATAAAGTGACAATTGAGAAAATATTTTATAGTACATTGTTTCCAACTATGTTTTCAAATAACTATGTTTTTCAAGTAAAAGTTATGTCTTCAAATTAAAAAAAATGTTTAAAATTTTATTTTGGTCATGGAATCTCTAGATAGTCTTTCAGATACAAAGCTAAGATAACTGATGGGTCCAAAACATACTATTCTTAAAGGTGGGAAGGGTGAATTTAGGTCAAAATCAAAACACAGGTGTATTGTCTAGAGTCCTAAAAGATTCCATGACCAATTGGGGCCTAGCAGTATTCCCTGCATATAACCAGATTCAAGTACAATCACTTATTTAATGCACCACACAAATACTATCTCAGTATGAAACTAAACTTTTCTTGTGATTATCCTAAACTTCTAGAAAATACTGTTCTACAGATGAAAATCATGTTTTATCCTGTAGTACTGCTACTTACTAAAGAAATTACAGGGTAGTATGAGATGAAAATATATACTATAAATATAAGAAGATAGTAATTAGAATCTCAACATTCCTTTAATATATCTTGTCAGAAAAGTAGTAACTTTATGATTCTCTTACCTCAGAGCTAATATTTTTATTAATATCCTCATGAGAGCTACAATTAGATCCCTCAGTCACATCCTTCCAAGTTTTGGGTTGACTTAACACTTGCTGGGAATTTGAATCTTTCATCATGGAGGTTTCTGAATTATCAAGAAAGTAAAAAAGATTTCACCAAAATATCTTTCCAACTTAAATTCAAATATGATTATTATAAAAGAAAACTTCTGACACTGTAATCTATTTAAACAAAGTGTGTACAAACTCTCTATGTCACATATTTATCTTCCCTTTCTTCACCTCTGCCTCTTTTCACCTCCACTTCCTATCCTGCACCAACTATCTCCTCAGTACTTACCCCCTTACATTTACTCACAGGCAACATGGATAGTTAAACACACTTATTAGTAAGCACACAAGTATATTGTTCAGCGGATTTTTTTTTTATTGTCTAAAGTTTTATATATGTCTTCCTTTTCCCCAATTGCCCACGCCCCCCCTCAGCCATTCTTACCCCGGGGAAGCCCTTACTGCCCCACTGTCTGTGTCCATTGGTTATGCTAATATGCATGCACATAAGTCCTTTAGTTGCTCTCTAACCCCCGCCCCTACCATTTGTCTCTAGATCAATCTATTCTGTTCATCAAATTATATTGATCATTATATCTCACATATGAGTGAGATTGTGTGATATTTATCTTTCTCCAACTGGCTTATTGTAGTGATTTCAGGAAAGGTAATTAGGAAGCAGAGGCTCACTCACTACATAAGTTGGTTTTATTATCTATCTATATAAAACGCTAATATACAAATAGACCAAATGGCAGAATGACCAGCGGAAAGACTAGTCGCTATCATATCTACTGACCACCAGGGGGCAGGCTCTCAATGCAGGAGCTGCCCCCAGCCTGCAAGTCCTGATGGCAGCGGACCATGCCAGGACAAGGCAGGTGCGAGTGGGGGCCTCAATCACCCTGCTGGTCACCCCATAGATCAGCCCTGATCACCAGCCAGGCCTAGGGACTCTACCCATGCACAAATTTCATGCACCCGGCCTCTAGTTCCTTTGTAATAGTCACAATAATAATCAGCAATTATTAATACTCTATGTATCCTCTGAATGTATGGAAATATCTGTCTCAGGTTAACTATATTGTTTAAATGCTATTCTTATTAGGTGACTTTTTTCATATTGTTTTAAAGTGAAATATTATCATACTAGATATGAAAATTTTCTTTGTTGGAGGTTTGCGAATACTGTCTTTAGGGTGGAGGAAATGGGAAAATGTGAGATTAAGAGTAGTACACACTGTATATAAACTTCATCTCTTTATGTAGCTTTGTGGACGAAAATTAATCCACAAAGCTGAAAAATACAATGCTTATATAATAATTTCTTTTAAATTCAAATATTCTTTTAGAGATAGCATTTAGAGTTTGAAATATAAAGATAGATCCCATCCTCATTTTGAAATGTAAAAGAAAATTTTTGTTTCTGCAATGTTCCTCTCAACATCAACAGAATTAGGTTGTCTTACCTACTATGTTTCTGCCCCCCATTTCTTCCTTTATTGATTCCTTTTGTCTCAATTTTCTTCCAAGTTTAAAGCCAGAAGACAGAAAGCATTTTGTAAACAACTGTAAAAATACACATTTTGTTTCTAGATTTTGTACAAGGAAAGCAATTCAATAAATACAAGCAAATACGCTAAAAAGTCAAAATTATAATTCATGCATACACATCCAGCAAATGAATTAAATATAAGAAAATATTTTTTATAAGTTTAAGTTTTTGACTATGTGAGTGTAAATATGTGTTTATTTATTTATAACTAAACATTGCCCCCAGGTTAAAGGATGGAAAATTATTACCATTTTCAGTTCAGTATGAATCAAATCCTGGGTAGCAGATGACAGAAGTGTTTCCACTCCTCCTCTTGTTTTCCACATCATCAGTCTTTGGGTAGGAGGTGCCAGTTCCAAGACCATGAGAGTGTCAGCAAAGAAGGTAAGCTGTTTATGCATAGTTTTGCTACTGATCTCCTTGACTGGGTCTATGAGCAATTTCCTCTTTTTGTTTTTCCTTTTCCAAGCAATATCTAAATATAAGAAATAGGCACAGATGTGATTGATTGTACAGCTTTGAAAAATATTCTTGGCACTGCATGTCTAAGAAATGTCTACCACAATACAACCTACAGAGATGCATAGAGAAGGAAATTCCCATCTCTCTATTGAAAATTATGCTTTACAAAGTTTTTGCACAACTAGAGTGTCTAAGCAGCCAAGAGTTCACACACTTTGAGGTGTTTCTCAAAGGCTCTGAGGAGAGATTTACTTAGCGGACAACTGAGAAAATGTAGAATAGAGTGTATATTCATGAGGAAGTCAATTAATTCTAAGGTTCCTTAAAATATATACACAACAGAAAAACTTTCAAAACATTGACTTGTACATATTTTTCCCTTCCCCACTGAAATTCACACACAAAGTCTAAGTGGGTAGCCCTTGGGCTTTTGTTCCCATAGGGAATTTTACTAGGTAGAAAGCAAAAGTCACATCTTTCCTAGTAAAGATGTAAAAGGGGAGGGAGGGTTAGATTTCCAAGAATGTGAAGATCTGGGATCAGATGGAGCTGAAAAGAACAGAAGCCAGATGGCTGATGTGCCTCAGTAAAATCCTGAAATAAGATCCTAGAGGAGAAGGTTGTGTGATGACTCCACAAGCTATGCAGGGACAGTGGGCACCACAAACTAGTGTGGTTGATAACCAGAGGTCCCCTACCACTTGTCACATATTTCCCCCCCAATTTTTTTTTATTTTATTGATTTTTTACAGAGAGGAAGGGAGAGAGATAGTTAGAAACATCAATGAGAGAGAAATATCGATCAGCTGCTTCCTGCATACCCCCCCACAGGGGATGTGCCCTCAACCAAGGTGTGTGCCCTTGACCAGAATCAAACCTGGGACCCTTCAGTCTGCATGCTGACGCTCTATCCACTGAGCCAAACCGGTTTCGGCTATTTCCCCCATTTTTAAAAAAAATATATATTTTATTGATTTTTTATAGAGAGGAAAGGAGAGGGATAGAGAGTCAGAAACATCGATCAGCTGTCTCCTGCACGCCCCCCACTGGGGACGTGCCCACAACCAAGGCACATGCCCTTGACTGGAATTGAACCTGGGACTCTTTAGTCCGCAGGCTGACACTCTATCCACTGAGCCAAACCAGTTTTGGCTATTTCCCCCAAATTTTGATACTACATAGCTTCGGGCAGATAAGGGAAGCCTGAAATTCTTGCCAGCTCCATGGGATAGAGGCTCAGAATTAAATTAGGTAAAGAAAAATTTGAATGATTTATTCCTGGCATGTCTGAGTTTATAAACTGAAATCCATATCAAATATACTACTTAAAAACTAGTGCCTTCTTAAAAGGTTTAGTTAGAGGAGAAACCAAGATGTTGCCATAGGTGAACACCTAAACTGCTGCCTCACACAACAATTTCAAAACTACAGCTAAAAGACAGAATGGACATCATCCAGAACCACAGGAAAGTTGGCTGAGTGGAAATTCTGCAACTAGAAGGAAAGAGAGCGCTCACAGAGACTCAAAGGAGCTATAAAAAGCTGAGGTACAAAGACACGTGTGTGGAGAGAGCAGGCGATGGTGTGCCTGGCTGACTTCCTCTGGCGGGAGGGAGACGGAGACTCACGACAGCACTGAACCCCTTATCCTACTACATTGAACCCCAGCTTTGGGTGAGACTCATACTGGGGGAGTCTGGACTGTGAAAAGGTAAGAGTGCACAGAAATTTAGGGGAGCCACAAAAGGGCAGAAGTCTGGGGCACGCACACCAATAAGTGCAGAGAGGATGGACTGCTGATTGTGTCGCTGGCTTTCTCTAGTGGGCAGAAGACAGAGCCTCCCAACTGTGCCACTTCTAACTGCATTGAATCCCAGTTTCGGGCGAGACCCTGGGGACCCAGACTCATATGGGTCCCAGAGTGCAAGGGAACTGGAAAGGCAGAAATCTGGAGGAATGCACATGTGCACACAGAAAGGGCTGAGAGACACTTGAGACCCTGGGGCCGAATAGGGTGGGGCTGACTGGAAGCCAAGGTTGTCTCTGCTCAGTCCTAAGACCCCACCCCACCCAACCTGAATAGAGAGGTTTTTGCAGTTTTGCAAGCCTTACATCTTAAGGCTGATTCCAGCACAGAAGTTCTCCTGGCATAGTGAAAATGCGGAGACAAAGAAACAGATCACAAATGAAAGAAATGAAGGAAAACACGACTGGATATAGCGTTCAAAACCATGGTTTTAAGGTTTTTCAAGGATTTCTTAGAAAAGATAGATAAATTTAGTGAGACCCAAGAGGAGATGAAAAAGGACCAACTAGAAATTAAACATACATTGACTGAAATAAAAAATATTATACAGAGACCTAACAGCAAACTAGAGGAAGGCAAAAATCAAGTAAAAAATTTGAAATACAAAGAAGCAGAAAACACTCAACTGGAAAAGCAAAAAGCAAAAAGAATCCAAAAATGTTAAGATAGTGTAAGGAGCCTCTGGGACAACTTCAAGTGTGCCACCATCAGAATTGTGGGGGTGTCAGAAGAAGAGAGAGAGCAAGATACTGAAAACCTATTTGAAGAAATAATGAATGAAAACTTCCCATATTGGGTGAAAGAAATAGACTTACAAGTCCAGGAAGTACACAGAACTCCAAATTAAAGAAATCCAAAGAGGACCACACCAAGACACATTATAATTAAAATATCAAGAGCAAAAGACAAAGAGAGAATATTAAAAGCAGCAAGAGAAAAACAGTTCATTACCTACAAGGGAGCAGCCATACGACTGTCAGCTGATTTCTCAACAGAAACGATGCGGGCCAGATGGGAGTGGCAAGAAATATTCAAAGTGATGAATAGCAAGAACCTACAACCAAGATTACTCTACTCAGCAAAGCTTTCATTCAGAATTGAAAGGCAAATAAAGAGCTTCACAGATAAGAAAAAGCTAAAGGAGTTCACCACCACCAAACCAGTAGTATATGAAATGCTGAAAGGTACTCTTTAGGAAGAGGAAGAAGAAAAAGGTAAAGATAAAAATTATGAACAACAAATACATATCTATCAACAAGTGAATCTAAAAATCAAGTGAATTAAAAATCTGATAAACAATAAACTGGTGAATATAATAGAATCAGAAGCATAGAAAGGGAGTGGACTGACAATTCTCAGGGGGAAAGAGGTGGGGGGGGATGCAGGGAGAGACTTGATAATAATCATACACCTACGGATGATGTCAATGCAGGGGGAGGTAAGAGTAGAGGGAGGGGTGGGAGCCGGGTGGAGGGGAGCTATTGGTGGGGGGTGTGTGTGGAAAGAGAAACAAGTGCAATAATCTGAACAATAAAGATTTATTAAATTTTAAAAAAGGTTTAGTTATATATTAGATTCATATTTATTGTTATTCCTAAAAATATGCTTGAGGTTAAACATTATCATAGAAAAGATAGTATCTCTCTTTTGCCTTATTTGATATTCATTTTTGTGTTTATTTATTTCCTGATGGGATTATAAGCTTCCTTTTTATTGAGTTTATTGGGGTGGCATTGGTTAACTATACAGGTCTCAAGTGTACAACTCAACACATCATATGTATACATCATCATGCACCTATTGCCCAAGTAAAGAATCTGTCCATCTTCATTTATCCCCCCTTTATCCTCTTCCACCTCCCCCATCCCACTTCCCTTGGGTTATCATCATACTTTTGTCTGTCTCTATGTGTTAAATCCTGTCTAATAAAATAATAATATGCAAATTGATCATCATTCCAACACACAAGATGGCTGCCCCCATGTGGACACAAGATTGTCGCCACAAGATGACCAGCAGGGGAGGGCAGTTGTGGATGATCAGGCCTGAAGGGGAAGGCAGTTTGGAGGGACCAGGCCTGCAGAGGAAGGAAGTTGGGGGAGACTAGATCTGCAGGAGAGGGCAGTTGGACGGGACCTAGGCCTTCAGGGGAGAACAGTTGGGAGAGACAAGGCCTAAAGGGGAAGACAGTTGGGAGGGACCAGGTCTGCAGGGAGGGTAGTTAGGGGTGACCAGGCCTGCAGGGGAGGGCAGTCAGATGCAATTGAGCTGACAGGGGAGCAGTTAGGCATCAATCAGGCTGGCAGGGGAGTGGTTAAGGGTTGATCAGGCTGGCAGGCAGAAATGGTTAGGGGCAATCAGGAAGGCAGGCAGGTGAGCAGTTGGGAGCCAGCAGTCCTGGATTGTGAGAGGGATGTCCAACTGCCCATTTAGACCCAATCCTACTAGGCCTAAATGGGCAATCGGACATCCCTTGAGGGGTCCCAGATTGGAGATGGTGCAAGCTGGGCTGAGGGACACCCTCACCATGCATGAATTTTGTGTACTGGGCCTCTAGAGTGTGTATATATATATAAATTAAATGTATATATACACTGAGTGGCCAGATTATTATGATCTCTGAACACATAATAATCTGGCCACTTAGTATATAAATATATATAAATATAAATATATATTCATGCCTGGTGCATGAATTCGTGCATGGGTAGGGTCTGGCCAGCCTGGCCAGGGGGAGGGGACATGGGCGGTTGTCTGGCCAACTTGCTGGTTAAACTCCTGGTCGAGGGGACAATTTGCATATTAGCCTTTTATTATATAGATTATACACTGAGTGGCCAGATTATTATGCATTCAGAGATCATAATAATCTGGCCACTCAGTGTATATAATTTTAATTTCCATAGTAGCAAAAACTATGTCTTCTTCATTTGTGCCCAATACAGAGTAATGGCTCAATAACTACTGAAATTGAACTCAGTTTAAAATTTTCCAGTTTCCCAAACTGGAAATATGGTTTGACCAGAAAAGAATATAATAAAAGAGTCATCTCAAAATTCCTTCACACTCTTCCCTTTGTATTATAAATGTTATTAGTATAGATTGACAGCCTCCTAAAATATTTCATATATTATTCAAATATTTAACAGTGAATAAGATAGTAGGTGTCAAAAATAAAAACATGAATGACTGACCTGAAATGTCAATTGGAACAAGGGTAAATCCTTCCTCTTCATTTGATAATGTGGTTTCATACTTTTTTTCATTTTCCAGTAGATGTATATATTCTGGATTATCCGGTTCTACTAATCAATATCACCATAAAATGAATTATAAAAATAATAGTTAGAGGACTATTTGAAAATTAAAATGAAAGATAAACTAATTGAATATTTATATTGCTATCTGGAGCCACATCTGAATTCTTACTAGAATCATGTATTTAATAGAGTTGAAGCAGCTCAGCTATTATATGGTCTGGGACCCATAGTGTCTAGGTGAGTCAAGTATCATCACCATCTTTTGCACATGTGACATCTAAGGCTGGACTTAGATGTGACTGTGACTATAGTCTCAGTGAAAATGAAAACAGTGGTACTAAACATAACAAATAACTGAATTAAATGTGATTATATGTCTGCTAAAAATTTATAATCTATTAAATCATTTAATTTTTAGTTGATGCATGAAAACATAACTAAATTTTAATTATCTATCTCTTGTAACATTTTAAATTTCTACTACATTGTGTTAGAAAACAAATATCACATGAAAGTGAAGCCAATAATACTTTTAATGCTCAAAAATAAAGCAGACTAAAAGATCTCAATTTATTTGAGGTACCTTCACATACATTTCAAGTAGAAAATATCCTATTTGCAATTTCTCTCAAATTGTATATAGGTTGTCAAACCATATTAATATGGCATCAATATAATTAATAACCATATCAATGTCAATCATTAATGATCTTTTCACCATGTAACAAGATGGTAAAATGATTTAATGATTCAAAAGCACAGTATTTTGGGAAAGTATTCAAATGTTCTCTCATACCTTATTAAATAACTACTATTGTTCCTTTCTCAGAACCCAGTTTCTTATTCTGCATTGTTTTGACTCTCATACTAAGAGTTTGCAGGGCATTTTTTATTATCTTCCAATATACTGTACTGCTACTTAAACCCAGAAGTTCAGAAGTTTAATTTGAATATTAGCTACTGTTCACTTTCTACACAAAGAAAATTTTAACATACCCACTGTAGTATTGGGAGGCTCAGGAGGCATAGAAACTTCTTTGTTCAAATGCATGTCATCTAACAGGATATTTTCATCATCTTGTAGTATGTTGTCTTGAAAAACACAGTAAAAACACCCCCCCCAAAAAAAAACAACTGTTGTCATACAGAGTTGAATCTACCATTTGTTCACTAAGCATTAATTGGCATTATTATATGCAAAGCATTGTGAAAGGATACAAGAATAAATTAATCCTACTTAATTAGATTTGATTGGATACATAGATGATCACATTTCATGCAGGATGACATAGAATTTTATATACTTAACTTTCCTTTATTTAAAAAATATTTTTAGATGTTTGATTTCAGGAAATACTATACTTATACTAAGATAGTAGCCTTGTTACAAAGCCATATTTAGTTTCAGATCAAGAAATAAAAGTGTTCAAACTCTTTTGGTAGAGATCTAAGGTAGAGCCACTATTTTTTCATATTTTTAAAATTCCAGAAATTTGTCATAACCAGCCTTTTAATGTAGGCCAGAGAATTAAAAAAACATTTGATGTATAACAGTTAATATCTTTAACATCTACGCATTTGTATTTCCTAGTTTTTTTCTACCCTATTATACTTTCATATAATATAAAAAGAAAATGACATAAAATGCTGGACAGATCCCTTAGAATAGCCCTCCCACAATTTCTATTAAAGAAAACAATGTTTTTTTTTTTTGGTATATGACAGTATATTTTGTGAGGACTATACTAGCCTCATTCTTTCCCTTCTAAAAATTAGAAAATTAAAAAAAAATTAAAACAAGCAGTATTTCACAATTTATATAGAAAATATAAACAGATGGCTATTTAGTTAGACCTAGCCTAAATGTTTAAATATATTACAAATTTTGAAAACTTGTGTAAAAAAAGTGTGGATTTATATTAAGCATACCTAAAATTTTAGTTTGATCCAATAAATCTAATACATAGTAATTTCATAAAAATAAATATACAATTTCTATAGTACCAGATAGCATACCAATCATTTCTCCTGCAGCCCCTTCATCACCAAATCCATCTCCACTGTCATAGAGCAGAGATTTTTCTGCATTGAGGCTTCCAGAACTATGTTCAACTAAAGGACCACTGGAATTCAGCAAGATGTTGTCATCAAAGAAGCTATGGCTTCTGAGGATTTCCGCTTCTGCCCCTAAATACATACATATCATGAATACTGAGTTAATCAGAAAAACACAGAATTTTCAGGTTAGAAGGAAATTCAGATATCATTTTCTATAGCTCCTCACCCTCATTTTACAGGTAAGGAAAAATGGAAGCTAAAACACTTCCTTGAAGTATTAAACCAAAGTCATTCAGTTAATTAGTGGATACCGGATTTCTAGTCTAACACTTTTTCCAATACAATAGAAAACAGAAAGCCAAAACATTAGGATAGCTTTTAGCTTTGATACAGTTTAATAATTCTTCTACTTTAAGTAGGCCACCTCCTGCTTGACCAAGTGTTATTTCAAAGATACTTGCTTGTGTTGTTTATCCATAATGGAGGTTTAGAAAATAAGAAACATGTTTGCCTTCTTAGGAATGAAAAGAATGGGCTTACTACATTCATTCAATAAGTAACTATTGAATGACTGGGTATTAGGCAATATTCGGGGAATTGGAGATAAAACAGTAAAAAGACAAAAATTAACTGACATTAACTGAATGCTTATTATGTGCATTACATTATGCAAAGGAAGATACTATTATAATCCTTATTGTACAAAAAAGGAAACCCATCCACAGAAGGGTTTTGTAATGTGCACACAGTCACACTGTAATAAATGACAAAGCCAGGATTTGAACCCAGCAGAGCTGGTGGTAGGATAGTATCAGTGTTAGAATTCTGACTGGTAAAATATTTTGCCAAGTGGAAGTTTATGACAGAAAATTTCTAAGACACTTACAGCACCAGATAAACTCCCTGCTTCAAACTAGTCTTCTTCCAGATTGACTGAGAGCACATAGTCTTTCCCTTTCTGGGTTTAAATCTCTATGTCCAGGAGTCTGAAATCTCAGAGGGTCAGAGTTTGGTTTTTCCTATTGACCCTCTAACAGCCCATGTTAGTGCTAGTCAGTAAATAAAATCATGAAGTACTATGCAGATTGAAAATTCTTCTGTAGGCACACATCTTCCAGAAAGTAAGAGTTTAAAAATGCAACCTTCATTGTGCTAGACTAAAAATTTGCTCAAAAGAAAAAAGACTGACTTTCAAAAGAACTAAAAATATGTCCACATTTTTCAGGATTAGCTTGATAGCACCCCCCCTCCCCAAAAATCAGTCGTGGTCAATAAGATAACATTTATGAAAAGACACTATATTCCTAGCACTGATCATTAAAAGAACCCGAGATTACACAAAAACAAGTAATGAAATAATTATTGTCTTCAATCTTATATTGTAATCAGAATAGGATGGATTAATATTAAACATTTCTTGAAGGACATTAGATTTAAATTAGTTTTTAAAGAAAAGAAATATCACTTATTGGTGGAATGGATTAAAGGAAGGTATAAGGAAAATAACCCTGTGATGTTGCTAGGAGTATTCCAATTTAGGGGAGTAAAGAAGTAAAGGATAGGGCAGTAAGGCTCAGAGAAATTAGGCAATTTGTCCAGTATCACACAGCAAGTCCACAGAGAAAGCCCATATTCAAACACAGGTTTGCCAGTCGACTAAAGTTATGTTCTTCCCACATATACTAGAAAAAGGCAAGGAAAATATTATTAGGGGTTAAATATATACGTCAAAAGATTCATTTTAAGGATATTTCTACTGGCACAGAAGTAGCTATTTCTATCGGCATGATTTCAATATAAAACCACAAATAAAGGGTGTCCCCCCAAAATGCATACACACTTTAACAGCTGATAGCTCAATTTTAACAATGAAATGTATTTTAATAAACATTGCCTTTATAATTATTCGAAGTGTCTATATACATTTTTTGGGTAATTCCATAAAATTGATTATGATGTAATTTTGATTTCCCAAATATTCTCACCAAAGTTTCCAGCTTGGAAAAATAGAACATTGTGATAATCTTCTCTAAGTGTGATTTCTTCTGGTCTGCTTTGGTTCTGAGTAAATTTTTCTAAAACACCAATAGCACTATAGAGAATAGAAAATTGAGGAAAACAGTGAACAGAACATGTTTTGTAGTATATTGCAAAACAACAAAAACATCCCTAAAACAAAAAAACAGATTTTATTATAAAATTAAATATTTTAATTTTCTCAATAGTATCTATATTAATAAAAGGGTAATATGCTAATTAGACCAGGAGATCTTCCAGATGTCCTTCCAGACAAAGCCATGGTGGCGGGTCAGAGGTAGAGGCCGTTAGGAGCGATCAGGCCAGGAGGGGAGGGCAGTTGGGGGTGATCAGGCTGGAAGGGGGGAGGCCTTTGGGGGCAAGCAGGCCAGCAGGGAGGGCCAGTTGGGGTTGTGCAGGCTGGCGGGGGGGGGGGGGAAGGGGGGTGGGGAAATGGGAGGAGTTGGGAGTGAGCAGGCCGGGAGACAGAGTGTTAGGGACGATCCCCAGGCAGGCAGGCAGGTGAGTGGTTAGGAGCCAGTGGTCTCAGATTGTGAGAGGGTGCAGGCTGGGCTGAGGAACACCCCCCTCCCGTGCACAAATTCCATGTACTGGGCCACTAGTTATTTATAAACACTAGTTTCTTATACATGCCCTCCAGGTTGCCAAGTCCAATGGTCAACTTTCAGTCCTATTTACCAATAGCATTTGAAATAGCATTTGAAATAGATGTTAACTTCCCTCCTTAAGAAACACTTTCTACTTTTGGCCTCTGGGATACCACTCTCTCTTGATTTTCATTCTGTCCCATTGACTGTTCCTTTTTCATCTCCTTTATTATTCTTCCTCATCTCCCAGACTGTTAACTACTATTAGGAATGACCCAATGTTCAGTCTGTAGATCTTGATCTCATTCTCTCCCATATTCCCTCTCTCCCTTTAAATTCTATACTTACTCCCTTGGGAGATCCTATGACTCATGGTTGAAGTTGATCTCAATATTCACAACTCCCAAATTTATACATCCCATCCTGACCTCTTTCCCGAATCTCAGACCCAGATATTCAACTACCTACCTACTCCTTGGATTTTTAACAGTCACCTCAAAACTTACGTTCAAAACCCAATTTACTCCCTTCACACAGTCCCTCTTAAACCAGCCATTCCATAGTTATCCTAATATCATTAAGTGGTAACTCTATTCTCATGCCAAAAATCATATAATCATCCTTCACTTAATCTCTTTCTCTTAAAGCCATAACCAATCAGCAAATTCTGTTGGCTCTGACTTCAAAATATATTCATAATTTGACTGTTACCACCTTGATATAAATGAAGCTTGAGAACTAATGACATACACTGTCATCTCTCATCTGGACTTCTTTCTGCAATACTCTTCTCACATGCTCTCTGCTTCCTCCCTTTTCCCCTTATAGTGAGTGGCCAAAGAGAGCACTTGAAATCCAGTCATGTGCAGTCACTCTCCTATTCAAAACCCTCCTGTGCTCCCCAAGTGAAATAAAAGTTCTTATTGTAGCCTACAACACCCTACATCTGCATTTCTGGCTACCTCTCTGACCTCATTTCTTACCACTCAGACCCTCATTTACTCCACTTCAGTCTCACCTGCCTCCTTGAAAATGCCCAGTGTACTCTACCTTAGCACCTTTCTTTCCACTTGCTCTACCTGAAATATTCTTCCTCACATTATTGAATGATTTGTTCCTTTACCTCCTTCAGGTTTCTGTTCTGAACTTATTAGAAAAGTCTTGCCGACCATCCTATTACTTATTTTATTTCCTATTTCTCTTCATAATAATGATCATCTAATGTCATAATGTATATTTACTTGTTTATTTGTTTAATGTCTGTCTACTCCAACTAAAATGTAAGATTTATGCTGCCAGAAGCTATGGTTTACTCATTGTTATCTCCTCAGTGCCTAGAAGAGTGTCTGGCATATAGAAAACACTCAATAAATATTGAATGAATGGATGAATATATTATCATTTTTGCAAATTTAGCAAATATAATGATATTTGTTTGATGTTCTTTAAAATTTCACACTAAATTTAAGTATTAGTCTATATATTTACTTCAGTTAACTACATTCCATTTGCATTCATGATATCTGAAGATGAAAACAATAACACATCAAGAAAGTCAAATTGAAGGAAAATAAAATAACTTACTTCACATTCTGGATTTCAAAATCATGAAATTCTTCTGGCAGTGTGATAGCACTGTAAGATGCTTCAAAATTCTCCTTTGGAAGGTCAACTAGTCCTGGAAAGAATAAAAAACCGCATTCAATAAGTAACCATGCTGTGCAAAATAGAAACTCCCAATTAAATCTATTTTATTTAAAAAAAGACGTTCTCTCACTGGACTACTGCTTAGTCTCCTAACTGGTTTCCTTGTACCCACTCTTGCCTCTCTCCAGTCCATTCTCTACAAAGCAGCCAGAGTGATAGTTTAAATACAAAATCAGATCAGATCACTCCATTGCTTAAAATGATTTAGTGACTTTCCCAGTGCATTTAAATAAAATCCCAATTTTTAATCAGGGCCTTTGCAGCCTTACAAACCTATCAGCATCATCTAACGACACTCTTTCCCTCTCTCACTACACTGGTCTTTTTGTTCCCTGAACAAGTTAAGCACTTTTTCACCTCAAGACCTTTGCTCTTACAGTTCCCTCTGCCCAGAATGCTATTCCCTCAGGGACTTTTTAGATGACCGGGTATTTCTCATTTTTCAAGTTTGAGCTTAAATTCTATGCTCTCAGAATTCTTTTCCTGACTAACCTAACTAAAATAAGATGTACTCCTATTTCCTGTTACAGTAATCTTTTTATATTCCTTCACAGCATAATGACAATCTATAATTATTATAATAATTTAAAAAACTGCTTCATTATCTGATTTCCTCACCAAACCATAAGGGACTTGTCTTGTTTGTCCTTGTATCCCAGAACCTAGTATAGTGTTTCACATAAAGTATAGGGGCAGCCGAAACCAGTTTGGCTCAGTGGATAGAGCATCGGCCTATGGACTGAAAGGTCCCAGGTTCCATTCTGGTCAAGGGCATGTACCTTGGTTGTGGGCACATCCCCAGTAGGGGGTGTGCAGAAGGCAGCTGATCAATGTTTCTCTCTCATTGATGTTTCTGACTCTTCCTCTCTGTAAAAAAAGTAATAAAAAATATTTTTAAAAAAAGTATGGGGGCAATGAACATTTGTGGAATAAATGAAATAATGAACAATAAATAAAGAAAAACCTTGTCAATCCTGATCCAACAAATATTAATTGAGGGAATAGTATGTACAAGGCACTGAGAAAAGTATTATTAGAAATTCAGAAAATAAATGACAAAGATGTTGCCTTCAAGGAGCTTACAGACCAGTGTGAGAGGCAAAGCCTGTAACTAAATAACCATAATACAAGATGGAAAATGACTTCTTAAAATTAAATTTAAAGGCATTATATTTATATTATATATAATTCTTGAGCACTTTGGGATATCTAGAGATTTAAAAAATATTTTATTAATAGCATGCTATTTAAGGAGTCTTGAGAATTCTGAAAACAATGACAATTATTGATATCTAGGTTTTGCCAATTACACTATTTCTAATTTATCTCAAAAGGCAAAAACAGATATGGCAAACAAAGTAACACATTTAAAACTGAATATCAAAGCGTGTTGCATAAGTGTGGTAGCTTTATGTATATTTCTTACATAAACACATGAAACATTACACGTTTTTGAAAGCATAACTTTTTCTTATAAACATAGGAGAATAATGAAGGAAAGAATATAATTTGTCCTTAACCATGGAAACTTAGTTCGGTCGAAAGAAAGATTACTTTCACTATACTTGACCTGGATTTATGGAGTTCCACCAATTAAAAGAGCCCACCCAAAATAAAAATGCAAAAAGGAACCAAGACATATACCTGGGCGAAATGTCATCTTCATTTTAAGCAATGCTTCACTGCAATCTGCCAAAAGGTATTTTGCCTTCCTATTATAGATTCGAACAACTCCCAAAAGAAGATGTCCTGAAGTTCGAAGTGCAATTTTCACCTTTCAATAATTTTTAAAGTATTAGAATATTAAAAAATAGATTCACAAACTCTGTTCTTTGACAATTATAAAACCATAAGAATTTCTTCTCTTTAAAATCAGACATTTTGTGTTCTTTTTTAAAGTGTGTCGCTTAACTTCTACCTCAACTAGTAAAATAGGTAACATTTTTTTTCTTCAATGAAGATTATCTAATGTGGCATTAAGTGAAGTATGCTATTGTGGGCTTTATGGGAAGAATACAAAGTCTGCAGTCAGGCCGACTTGGGTTCAAGCCTTGGCTCAACTGCTAAAGCTGAGTCATTTAACCCTCCTGAACTTCAATTTATTAATAATAGCTACAATTTATTATACAGTTCTTCTGTGCCAGGCATTGTCCTGAGAGCTTTTGATTCATTCATTAATTTAATTTAGACAACAACCTCTATTTACAGAAGAAAACACTGAAACTCAGATATGTTAAGTTGTATGCCCAAAGTAACACAACTATTAAGGGATGGAACAGAAATTAAATTTAAATTTGACCAACTTAAAAGTCCACAGTCTTAAATACCACACTTCACTGAGGGAAAAATAAGTGCATCGCATAGGATTGTTATGAAGATTTAAAAAACTAATGAACATAAAGCCTAATCCACTGCTTTATACACAGTTGGTTTTTTATTATAATTTGTCCTCTCAAGCAGAAAACTTAACCTATAAAATACTAAAATACTATTTTGGTGGAAATTCTAATAGCTTATTATGGCTTTTTATAATGAACATAATACTTTACTGTTTAAGAAGTGTTTTCATATATATTTTCATTTATATTTAATCCTTTTTTTCTACTCTCATTTACTCATTTTTTAAAAAGAAATACTTATTTGATACTTCTGTGTACATGGTAATCTGATAGAGGATGAGAAAAAATTACAAAATATGTATAAGACATGGCCGTTATCCTTCAGAGTCCAATCTATTTATGATAAACATAAAACAATTCATTACTAACAGAAACCTATATATATAAATAGATACATGTCTAGATGATAAATGCTATGGGAACTAAAAAAGAGAAGACCATTTGAGAAATAAAACACCTTTAGAAATATGTTTCATGACATAATGTATTTTAATTCCTTTCCTCTCTGTAAGTCAGGGCAAATACATGCTATATTTAAACAAGAACATACCTTAGGTGAAATAATTTTTTCAATGATTATCTCTAGATCACATTCAGATACATGGGCCTTGGTGAGTTTCTTCTCCCAGTGAGCTGCGAGCCAGATTTTGGCCAGTGGCCCTCGCTTACTCATAAGCACATGTGTGTAGAACATGCTGCCTGTGTTCCTTAGTTGTATTTAGTGATCAAGAGACAGCCTTAAAAGATATTTAAAATTTGATTACAAAAACGTTTTAGTACTAATGGACAGCAAGCAAAAACACTTTTCATTCATTCTATAAAATAACGCTCAGATTTTCTTCTAGTTCAATGTATTATTCAATTTAAATTATTTTTTGTAAGGAAGAAACCCTCATTTAAAATACAAGGTAATAAACGCATGACAGAGCTCTATTTGATTGTGAATTACACCTGGGTTGAATGTGACCTGACCCCTGACTCCTTTTACATTTTAATTATTTTATCCTATAAAGGGTTCTCTTATTAATATGGTCATAAGGAGGGAAGGAGGGAGGGAGGGAGGGGGAGAGAGAGAGAAAGAGAGAGAGAGAGAGGGGGAGAGAGAGAGGGGGGGAGAAAGAGAGAGAAAGAG
>JAAGEH010000480.1:732092-991864 GCA_011751065.1 Lasiurus cinereus
GCTGGGCGGGTCTGGTGGGCGGAGTGGCCGGGGCTGGGCGGGGAGAGGGGCGGGGCAGTGGGCTGTGCATGGCGAGAACCGGGCTGGGCTTGCGGGTAACGAATCAAGGAGACCGGAGGGACAAGGGGACTGGGTGGCGCGGGGCGAGGCGGGCGCCAGGCACTCCTCTCCAAGCACGAAGTCACCAGCTATGTCCTTGCAACTCTAGGCACTCTCTAACCTTACAGCTTACCGATGCAGGGCGATGACAGGGCCTTACAGAACAACTGTGAAAGGTAGTAATGTCTGACTCCTCTCCCTGGTCTCTGAACATCCCTAGGATGGAGTCGCATCTCTTCCACACACAAACTAGCTAAGGGGATCTCTGAAGAAGTTATTTAATACCTTGAGCCTTAGTTTTTCTCATTTGAGAAACGGAAATGATAACAACAAAGCATCTGTGCCATATATATTGTAAGAGATAAATGAGGAAAAGCTTGTAAGGAGCCTAGCAATAATAAATGTTCTGTAAATATTAACTATTATTACTGTTGTTATTAACAAGATCATTCAGCCCTAGTCGGTTTGGCTCAGTGGATAGAGTGTGAGCCTGCAGACTGAAGGGTCTCAGGTTCAATTTTGGTCAAGGGCACATGCTCCCCCCCAACCCCCCCACCCCCGTTGCCGACTCAGTCCCCAGTAGGGAGCATGCAAGAGGCAGCCAATCAATCAATGATTCTCTTTCATCATTGATGTTTCTCTCTCTCCCTCTCCCTTCCTCTCTAAAATCAACAAAAATATATTTAAATAAAAAAATCATTCACATTGTCCCACCCTTTGGGGACAAAAAACATTTTCTGCCTGGAATATCAGTTTTCAACAGTTAAAGGCAATTGCTAGAATGTAAGAAAAAAAATCATACTAGACCATAAGGATTCAAAGTTGGCTTCCTCCCTTGAGCTTTAAAGTAAATACTAATAACTATCGGAACGGTGATGGCATCCAATATATAGGTTATTGATATAAGTCTCAGGCTCCTTGTTGATAGGTTGTCTCATTTACCCTTTAAACAATCTCACAATTTCTGGCCTGCAGAGAGTGAGCAGAAGCTGGCACTCCGACATCCCCTGAGGGGTCCCGGATTTCAAGAGGGTGAAGGCCAGGCCGAGGGACCCCACCCGAGCATCAATCCATGCATGGGTCTCTAGTATACCAAAGGGTCGGGGGGTTTGATTTCTGGTGCAGGGCACATACCTGGGTTGCAGGTTTGATCCCCAGCAAGGCCGCATGTGGGAGGCAACCAATTGCTATACCTCTCTCACATCGATGTTTCTCTCTCTCCTCCATTCTCCATCTCTCCCTCCCTTCCACTCGCTCTAAAAATCAATGGAAAAAATATCCTCAGCTGAGGATTAACAACAACATAATCATTGTCTTATGACTAGATTATTAAAGAATATACAGAAAAAAAGTAGAGAAAAATTATTAAAGAGCTATGTCATGCAGCTAATTAATAAGAATATGTTGACTCTAGATTGTATAGTGTTTGTGATATTTATCAGCTTTTTAAATTTTGTAATTTATTCTAAAAAAAATTATTTGCTAACCCAATTCTGTATTTATGACTTTGTATTCTTTCTTTTTAAGAACAGAATACCCTAAACTTTAAAAGCCTTAAGCCCCATAAAACCTGGTTCAACCCTATTCCTTTTGCTTCCTGTGCTCTAGATTGGAATCCCTCCATGCCCACTGCTTAGAAAAGTGCCAACACATAGTAGTATCAGAAAAATATTTGTAGATGAATGAATGAATGACTCAGAAACTGGAGTGCTGGAATGTTAACTACATAAAAACACAAATTTTGTCTGCTTTATTCATTGCTACCTTCCCACATGCAGAATAGTGGCTGGCATACAGCTGGTGCACAATAAGTATTTAAAAAATAGATCCAGGCCTGTTCAATTGCAGATCATGATTCTTTCCATTGCCTCCAGTTATTTCCAGTTTACAAAGCATTTTCCCAAGATCCTCTTCACAGATCTAAGAGGTGTCATTTTCATTTTAAATTTAAGGTTAAATGGAGGCTCAGAGGAGAAGTGACTTGCCCCAGGTGACTCAGGGGGCAGAGCTGAAATTCAAGCCCAGATTTTAAGGGCCAGAAAGTCTTACCCTTCTTGGCCCTCCCAGTAAGATGTCCCACAATAAGAAAGCACATGGTGAAGAAGCCAGTCCTACCACCCAGAGCAGGCAGGTTCCCGGAAGAATGACTGTGCATGGACAGCAGGTGGCGCCCGTCCATACAGTAGTTACCTTAGTCTGATAGCTCTTGGTTAAGGGACACAAAAACATTTGTCAAACACCAAACTTTGAATTGCAGTTTAATTTGCTCTCAATGGCCCTGCTTTTGTTTCCTTGGCCATTGCTTTTTAGGCCTGAATAGAAAAATCTAGCCTTTCCCTCCTGAGTAGGGAAAAACCCCGTTCTCCATCTCCTGTGTATTTTTCCTTTACTTTTACACAGAACACTTCCAAGGAATTCACCATGACAACAGCTGGGTGTCCGACAATTTTACACAATTCTGACACTGTCTACCTGGAGATCTCACAGGTTAAGGGCTCAATACTACAAGATGGCTCCCACCCCACTTCAGATGTCAATCAGAAGTAGTAGGTCCCTAGGTTACTTACAACTTGCACCCAACTTGGCTACAAATTGGAGGTTCCCATTGCCCCCTTCTTGATTCAATTAATTTGCTAGAATGGCTCACAGAACACAGGGAACCACTTACTTACCTTTAACAGAAAGGATACCGAGGAACAGCCACATAAAGAGATACATAGGGCAAGGTCTGGGAGGGTCCCCAGTGCAAGAAAGCATCTACACCTTCTTGCTATGTAGATGCTCCAAACTGGAAGCTCCCCAAATCCCCTACTAGTGGGAATTTATGGGGTCTTCCTCATGTTGACATGAACAATTAATACTTCCATTTCCAGCCCCTCTCTCTTCTCTGGAGGATGGGGGATGGGGCTGGAAATTCCAAGTTTCCAACCAGGGCTTGGTCTTTCTGGTGATCAGTCCATATCCAGGAGCCCAACCAGAATTAATATAATTAGGAATTTACAAGTGTTTCAGGAGCCTGTGTCAGGGTCAAACAAATGTTAGAACAAGAGATGCTCCCAGTGCTCTGACAGGACAAGGAAGCTGAGAGAGACTGGAGCATGTGCCCGACACCCTGGTACTCACCAGACTCTCCCTCTGTTACCCACATTTCCCAGCCAACTCCTGGGACAGACCATGTGACTTATTCTATTGAATGGGCTGTGGGAGGAAGGGACATACAGCACTTCCTGTCTCAAGTATCATAGAACCAGTATGTGATTCTCCAAATATATCTTCCTAGCTTGGTATTTGGTGGATGCCCATGGGGTCTGGGACCTAGAACCTTGACAAGAGGGTGCTGGATGGTGCCATGGGGAGAAATTGCTGCTGTGAGGTGAGGTATGGCTAGGTGTTGCTGCTCATAGGAACAGGAAGTGACAGAGAACAGAGATGAAGAAGTGAATTCTTTCTCCCTCCTCTAGCCTGGGGGTGTCCCTCTAGCACCATCCTGATTATTGGCAAAGTTGAACAAACTCTAACATGGGGCACTGGTAACACAGAAATGTGGTTTCTTGAAGCCTGAGCCCCAGCCCCAGCCCAGCATCACAGTGCAGTTTTTTTTAAGTATTTATTTTTAATTGTATTATATTAAAAATATAACAGAAATGTTGCCATTTTAGCATTATAAGTGTACAGTTCAGTGGCATCAAGTACATTCACATTGTTATGCCACTATCACACCATTCATCCAGTATGTTTTTCATCTTGCAAAACTGAAACTCAGTACCCATTAAACTCCCCACTCCCATGCTCCAAGCTTCTAGAAACCACTATTCTACTTTGTGTCTTTACAGATTTAACTACTGTAGATACCTCATATAAACAGAATCATACAATATTTGTCCTTTTGTGACTGACCCGTTTATTTCACTCAACATAGTGTCTTTGAAGTTCATCCATGACAGCATTTCCTTTCTTTTGAAGGCTGAATGAAATTTCACTTTATGTATATATCACATTTTGCTTATTCATTTAGATGTCAATAGCAAGTATTTTTATATCATCAACTATTATATTTAAAAAATCTCAGATTAGTATGGCTGTACACATTATACATATGATGTAAATGCCTCTTACTTTGTGCTTGTATGCAATGGGTTTACTTTTTCAAAACTATAAAAACAATATTCTAACAACATGCAAGTCGATTTTAAAAAATAAAAAGGCCTATCAATAATTAGACCATCGGAACAACAGGACTTTTTATTTTCACCTCTTCTATTTTTTTCAAAGTTATAACTCCAGCACCCCATGCCACTGAATGTTCTGCCACATCATAAACCTTGTTGCCTGCTATTACAGGGTTGTTATTGCCAACCCTGAATGAGTGAAATGCTGTTTTCTTCATCACCCCCATCCTTTGCTTCCATGAACATCTGGATTGTATTCTTCAGGACTGTTTTGGTTGCAAATGAGGGAAACCCTACTCAAAGCTGCTTAAGCAAAAACAAATTGGTGTGTGTGGTGGTGGTGGAATTCGCTGGCTTCGGTCACTGGAAAAAATGTAGGAGTAACTCATTGAACTAGGACCTGAAACCAGGGACTTTTTAAAAAGAGCCTATCTCTTGCATGGTCCTTCTCTACTTCTCTTTTAAGATTAGTCTCTTTCTTTCCAAGCACAAACAGGTCTTCCTCACCTGGCAGGTTACATGGCCTCTGGCAGTCCCAGTTTTGCAACTGCAATAGAGCAAGCATCCAGCTAGCAATCCCAGAGAAGGGCTGTGATTGGCTGTGCTGACTCACACAGCCAACCCACTTAGCCAATCATGTTGTAAATCATCTTACCTAATAATAGACAAACATGTAAATTGACCATACCTCTGCTATGCCATCAGCCAATCAGGAGTGATATGCAAATTAACCCAACAAAGATGAAGGTTAATTTGCATACACAGGCGCTGAGTGTTGGGCGAGTATTCTGCCCCACCCTCGGTCTCTCAGGGCCTCTGGGCAGCATGGGAAGGTGGGGCTGGAGTGGAAAGAGAGGGTTCCAGGGCCTGAGTGGAAAGGGGCTAGGCCGGAGTGGAAAGGCGGGGCCTGCAGCCAGGGAAAGGAAAGTCCTTTCATGCATCTGGCTTCTACTGCATTATAATTGTGCACGCCTGATCACATTTCCATTCCTATGGCCAGAATGGTAACAGCGTCTGTTGCTTTCAGATAAAGGGGAATGAAAAGTCCTATTGGAAGACAGAAAACAACCATCAAGCTTCAACCATCAGGCTTCTGTTTTTCACCATTGCAAGACTAAATAAACTTCCTTGCACATTGAACTCTTTGTTCATATTTGTGTTTTCAAAGCATGTTCACATCTAATACCTTATTTATGCCTTATCAAAAATGCTGATAACTGATAGAGAAAGAACGAGTGACACAGAGAAGTTGAGTGATGGGTCCAGTGACATTTAGTAGATGAGGAACCTAGGGACTTCCTGACTCCCATCCCAGTGTCCCCTACCCCAACAGCATCACAAAACTTGGCTTAGTGGTTGTGGGGGGTTCAAGCCCAGGGTCATCTCTGACCAGTTAAGGGAGGGAGCTTCGTCGGCCATCTACCCCGTGGAGGAGCTGGGCCAGTCTACTGGATGACACGGGCTGGTGACTCCGGCCTTCGGAGCCTGCTCGAGCTCTGATGGGCGATGTCCCTCTGCTGGACATGGCATCCTCCCAGTGGGCACTCTCAGAACGCAGCTCCTCCAGGACACTGTGAAGATGCTGCAGTGTGAGCAGGAGCTTCTGGTCTTGGATCTGCATCTCAGCCTAGGAGAGAGAGAACAGGTCTGCGAGGGGGCAGGCAGTGCACTGGGCATTCCCCAGAAAGCCTGTTCTCATTACTGTCTCATTGGAGACAAGCCCACAAGTTCAAAGCAGCCGTTTACACCAAAGCCTTCGTTTCTTCATCTGCAAAGTGGAAAGCCAATTACCTACCTTCTGAGGCTCTTATTGTAACCAGCTCAAAATGGTCCTATACTGTTCAATGAATTACTGAATTGCTTTTTAGACACAGCAGGCAGACCAAGACCACAATCATGTAGCCAGAATATGGCACAGAGGAGAGAACTTTGGCCTCCAGATGCATCTAGAACCAAGGTCTCACTACACACGTCCCCCTCCCTCAATCCTCCACCTCCCATGCCCCAGCCTGCACCTCACAGAACCAGGATATAATCGGAACTTTGAACACTGGAATCCTTTCAGAAATCAAGGTTCTGTGGTCCAGAAAGATCCAATGTTGATGCCTTTTTACCATCGGTGGCCAGGTTCTGAGGTCCTCTAATTAAGATGTGCCCCACCAGCACTAGCACTTCCTCATAGTCTCTTAGAAATCGTTGGCCTGATCCAGTGAGCAAGATGAATCTGAGGCACCGCTACGTCTCGGTGGGTGCCTTCTTGATCAATAAACCTTTCCTTATTCCAAACTCTGACATTTTGAGTTTTGGCCTTTTGTAGAATTGGGCACACAGACTTTGGTCCAGTAACATTATGAGGATGGGATGAATTAGTTCCCACCCTAAAATAGGACATGCTGAACTACCAAGATCTGTGATGATCTTCATTATCATCATCAGCAGCAGCATTAAATATGATTCTTTTTATCTACAACCCCACTTATATGCTATAACACTCACTAACACATCATCTTATAGGCATTAAGGTGATAGTGACTTCATAATAAAGTGAAGTACTCCCTGCAGGCAGTACTGATAACACCAAGAGAATAGAGAGCTAGAAAGAGGAAACTCTTGAGAACACACAGCCATCCTTTCCTAATTCCTGGGATAACATTGTCTGTATTTTCTCAATTTTAGGGTTTTCCTCTCACACATTTAAAAATATATATATTTTTATTGATTTCAGAGAGAAAAGAAGAGGGAGAGAGAGAGAGAAACATCCTATTTAGTAAAGGGGAATATGCTAATTGATCCTCACATTGTGGCAAAGATGGCAGCACCCACAACCAATAAGGAGGAATATGTTAATTGACTGCCCCACCTTCAAAGATGGTGGTGCTCACAGCCAATAAAGAGGGAATATACTAAATGACTGTCATGCCCTGAAAAGAGGCGGTGCCCACAGCCACAAGATGGTGGCACCCAGCCTTCTCAGCCCCCCAGCCACCCAGGGCCACCCGAGGATCAGGTAACTGAGGCTTGTGCTGCTGGCAGTGGCAGCATCAGAGGTGTGATGGGGGCATCACCTTCCTCTGATTGCAGGGTTGCCTCCATCCTCTGAGAGCTCCTGGAATGTGAGAGAGGGCAGGCTGGGTTGAAGGACCTCCCCTCCAGTGCATGAATTTTCATGCACCAGGCCTCTAGTCCATGATGAGAGAGAATCATGGATCAGCTGCCTTCTGCAAGTTCCTCACTGGCGACCTGGGCATGTGCCCTTGGCCTCCACTCCCCATTTTCTGCACTCTCACTGCTCTGGGCTTGTATCTCCAAAATGAATTGTTACTACTCCAGTACTTGTGGGAGCCTCTGCCCCAGTTGGACATAGAGTACACTGAGGCTGAGACAATGGCTGTACTCCATAGCCACCTGGATCAGGATTGTAGCAGAGGTGCTGAGCAGACACTGAGTGAATTTTACCATCTTCTCACTGAATCCTTTCAGTAACCCTTGCAGTGTGGGCCCAACTATTATCCTCATCTTATGACAAGGAAACTGAGGCTCAAAGAGGTAAAGGCACTTGGTAGAAGTCACACAGCAGCAGCTCTGGGCACATACCCAGGACTCAGAGTAATTTCTGAAGCTGGGCTGGCATGCAGTGCACCCAGAGCCTCCTATGTAGGCCATGACCTACTTATCCCTGTACCTGAGGTGGCGACTGTGCACTGTGTGGCTGGCCCCAGAGGGCTGCCTGCAGGGCCTATACCCCAGCCTGCAGCCTCTGTTCCAGCCAATGGGGCACCTGGGAAGGGGGACCAACAAACCTTGGAATATGTGGGGTGATGGTGTCAGGTAAAAAGAAATGCAAAGCCTTACCAATTCCTTCCTCAGCCACTCCAGGGTCTGCCCAAGCCTCGGGGCTGGCTCTTCTGGTGTTTTCATCTCAGTGTCCTTGGGAAAGACCTTGACGTTGGCCTGGTGATGGGCCTGATGGACCGTTGACTTATACAATCTCCTGCCTGCTTCAGGCTGGAAGCAGAGTCTGGCCAAATCACTGAGGATGAAATTAATGAGCTCAGGAAGTGGCTCACATTGGAAAATATAGTGTGTGTGTGTGTGTGTGTGTGTGTGTGTCTGTGTGTGTGTTTAAGGGTTTCAGTGCTCTGAAGAGAAAAGGGAGGGAGGGCAGGAGGGAGACCGTTGGGATAACAGTGCCTCCGTGCCTGCGAGTTCTAGGATCCAAGATCTGATGCCAATAGGATTACAGAGACTGCAAAGTTTTACATGATGAAAACAACAATTATTATGAGTATGGGTGTCCTCTTCTGAGGGTTCTAAGTGACATATACTGTTTATCTACTAGAGGCCTGCTGCACAAATTCATGCACAGGTGGGGACCCTAGACCTGGCGGGCAATCAGGGCCAATTGGGGCCAGGCTGGGGCAATTGGGGCCTGCCGGTTGGGGGAGGAACATGGGGAGGGACTGCTGGGGGTTGGCCATCCTGGGGTGGGGAGTGGGGGAGGACTGCAGAAGGATAGCCACTGGCCCCAAGGAAGGAGCCAGCCCTCAGCCCCCCTGAGAAAGAGCTGCATCCGCTGCCACCCAGTCCTGGTTCTCCATTCCAGCCCGGGGCCCAAAGGTCCCTGTTGGGTCGGGAAAGGAGATTATGGTTGCTGAATCGGGTGTGGAAGAAATGGATGTTGGACGCCAATGCTGCTGTCGGCGCCCCGCCACCCCACAGTTCCCAATCTCTTCTTTTGTCGCCATGCTGCCATCATGGTGGGCGGGTGGCCCCTGGGGAAGGGTGTGGATGGGGGCAAGACAAATCCTTGTGTTGTGGGCTGACTTTCAATAAATCATAGTGAGGGAGCTGCTCAGCTACATACAAAACCCTGATTCAGTAGCAAATTGTCTACAAATTGTTTAGCACCAGGGCTGATGGGGGGCTGATCGGCCGGGTGAGGGACCATGGGTGGTTGGCTGGCCACAGGAGATTGGCTGCAGGAGTGCACAGACCACCAGGGGGAAGCTCCTGCATTGAGCATCTTCCCTTTGGTGGTCAGTGTGTGTCATAGTGACTGGCCAATTGATCATTCCAGTTGTTCTGGTGGTTCAGTAGTAATGGTCACTTAGGCTTTTATATATATAGATAGTCTTTCTCTATAAAACATATATTTCTATTATTTATATACTAGATGTCTGGTGCATGAAAATTCATGCACTGGAGGGGGAGGTTCCTCAGCCTGGCCTGCCCCCTCCTCACAGTCCAGGAGCCCTTAGGGATAGGAGGTAACCTGGTGATCAGGGGAAGGTGATGCCCCCCATCATACCTCTGCTGCTGCCACAGTGCAAGCCTTGGCTGGTCCTGGTTACCTAAGCCTCGGGTGGCCCTGAGCGGTTGGGCAGCCGCCACCTGAAGCTTGCCTGTGCCTTGGATGATGGCTGGGGAGTTGCCACCCGAGGCTTGCCTACACCTCAGGTTGGCCGTAGGTGGTTTTGGGGCTGAGGGGACTGTGTGCCACTATCTTGGGGCTGTAGATGCCACCATCTTTGAAGGCATGTCAGTCAATTAGCATATTCCCTCCTTATTGGCTGGTAGGTACTGCCATCTTTGTGGGGGTGTGATGGTCAATTAGCATATTCCCTCTTTATTAGATAGGATAAAATCTCACTTGGGGCAAATACCCCATCTATTCCTTCTGTGTCCCCTCCCTCCCTTCCTCACTTAACCATAAGGTCTAGACCAGTGGTTCTCAACCTTTTTTTTTTTTATTATTGATTTTTTTACAGAGAGGAAGGGAGAGGGATAGAAAATCAGAAACATCGATGAGAGAGAGACATCGATCAGCTGCCTCCTGCACGCCCCCTACTGGAGTTGTGCCCGCAAGCAAGGTACATGCCTCCGACCAGAATCGAACCTGGGACCTTTCAGTCCGCAGGCCGACGCTCTATCCACTGAGCCAAACCTGTTCTCGGCTCTCAACCTTTTTAATGCCATGACCCTTTAATACAGTTCCTCATGTTGTGGTGACCCCCAATCATAAAATTATTTTCGTTGCTACTTCATAACTGTAATTTTGCTACTGATATGAATTGTAATGTAAATATCTGTGTTTTCCAGAGGTCTTATAGACAACCTGCTAGCGGTTCTGACCTGTGGGTCACGACCCGCAGATTGAGAACCACTGCTATAAAGCCTATGACAGGGATGTACATTCCACCCAGGAAGAGGGCATGTCAAGTGTGTGGAGTTGGGGAGGGGTGAAGAAGTGGGACCAGCAATTCTATACCAGGAAGGAAGTTAGTTCAGAAGTGGGGTCGAGGCCTGGAGGGGCCCAGAGGAAAGGCGGCAAGCAGGCGGTGGGAGCCAGAGACAGGAAGTATGCCTGTGTGGCTGTGGCAGGAGACCCAGAAAGAACGAGAGAACTGAAGGATAATGTTGGACAATCAACATTGATTGACCTACTCCTCACCAGGTATCATGCTTAAACCCTTGTGATCCGTAACTTCATTTCATCTTCAAAACTTCTGGCTTCAATTCCCAAACCAAGTGCTGAGGCATCCTGAGGTATGGCAGAAATCTCACAGATACACTGCAAAGAATTTTTAAAAATTAAAAAACAAACAAACACAATAACCTCTGTTGGGTACTGTCTAAACTATAATTATTAAGTTGTTTAAAACGAATTGCTTAATAACTGTTAGGTATTTCTTTGGGCCTGGCACACTGTGAAAAAGTACTGACATGCTAAGGGTGCTGTGACCTGAGGGAGTTTAGGAACTTCTGCCTATGAGGGAGACACCATTGTTACCTGCATTTTATAGTTGATGACAGATAGAGCCTACTATTCGCACCTTTTTCTAGGTGAGGAAACTGACATTCAAAGAGGCCTTGGCTCTGGCTGGTGTCACTCAGTGGTTAGAGTGTCTGTCTGAGGACCAAAGGGTTGCCCATTCAATTTCCAGTCAAGGGCACATACCTCGGTTGCAGGTTCAATCCCCGCCCCCAGTCAGGGCACTGGCAGGAGGGAAACAATGTGTCTCTCTCACATTGATGTTTCTCTCACTCTCTCTTCTCCTCACTTCCACTCTCTCTAAAAATCAATGGAAAAAATATGTTCACTCCTCCAATGAGGATTGGAACAAAACAAAACAAAACAAAACAGAACAGAACAGAACAGAACAGAACAGAACAAAGAGGCATGGATTTCTCAGGATCACCCCTGCAGGGCTGGAGTTAGACCTGTTCTCCCTGACCCGTGTGGCAGGTCTTGCCTGTTGTTTGAAAGTGATGGGGAGTCAGGCTGGGACTCCAGCCAGCCCTCTGCTGAGCTCCTGGGCAGGCCCAGTGGTATCTCTGTCCAACACAGTGGAGGGTTGATAGGAGTGCATGGCAGTTGGAGTCTGGCGCTCTGTCCTCAGCCTCCAGTGCTGGCACCTAATCACCTGGAAAGACATTTCTCGTGGTTAACTTGTTTTGATGAACTTTCATTTATTTTTAATCTTGGGATTCTGGCTCATTTTACTTCATAAGCTCAGAAAGGCTTGGCATCTGGGGATAAGGGAAGGTGGAGCCAGGAGGCCTGGAATGGGAAGGAACTTAAACTCTGAGCAAGGAGAAATGTCTTCACCATATGCAAAAGCCAGAATTGCCACCGATGCGTCATTCATGGGCAGCTAATAATATGGCTTCTCTGTGTCAGACCCTGCACTGATGCAGGGGGCATGGGATGCTGGGGTATAGCAGTGAGCAAGAAAGAACCTCACCGCTGACCTCATGGGGCTTATGGTCCAGCTGGTAGGAGGATCCATTGACAATCAAATGGTTCAAAACTAGTACTTTGTAACACAAACCTCGCACATATGCTAGTGTATGTAGAATGAATCCATGAGTGAAGGAATGAAGGGGTTTGCAAATGAAGAAACTTCGGCTCAGATGGAGATACGAGTTGCCCAAGCAATTCAGCAGCTGTGGCAAAAATCACTTGTCCTTTGATATCCCTTCTCCTAGTCATTCACAGCAAAAAACACAGTCCCAGTTCCCCTTGCAGGTAAGTATGGTCATGTGGTTAAATCCTGTCCAATGGGATACAAATGGAAGGGATTTGTGCAATTTCTGGGTTGTGCCCTTAAAAGGAAGGAGGGTCCCTACTTCTTCCCCCATCCTCCTACTGACTGGAATGTAGCCACAAGGGCTGGAGGTGGCATAGCTGTCTTGGACCACAAAGTGGAGGCTGGCAGAGCAACAAGATAGAAGGCACCCAGGTCTCTTGTGACCAATGAAGCCGTTATGCCAGGCTTAACTGCCAAGTATACTTTTACAGGAGACAGAATTAAGTTCTGCTTTATTAAAAATATTATTTTTTTCATTCCCTTTAATACAGGAGGCAAACCAATATCCTTAAAAATATAGTGGCTGAAGTCAGGTCCCCTAATTTCCCCTATGCAGGCCCTTTCTATAACCCTCCCACCGATTTTATTTTCTTCCAAGTATTTTCTTGGTCAGGGCCTGGCCTGCTCCTCACAACAGCTTCGTGAAGGTCATAGCAGAGAGCAGACTCCCGTGGCACTCACGGGGCTCACAGAGATGCGAGAGGTGCAGGTGACTTGCCCTGAGGCACATGGGCAGAGTTCCCATCTCTTGGATGGGGAAGTGGATTCAGAGGTGTCATTTAGGTCTGCCTCTATTTCTGACGCCCAGGCTAGGGCCCTACTCACCCTTGGGGCTGTCCCCTCTCCTATTCTGGGCACCTTAGCCCTTTCCCCACTTAGTAAAATACACAAGAGGCAGATGTGTAGCAGGAAGAAGCTTCCACATGTTAGAGCCCTCAAACCCGCCCACCCTCCTACCCTCCCACGTGAGCACCTGCCATCCTGCCAGCGAGGGGGAGCATGGGGATGATGCACCTCCATAACATGGTGGTAAGATGATTGAGTTAATATTTGAAAAGCACTTAGAACAGTGCCTGGCATATGGAGAGGCCCATATAACTGGTTGTAAACTAAAACAAACACACAAGTAATTCATTACTATTACGTCACCTCTGAGCCTGCTAAGTGTTGTTCCCTCTTCCAGGAATACTTTTCCTTTCTCCCCCCTTCCTTCACCTAACGAAATCTCAATCTTACCTGGGCTATTCTTTCATATCCCTCCCCTTGACACATGGCAGGCTGTTTTCAGAGTTTTCTCATCTAGAACACAGGGGGTCAGATTTGATCTGTGTTTTTCAAATGTCTGCTTCTCACAAACCTCCTCTTCAATTTTTGCCTACTGTCTCTGCTTTGATTTATGTATATTTGTCTTTAAGTTATTCTTTAAAGAAATGATTATTTTCTGAGAGACAGAAATGAAGTGGTCTCTGTTTTATCTCTTGTCCCCTTGCACCTGAGGGAGAATGAGCGGCCACAGGGAGAATATTTTCAAAATGCAAACTTCTCTCCTGCTCATTACCATCCACCATAATATCCACAAAGAGTCTTCTTTGGTTCAAATACACCCTCAGGCTCAGGAGATGACCCTAAGCCACACTTGGTATTGACCTACTCGGCAGGAACCTCAGCTAGCTAGCATGGTGCTGCACGAACACTAGCATCAGGCACTTTCTCTCTGTTTTCTCTCTCAGCAGCATCCTCGCTGCCATCCAGCAGGGCAGTACAGTGCAAATGCAAGGCCAGGTTTCCATCCAGTGGGTACAGGAGCCATCCTGGCTTAAAAGCTTCGTGCCCTACAGAGCCAGTATCTTTGCACCTGCCCAGTTATGTGTATCACCAGGTTCATGAAGCCCCAAGTATGATTTCCTGCCATCCATTTATAACTCCTCCTAGACCAGACTTACCAATCAGAGCCTTTAAAAAATCACTTATTTATTTATTTATCTATCTATCTATCTATCTATTTATTTATTTATTTATTTATTTATTTATTTATTTATTTATTTATTTTTAGAGAGTGGAATGGAGGCGGGGAGACAGAAACATCGATGAGACAGACACACTGACTGGTTGTCTCTCATATGGACCCTGACCAGGGCCAGGATCTTTGAAGCCTGCAACCCAGGTATTTGTCCTTGACTGGAATCAAACCCAGGGCCATTCAATCTGTTGGCTGATGCTCTGACCACTAAGCCAAACCGATTAGGGCAATAAACTTCATTTTTAGAACAATTTTAGCCTACAGAAAAATTGGGAACATAGTAGAGAGAGTTCTCATATCCTCATACTCATCTTCTCTATTATTAACACCTTATATCAATATGATACATTTGTTACAATTAATTAATATTGATGCATTATTAAAGTCCTGTATTCTGATTTCTTTTTTTACTTTCTTTTATTTTCTTTTTTTAAAAAATAGATCTTTATTGCTCAGATTATTACAATTGTTCCTCTTTTTTCCCCTCCAAAGTTCCCCTCCATTTGGTTCCCACCCCACCCTCTGCCCTTGTCCCCCTCCCCCAGCGACTGTCCTCATTCATAGGTGTACAATTTTTGTCCAGTCTCTTCCCTTACCCCCTACACCCCTTTCTCCCTGAGAATTGTTAGTCCACTCCCTTTATATGCCCCTGATTCTATTATATTCACCAGTTTATTCTGTTCATTAGATTTTTTAAAAATATATTTTATTGATTTTTTACAGAGAGGAAGGGAGAGAGATAGAGTTAGAAACATCGATGAGAGAGAGACATCGATCAGCTGCCTCTTGCACACCCGCTACTGGGGATATGCCCGCAACCAAGGTACATGCCCTTGACTGGAATCGAACCTAGGACCTTTCAGTCCGCAGACCGACGCTCTATCCACTGAGCCAAACCGGTCTCTGCTGTTCATCAGATTTTTTATTCACTTGATTTTTAAATTCACTTGTTGATAGGTATGTATTTGTTGTTCATAATTTTTATTTTTACCTTTTTCTTCTTCCTCTTCTTAAAGAATACCTTTTAGCATTTCATATAATACTGGTTTGGTGGTGATGAATTCTTTTAGCTTTTTCTTATCAGTGAAGCTCTTTATCTGCCCTTCAATTCTGAATGATAGCTTTGCTGGGTGGAGTAATCTTGGTTGTAGGTTCTTGCTATTCATCACTTTGAATATTTCTTGCCACTCCCATCTTGCCTACATAGTTTCTGTTGAGAAATCAGCTGACAATTGTATGGGTGCTCCCTTGTAGGTAACTGTTTTTCTCTTGCTGCTTTTAATATTCTCTCTTTATCTTTTGCTCTTGGCATTTTAATTATTATGTGTCTTGATGTGGTCCTCTTTGGATTCCTTTTGTTTGGGGTTCTCTGCACTTCCTAGACTTGTAAGTCTATTTCTTTCACCAGGTGGGGGAAGTTTTCGGTTATTATTTCTTTAAATAGATTTTCAGTATCTTGCTTTCCCTCTTCTTCTGGCACCCCATAATTTGGATGTTAGTACGTTTGAAGTTGTCCCAGAGGCTCCTTACACTATCTTCATATTTTTGGATTCTTTTTTCTTTTCTGGTTGGGTGTTTTTTACTTCTTTGCATTTCAAATCTTTGACTTAATTTTTGTGATTCTCTAGTCTGCTGTTGGATCTCTGTATATTTTTTTTATTTCATTGTATGCTTAATTTCTAGATGGTCCTTTTTCATATCTTTGAGGGTCTCACTAAATTTATTGGCCTTTTCTAGAAAATTCTTGAAAAACCTTATAACTGTGGTTTTGAACTCTATATCCAATCGTTTGTTTTCCTGCATTTCTTTCATTAATGAACTGTTTCTTTGTCTCCGCATTTCGGCTGCTTCCCTGAGTTGATAGAGTGGCTTTGTGTGCTAGGTGTCCTATAGGGTCCAGTGGCTCAGCCTCCCCAGTTACCTGAGGTAGACACTCTTGGTGCACCCCTTTGTGTACTGTGTGCTCAGCCTTGAGGTAGTTAAGCCTTGATTGTTGTTGGTATCACTGGGAGGAATTGACCTCAAGGCCAATTGGCTGTGAGGATCAGCTGTGTCTATGCTGGGAGAACTTTTGTTCTGGAGACACTCTTATGAGACAAGACTTACAAAAGTCTCTGTGCTTAGCTTGGATGGGGCAGAGTCTCAGGGTGGAGCAGATAGCAATGGCTTCCCATCAGCTCAGTGTCCTGCCGTAATCACTGCAAGCACCTCTGAGAAAAAGCCGCCCCCAAATTCTGCCCACTTCCAGACAGTCCAGTTACTCCCCATATGAATCTGGGTCCCCAGTTCTTGCCTGGAACTGGAGTTCAGAGCCTTCAATAGCTCTTGTCTCCCTCCAGGTTGAGAAAGCCAGCCATGTATTCAGTTGCCAGCCCTGTCTGCACACGCATGCCTTGGTACCTCTGCCTTCCGCAGCTCCTCTGAGTTTCAGTGTGCTTTCCTCTTTCCTTCTAGTTTGTAGAATTTCCACTCAGCCAGCCTTTCTGTGGTTCTGGATGATGTCTGTTTTGTCTGTTAGTTGTAGTTTTTAAGTTGTTGTGTGAGGCAGCAGTTTAGGGGTTTACCTATGCTGCCATCTTGATTTCTTCTATTCTGATTTCTTTAGTGTTTACCTAATGTCTTTTTTCTGTTCTAGGATGATATTGAGGATAACATACTACATGTAATCATCATGTCGCTTTAGGCTCCACTTCACTCATGGATTCTCAGATTTTCCTCATTTTTGATGATTGTGATTTTTGTGAGGAGTACTGCTCAGGTATTTTGAAAAATGTCCCTCAATTGGCATTTATTTATCTCATGGCTAGACTAGGGTTATGGGATTGGGAAGGAAAACCACAGGGGTAAAGTGCCATCTCATCACGTTGAAACAAGGGTATGTACTGTCAATATGATTTGACCATTGTTGACCTTGATCACCTGCTTGAGGTAATCAGGCATGTCAGGTTTCTCTCCTGCAAAGTTGCTCTGCCTCCCACTCCAACTCCCTTTCATGGGAGATTTATCTCCCCATTTTTTTTTCATTGATCATACTTTAGGTTACAATTCAATATTCCTTTATTTATTTTGTTGATCAAATTTTTCCAGGTTTGGCCATCGGGAGCTCTTCCAGTTGGTCCCTATGTCCTAATGTGTGTGTGTGTGAGAGAGAGAGAGGGGGGGGGAGAGAAGAGAAAGAGAGAGAGAGAGAAAGAGGGAGAGAGAGAGAGAGAGAGAGAGAGAGAGAGAGAGAGAGAGAGAGATTTGTTTAAGCACTTCTTTACTTTCTGGCACTATATGATACTCCAAGCCCATCTTGTATATTTTCTGCCCCAGTCCCACAATTAGCCAGTTTTCCCTGATTCCTTTTTATTGGAGAATGGTATTAGAAACCAGTATCATTGCTTCTAGGACATTTTGGCTGACAGAGAAAGGAAATCATCCATTTATACTAACCCGGTGTATATACATATCTATAAACATTTTATATGGAATCTTTTGCATCTATTCGAGCTAAGCCCGAGTTCATACTGGTATCTCCAATCCATTACCACATGGACCATTCCAGCCTCCTCCTCAGGGGTCATTTTTATCACAGCAATGTTGCCTAGTAACATAGTGGACACATGTTTATATGGTTCCAAGGAGACAGTGCTAAACAGTTAACGAAAGGTATAATTCTCACACAAAAGAGGAAAAGATTTTAACCCTTTATTCTCACTGATCAGTGGCTACTCATTGCTCTGAGGATAAAGAACTAACACTTTGGTCCACAAGGTTCTGCAGTGACCTGGCCTGCTGACAGTCCACCCTTTTCTCCTCCCACTTCCTTTCCGAGCTTCCATGGCAACCACACTCATCTCCTTCAAGCCTCACACTCCCCATACTCCCTTCTCTCCTAGTGCCCCTGCCCAGACCAGTCTCTCTTCCTTGCCCTCTTTACCTGGCTGCCTCCTATTCATCTCTCCGATCTCTGCTCAATCCTCGATTCTGCTGGGGAGTCACCCCATCTCCTAGGCTAGGTCAGCACTGTTTTGGGCTTGCGTAGCCTTTGCATCCTGGCTTTGTAGCACTCACTACAATATCAGTATAAGGTTTCCTTTTCCTTTTCTCCCATTAGAATGCAAGCTTCTCGAGGATAGGGATGACGTAAGCCCCACTGGCTACCAGATCCAGTATATAATAGGGGCTCATATTCTCTTTATCGAAGTTCTCAATGTTCATCATTCTTCTCCCCAGTTCTGTGAGTATCTTTATGAGCAATACTTTAAAGTCTTTATCAGGTAAATGATTTATCTCCATTTCATTAAGGCTTTTTCCCCGAGGTTTTTGTCTTGTTCTTTTATTTGGAACATATTCCTGTGTTTCTTCATTTTGCTTGACTCTGTGTTGGTTACTGTACAGTAGATGAAGCCACCAGCTCTCCCAGTCTTGAAGGAGTGGCTTGGGTAAGACATGAACTTTTGTGATTTAGCCCTGCCTCAGCTCTTGGTTGTCTCTCAAGCCTTTGTACTTGTTCAAGCAGCTTATTGTATTCTTAATAGCTCCCAGGAGTTGAGGATGTGCCAAGACCTGTCAGTGTCCTAATGGGGAGGGTCTCAGCACCTAGACATCGCCTTTTAAAAGTATGCAAATATAAATAGTCTGTGGGACTGCTACTGACCACCAGAGCCGTGTGATCTGGAGGTGTCACTTGGGTGGCAGTTGCAAAAATCAGGGTTCTAGCCGAGTGTGTAAGTCTTTTGTGGGTGATATCGATGAGCTGCAGCAAGGCAGAGGGGGAGCGCCAAGATGGCATCCTCAGCCCACGCTCCTTGAGAAGAACTCTCTAGGCCACTAAACATGTGTCAGACCTGAAGCCTGCCTCTCAGGCCAAAACTCCAGGCCAAGCAAAGTGGCCTCCTGCACAGAAAGACAGGGGGTTGGCCTCAGTCCACTGTGTGTGCAATGCCCCAGGGACAGCAGCTCTCCAAGAACTTTCCAATTGCCATGGTCCCAGAATGCAAGCCCCACTGGCCACCAGATTCAGACAATCAAGGGGTGTCCCCTGGGCAGACGCTGCAAAAACCAGTGCAGACTCATGTAAAGCTCCCATCAGGAGACACTGGTGCTCCAGATCATGTCAGAGGTGAGCACAAAGATAGCCCTACCCTCTGGTGTCTCTAGAAAGGATTACAAATGACTCCTCGATGCATATTTAATGAGAAGCCTGCCTCTCAGGCCTCAGTCATGATGATTAGCTTACAGGCATCCTCCACAGAAAGACCAAGCTCTTGGGTCTGTTATCCCTTGCAGTGTGCTGGGGTTGCTGTTAAAACTCTCCAGTGGTTATAGTCCTGTGGGACCCACAAGCATAAGCCCCATTGGCCACCAGAGCCAGAAAAGGTAGAGGTGTCCGTTGGCAGTAGTCATAAACATTGGGGTGCCAGAGAAGGGTATAAGCTCCTTTCTAGGTGACACCAATTATTATAGTCCCTGGCTTCTCCTGCCTCCAGAGCCAAGCCACAGGAGGTGTCCCCTAGGCAGCAGCCACAAAAATTGGGACATCAGACATGTGCAAAAGCTCCATTCGGGGAGATGCTGGTGCTCTGGAGCATGGCACAGGGAGAGAGTGAAGATGGCACCTGCCAGTCTCCACCCCTGGACAGTCCCAGCAGACTCCCAGATGCTGTGTTAAATTAGATGCCTGGCTCCCAGGCTGTCGCTTCAACATAAGCAGGTGAACCTCCTCCACTTTAAGCCTGGGCACAGCTGGCTGCCTCTGATCTGGGCCCTGGGCTGAGCAAGGCTGAGCAAGTGAGACTTTTAAGAGCAGTTTCTCAAATTGCTTCAGTCTTGTGGGTCTCAGAATGGAAGGCTCATTGCTTTTCAAAGTTAGACATTTTGGGGGCTCATCTCTCAAACGTATGTCTTAAAAGTTGGAATGTCCAATGTGGAGTTCAAACCCTTTGATCCTAAGGGAGAAGCTCTGGGTTTTGAGTCCCACTCACTGTGAGTCACTACAGCTGGGGGTGGAGGTTATGTGAATTGTCTCTGAGTCCCTCCTAGATGAAGTAGAAGACAGAATCAGTGAACTCAAAGACAAGGCAGTGGTTACCCATTAGAGCAGCAAAAAAAGAAAAAAGAATAAAAAGAGAGAAAAAAAAGTGAAAATAGCTCAAGGGACTTATAGGATAACCAGAGGCCTGGTACACAAAATTTGTGCATGAGTAGGGTTCCTATACCTGGCAGGAGATCAGGGCTGATCAGGGCCTTCTGGGTGCCCGCTGGGGTCTTCCTTCCCTGGCTGCCATCTGGGGCCTTCCTTCATTCCGTGCCACCCCCTGGTGGTCAGCACACGTCATAGCGAGTGATCAAACTCCTGGTCTTCCCGTTGAACTCCTGAGGGGACACTTAGCATATTAGCCATGTGTATGTATATGTATATGTATATGTATATGTATATGTATATGTATATGTATATGTATATGTATGTATATATATACATACGTACACACACACACACACACACACACACACACACACACACACGGATCCCAGAAGGAGAAGAGAAAGGGGCCAAAGTATTTGAGAAACCAATGGCTGAAAACTTCCCTAACTTGTGGAAGAAAACACATCCAGTCCCAGGAATCCCAGAGAGTTCCAGATAAGAGGAACCCAAAAAGACCTACACTAATACCCATTATAATTAAAATGTCAAAATTTAAAGCTAAGAAAAGAATATTAAAAGCAGCAAGAGAAAATAACTTATTATGCACAAGGGAACCCCTATCAGACTATAAGCAGGTCTTTCAGCAAAAACTTCACAGGCCAGAAGAGATGGTGTGATATATTCATAGTTCTAAAAGAATAAAACTTCCAAATAAGATCACTCTATCTAAAGTTATTCGGAAGTGAAGGAGACATAAAGAATTTCCCAGAATGGCAAAACCTAAAGTTGTTCATCACCACTAAATCTGCCTTACAAGAAATGTTAAAGGACTATATATATATATATATATATATATATATATATATATATATATACACACACACACACACACTGTTGTTAAAGGAATTTCTTTAAGTTAAAAAAGGCACTTATTAGTAACAAGAACATATATGAGAGGATAAATCATGAATGAATCACTTATAAAACTAGTATGAAGGTTAAAAGGCAAAAGTAGTAAAATCAACTAGGATTACAATAATTATTTAAGGGATACACAGTAATAAAAAGATGTAAAATGTGACTTCAAAAATGAAATGTGTGAGGGATAGTAATAATAATTGAGTTTTAAAATGGCATCAAATGTAAGTTGTTTTCAACTTAAAATAAACTGTTATGGATATAAGTTGTTATGTGTAAGCCTCACGGTAATTTACAAAGTGAAACCTATAGTAAATATACAAAAGATAAAGAGAATGGAATAAAAGCATACTGAAGAAAGATACTAAACTTGTGCTCAAATAAAATTTTAAACTATTTTATCTTTCAAGAATTAAATATTTGCTGGTTGATGTGGTTCAATGGTTGAGGGTCAACCTATGAACCAGGAGGTCATGGTTTGATTTCCAGTCACAGCACATGCCCGGGTTGCAGGTTCGATCCCCAGTTAGGGCATGCAGGAGGCAGCTGATCAATGATTCCTTCTCATCATTGATGTTTCTATTTCTCTCTTTCTTGCCTTTCCCCTCTGAAATCAATAAAAAAATATATTTGATAAACAGAAGTATTATGCTAAGTGAAATAAGTCAGATAGAAAAATACAAATATCATATGATCTCTCCTATATATAGAATCTATAAACAAACAAACAAACAAACAAATGAATAAACAAATAAATCCAAGCTCATAGATACAGAGAACATATTGGTGGTTGCCAGAGCTGGGGGTAGGGGGAAGAAATGGGGTAAACAGACTTTTTCCCCCATTTAAATAAGTTGAAAAAACTAAACAAAGAAAAAAAAAAGATTGGCAGGATATTCCTAGTGAAAAGGAGAGTTCTGAGGTCAACCATAAATAGGAAATGTGTGGTTGATAAAGATAATACGTGTTTCTTTAGTCTGAGAAGGACTCCTTAGTGCCTTTAAGGGCCATATGCTTTGCAAATCTCTGACAGGGAAACAAATTATTCAGCATTTCTCAAATTCACTTGACCCCAAAACTCATGTTGTACAAAGTTCCTCTTTTTATTTATAGAAGTTACAGAAACATTGTGGATGAGAGATGCTGTGGGTGATGCAGATAAAGTAAGTATACAATATAGTTCCTGTCTTTCCTTTAAAGCAGACATAGTTTTGTTGGGGAAACAAAGCTTTTAAAACAAATGTGCATAAACCAATGATTGACCTGTTACATAGACAATAGGAATTTAGGTAAAATAAGCAGGGAAGGGAAGATCAGTGTGGGTTGAGATACCTGGAGCTGAGAGGATAGGAAAGGTATAATTTAAAATGGGGCTTGAAAAAATAGGGCAAAGGAAAGGGGGTGGGGGAATGATGGTAAATAAAAAAGAGAGAAGAATGAGTGAGTGAGGAAATGGGTGAGAAGCTTTGCATACATCCGACATTTCATTTGTTCAGATACACCAACCAAGGAGGGTTTACTGGACAACTCATACATAACTGATTCTATAAACTACTTTTAAAAATATGTTTTCATTGATTTTTTTTTTTTTGAGAGAGGGAGAGGGAGAGGGAGAGAGAGATAGAAACATTAGTGAGAGAGAAACATTGATCAGCTGCCTCCTGCATGGGCCCCTACTGGAGATTGAGCCAGTGTATGTGCCCTGACTAGGAATCAAAACCATGAATTCGTGATGCATGGGAGGATGCTCAATACATTGAGCCACACTGGCTGTGCTAAACTACTTTTTAAAAAATAAAATGTTTTTTTTAATTGATTTCAGAGAGAAAGGGAGAGAAAGTGATAGAAACATCAATGATGAGAGAGAATCATTGATCGACTGCCTTCTGCACACCCCCCTACTGGGAATTGAGCCAGCAACCTGGGTATGTGCCCTTGATAGGAACCGAAGCTGGGACCCTTCAGTCCCCACGCCAATACTCTATCCACTGAGCCAAACCAGCTAGGACTAAACTACTTTAAAATATCTTATTTTTAAGCTCAAATGATTACTAGTAATTCATTCTGGACTAGTTTTTCTTAGCAGAAAATAATATCTATAGCAAACATGTAAACTGCACATCAAGAGGGGTACCTCAGGCAGTCTCGAAGTACTCTGTTCTTCCATATATCTACAACTCCTTATCCAGAACTCCCCAAATCCTAAAGCTCTAAGTTCTCTCCCCCAAGTGATTTTGTGGCAAAACCTTTCCTGAACTGATAAGAGGCTATTCATAGTCTTTATTGAGCCTGCTTAGTGAGAATATCCATTCATTTGGGGGTGCTATCCCAGACTGCATTGGAGTATCCTATAAACTGCAGTATACGTATCATGTCATCTTTCTAAACTCTTAAAATTCTAAATTCTGACAAGGGTCTCTAAAAAGGGACTGTGGACCTATAATTCTTATTTGTACCCTAGATTTATGCGGTCATGAAAAAAAGTGTTTGCTATGTCACACAGCCTATGGGTGACTGATTTAAAAGGGGAAAGAATAGAGGCTCAGTAAATATTTGCTTATTTTCTCCATTCTCTATTCAATAAATATTTATTAATGGCCTCCAATGTTTAGGGTCTGATTCTCATCTCTAGGGATACAGCAGGGAGGGAAACAGGTAAAGCCTCTGCCTCCTGCAATTATTTTTGGTAGGAGTGAGAATTAACGAAGATAAGCTAGTGTCAGGAGTTGATCAATTTATGGAGAAAAAAATCAAGGAGTAAAGTGTTCTGGGGCATGCTATTTTTCAAAGGATGGTCTGGGGCTCAGCCAGTGTGGCTCAGTTGGTTGGGCAAAGTCCTGATGCACCAAGAGGTTATTGGTTCGATTCCTGGCAGGGCACATGCCCAGGTTGTGGGCTTAATACCCAGTAGGGGTTGTGCAGAAGGCAGCAACAGATCAACGATTCTCTCTCAATGATGTTTCTCTCTCCCTCTCCCTTCTTCTCTCTCTAAACTAAATAAAAACATGTAAACCAAACGAAACAAAGGATGATCTGGGAAGAAGTCCTTGAGCAAGGACGTGAAGGAGATAAGAGAGTCGGGGATCTCAGGAAGAAGGGTGTCTAGGGCAGAAGGGACAGTGAAGGCAATGGCTCTGAGGTAGGGCCGTGAATGAGGGAGGGAGGAAAATATAAGTGCTTTATAGGGAGTCTCTCATCTAATCCCCCAAACCCTTATGAAGTCCACTTCGCAGATGAGGAAACTGAGCTCTGAGAGGGGAGCCTTTTGCACAAAGCCGCACAGCTGGGATTCGCTCTGGAGTCTGGTGTCACAGCTAGCTTCCCCTGGAAGTCCCTAAAGACAAGCCGCCCTTTGGAAGGCAGGAAGAGACCGAAGCCTTCCCAACCCTGGAGGCCTTGCCTGGGTCTCCCTCCTCAAAGGCCCAGACATCCGGTTTCCAGGGTGACCTCGAACACCGAGGCGCACAGAGCAAGACCACTCACCTGAGGCTACGCTGGTGGCCACCGAGTCTTCCCACGAGCCCATGACCTTCGGGCCAAACTTCTCTTTGGACTCGGCCTGGGCCCCCAAACGAGGAGTGTCTCTTTAACTCTTGTGCTCTGGGCACCTCACTTGAGTCACCTTCATGGAGACCCTGTAAAGGGAAGTAACAGTGAAAGTCACCCCCTACTCATCACCGGTTCACTCACACCCACCCCGGGTCCTCGGGTCCCGGGGACCTCTCTGGGGCTGGGCTCCCCACTGTCCCACGGAGAAAGAAGAGCAGGGGAAAGGTGGTTGGTGGTGGGGAGGGTGTGGGTGTCTCAATGGCTTTCGTGCAGCATTCAGGTGGCGCCCTTGCGCCGCGGAGCCGCACGAGTGTGTGAAGACCGTCGGGACCTAAGGACCGGGTCCTACCTGGGGGCTGGGTACTGGGCGAGAGAGCGGAGGGCTGGGGCCGGGGGGCGCGTCTGAGGTTGGCGCAGTCGGGGCTCCCCAGCGGCGGAGACGGGCCAGCGGCGGGGGAGGGGTCTTCAGCAGCGCCCCCTCCCAGGCCCCGCCCCTGCGCCCGGGCCACTCGCCCTGGAGCTTCAGTTCCCCGCTCCGCCGATAAGCCCTACGGGGAGGGGAGAAGGATGGCGCTATGTCCCGCTCTCTTTCCCCCCGTCTGTTGCCGGCCTCCCCGTCCTTCCCCACGCTAACTCTCCGGGCGCCCTCGCCGGCCGCGGGCGGAGCTCGGTCCGCGGCGATCGGCGCTCCCCGGCTCCCTCCCCTGCTCTGGTCCCTCCTCCCCGGAGCCCCCAGCGGCCGCCGCCGTGCAGCCCCGCGCGGCGCGAGCAGGTACGTGCGCCTCGGCAGCAGCGGCTCCGCGCGGGGCCGGGAAGGGGGCGGGAGCTGGGGGAGGCACAGGCGGCGGCGGCCGGGCCCGCGCCTCCCGGGCTGCGCCGCAGCGGAGACTCCGGCGGGCGGGCGCCGGCTGCGGGAGGTGGGTGGGCGCCGGGGAGGACGCGCCCTCGCCTTCGTCCGCGGCCGCGGGGCGCAGAGCCGCCCGCGTGGGGAGGCAGGGAAGGAGGCCCGGCACAGGTACGCCCGCGGGGAGGGCGGCGGGGGCGGCCGAGGCCCGAGGCGGGGAGGGCGGCGACGGCGAGCTAGCCTGACCTCGCGGCCCGGCCGAAGGACACGCGGCGAGGGGACCCGGGCGCACGCCGGTCCTCGCGGACCCGGTCTCCCTGGGCCGCCAGGCAGTCCTGCCCTCGGCGCCGCGCGGCCCGGCTCGGTCTGTCCCGGCCCGGCCGCGCCGGTGGTCAAGGGCAGGAGCAGGGGGTGTGAGCTGCGGGCGGGCGGTGCGCCGGTGCGGCGGCCGGCCGGGTGTTGGCGCTTCCTGCGCGGAACTTTGGGTGTAACAGCCTGGACCTGCGTGTGCGTCTGTGCGCTCCCCAAGTCTTTGTGTACAACTCGCGCGTGTATCTGTCGATTGGGTTTTGTGAAGCTTCATCCACGCCGGCTCTATGTCTGTCTTTCCGCGTGTTAGTGCGCGCGCGGGTTGGTGGTGGTGCTGGGCCAGGGTGGGTCTGGCGTGGACCTTAGCAGTCCTGCGAGTAGTTCACTCTGTGTGTGTGTGTGTGTGTGTGTGTGTGTGTGTGTGTCCTGCCTTATCCCTTTTGGGTGTGATTACCTGTGTGACCCGTGAATCTGTGGGTCACACAGTGTGGCTTCCATGTCTGTGGGTGCCGCGGGTGGAAACGGCCCCTGGGGATGTGACTGTAGAACTGGCGTGCGCCTTTCAGGTTTTGCTGGACTGCAGGTGAAACTGGAGAGTCACCGGTACAGCTGCCAGTGTGAGCAGCGGCCTCCAGCCTTTTTGCCCGTGTGTCTGTTTCTCCTTATGTTTTGGGTTATGGATTGGGCACGTGGGCATCTCTGAACCTGTTGTGTGAGAGAGAGAGCCCCCCTTTTCTCTGCCCTCTTCCTAACGCCGGCATCCAGAGGAAAAAGTTTCGGGTTCCTGCTGGTGAAAGCCCTGCTGCCAGAATCTGGGTGCCCTGGGTTTGGTAGCATCTGGGTGCCAAGCTGGGAAGGTGGTTCCTGGCCACTCCAGGAGCTGAGTTCTCTGGAGAGTGCTGAAAACGGGGGGTGGGGTGAGGGTAGGATGGGGGTGGGGTGGGGGAGCACATCTGGACATCCGCTGGGCAGCAGCTGTCATCACCAATCCCTGTTTGTGCTGGGCACTCAGGAAAATGCTTTTGGTGCAAAGAGTAGAAAAGCCAAACAATCTGTCTCTCCTCTGGGTTTTCTGGGAGTGGGAGCAGTGGTGGGGGAGGGGAAAGAAGGTGGGGGGCGGAGGCCTGGCCTTGAGTTGCCTCTCTTATCCTTGTGTGGGAGAGACTGTCTCCCTGGGCAGGTTGCCAAGCCTCTCCTGGGGGCTGCCCGTGTTCTGAGCCCTGGGCAGGGCGCTGAGAATCCGGACAGAATTCACACATATCCCTCCCTGCCCTCAAGCTGCTCGTAGTGGCTGGTAAATAGTGGGAGAAAGTCGAGTCTAGAGCGAGGGAGGGGGAATGATGCCATTGGTGCAGGAGCGTGTGGTTTTGCAGGTGATAACAAGACCCGGTGCTTGCCTTCGGGTGCCCACGTGCACGCTGTGGGATCTTGGTCACACTTTATCAAATGGAGATAGTAATTCCTGCTCTTGGGGCTGGGGGGGGGTTATATCAGATGCCCCCGAGGGAAGTGCCCACTGTAGGGCCCAACAGGGAGTGCAGGCGCTCAGTAAACACTGACTCAGTTGGAACTCAGGAAAGAAGAATGTGGTGATAGAATTGGGTTGTAAGTGGAAACAGGCTTTGTACTCAGATGAAAGGCTTTGTGTGAGCTAAGAGGTGTCCAATGCAGGTCCATGTTGGGAAAAAGATCAGAAGGATAGAAAAACATGTCTTCCTGCACTGAGGCCCTTTGAGTTTCATTTATTCACTCATTCATTTCATTCAGTTTTCACTTCATTAACTTACTCATACCCCCCCCCCACCTCTCTCTCTCTCTCTCTCTCTCTCACACACACACACACACACACACACACACGCACGGACCAACAATGAACTGGAAAATAAATTCAGGCACGAGAGTGCAGAAACTTCTAGAATCATGTGTATGGGTGTATGTAGATACATCAGAGCGTGTGAGCCACTCTGCAACTGGGGGGGTCTCTGTACAGCCTGGGGCCCTGGGTGTCTGTACCCCCAGGACATCAGTGTGTGTGGGGGAACAGAGTCGTTCTGCTGTGGGCCTGGGAATTTTACATGCCAGGTGGGGAAGGGGGCTTCGATGGGGCCTGTGGGGGGCAGCACTGAATCTGCTAACGGGAGGCCTCCATCAACTCCAGCTGAGGTGTTGTGAGGAAATGGGTTCCTAGGGTATTGAGATTCTTCATTTTATAGGAGAAGCCAGGAATCCAAGGCTTAAAATGTAAAATATTTTGCTTTTTTATATATTGGCAAATACTGCACCAAAAACAAATGAACAGACCAGAAACAAACAAAGGAAAACCTCTGAAACTTCTGTGAGCCAAAATTGGCCCATGAGCTATAAATTGGTATCCTTTGGCAGGAATGCACATGTGCTGCCTACCCGTCTGTGCTGGAGTGTGTTCTGGTTTTGGGTGGTATACCTCCTCTTTGAGCAGAGTGCTGTCTTTCCCTCTCCCCTCTGTTTCCCCATCTGCGGTCCTCAGCCAGCCCCTTCCAACCCCCAGCTTCTACTTACATGAAGGCATTTGGCTTTGACTTCAGTGGTGGCTCTCAAGTATGCTCCTTCCTCTCAGTCCCTATCCATGCCTCCCCTGACCACATCAGAGTCCTCCCTGGACCCCTGGCCTCCACACAGCAGCCAGAAAGAGCTTTCTGAAACCTAGGCAGATGTCTAGCACTCCCTGTCCCCAACACCTCACCTCCCTGACTCCTTGGTCTGGCGTGTAGAGTCCTTTGAGAGTGGATTCCCAGCTGACCTGTGAGGTACCCCATCCTCCTATCCCCACTCGTCCTCTCAGATCTGGCTCAAATGCCACCAGCTCCCAGAATCTTCCCTGACTTGCTCCTCTTTGTTCCCACACCACTGCCATCACCTCTATTCCTCCCTTGCTCCTAGTCATCCTCACTTCATCACCTTAATGTCCATTAATTGAACTGGCTGGGGCCTTACATGTATTATTTTTTGAAATCCACAAGTTGACCCTGTGAGGGAGGCACTTGGCTTATTCCCATTTAACAGATAAGAAAATTGAGTGTGTGCCCTGACTGGTTTGGCTCAGTGGATAGAGCATCTGTCTACAGACTCAAGGGTCCCAGGTTTAATTCCAGTCAAGAGCATGTACCTTGGTTTGTGGGCACATCCCCAGTAGGGAGTGTACAGGAGGCAGCTGATCGATATTTCTCTCTCATTGATGTTTCTAACTCTTCTATCCCTCTCCCTTCCTCTCTGTAGAAAATTAATAAAATATATTTAAAAAAAAGAAAAGGAAAGAAAATTGAGTGTGGAGAGGCCACATCACTTGCCCAAGCCCAGGTGGTGAAGCTGGGATTTAAACCTGATAGCCACTGTGTCTACATTCCCTCCATCATAAAATAGCCTATTACTGATCCTTACTAAGCATGAGAGCTTTATATGGATTATCTCAACCCCTGTATCTCCCCCCTAAATAAGGGGGGGGGGGGGGTAGTAGTACTGTCATTTAATAGATGGGGAAACCGAAGCTCAGAAAGGATAAATGAATTGCCCAGAGCCACATGCCAGCCAGTGGTGGGGCAGGATCGGATTGCATTGCTGTCTTTGTCTCATTTCCACCTCCCCTCTCTCTGGCAGGCTCCCCCTATGGGAACTCTGCCTGGCTCATCTGCACGTGGTTTGGGGTCCAGTGTGCTGTCCAACACCATCAGGATCTTGGTTGAGTTTGCTAAATTCTACTGACTTTCTCTTTTCTCTTCCAGCTGCCAAGGGGCAGAGGGATGAGCTGGGGCCCTCCTTCCCAATGGCATCTCCCCCTGGTCTGGAACTGAAGACACTGAGCAGTGGTCCCCAGACCCCAAGGAGACCAGCTCCTCTGGGCCTCGTGGCCCCATCCAGGCGAGGTGTGGAGAACGCCTGCTTCTCCTCGGAGGAGCATGAGACCCATTTCCAGAACACCGGGGACATCAGACTCGGCAGCTCCCCCAGCCCTCCCGGGGGTGTACCCTCAAGGCCCCGATCCCAGCGGGATGACCTGTCCCTGCATTCAGAAGAAGGGCCAGGCCTGGAGCCCGTAAGCCGCCCCGTGGATTATGGCTTTGTTTCTGCTCTGGTTTTCCTGGTGAGTGGCATCCTCCTGGTGGTGACAGCGTATGCCATTCCCCGTGAGGCCCATGTGAACCCGGACTCAGTGACAGCACGGGAGATGGAACGACTAGAGATGTACTACGCTCGCCTGGGCTCCCACCTGGACAAGTGCATTATCGCGGGCCTGGGGCTGCTCACAGTGGGCGGCATGCTCTTGTCCGTGCTGCTGATGATCTCCCTGTGCAAGGGCGAGCTCTACCGCCGGCCGACTTTCGTCCCCTACAGGGGCTCCAGGAAGACCTATGGCTCCATTAACCTGCGCATGAGACAGCTCAGTGGGGATGGGGGCCAGGGCCTGGTGGAAAACGAAGTTGTCCAGGTCTCAGAGACCAGCCGCACCCTCCAGGGTTCTTAATTAGGAGCTCTCCTGATCTGAAACCCAAGGCTGCAAGCCCCCCAAGGCCTTGGGTCTTAGACTGAGCTCCACACAGGGGCCTGGGGCAAGAGTCTTGGGTGCTGGAAGGGGAGGCCAGGGCCTGGCTCAGGCTCCCCTGTGGAGGGTGACCCCCTGATCTGTTTTGTAGCTTGAGGTTTTGTATAAGTTTTGTTCAGAGATGGCTTCTGCTGCTAAAAATACAGAAGTTCAGAAACAGCTGCCCTTGGAGGATGAGGTTTCTTGGCATTTCTGACAACTGAGAGCAGTTTGAAAGGCTGCCCATCCTGTTCCTCATGCCTTGGGAAATTCCAGAATCTCTGTATACAGTCCTCATCAGTGAAGTGTGGGTGCTGGGTGACTTTGGAGGGACCCCTTTCAGCCCTGACCGTTTAAGGTGGGAGGTGGCTTCACAATGAGGGGAGAAGTCAGCACTGGGGTGACCCTCCCCTCTCCAGGCCTCTGTCCCCTGACTGTAAAGTGAGGATTGGATCCAGCCCTGCCCTAGGATGAGTGCCCGGTATCTGCCTCTGGCCACTCCTTCAGGGAGAAAGGTGTTCGGCAGGCACTGGCCATTCTGGGTGCCGTTTTCTGGGCCACTGCAGGAGCTCTCACGGTCCTGCTCGAGTTCCCCAAGCCTCCCGGTGATGCCAGGTTAAATCCAAAATTTGCTGCAGCCTAGTTTTGGTCTTGGGATTGAATTTCCTGCAGTGACTGGATCTTAGCACACGTTTCACAAAGTCAAGTGCACAGTTTTCACCAACTCCCTGAACAGGAGGGGTCTCTTATGCAAGAAAGGGTGAGGGCTTTGCTGTGTTTCTGTGGACACGAGGTGGGCCTGCTTTGCCTCCCCCTCCTCCACAGTATTGCTCTTGGGCCTGACTTTTTATTCTGATAGCAGAAAAAATTTTTTTTTAATTAGTGCTGAATTATAATCTATCCTTCTCCCCCAACCCTTCTCAGCAGTAAAGTGCAGTCCCAAAATATCTGGGGAGAAATCACACATTTGGGTGGCCTGGAAACTCCAGCCACATTGATCACGGTTTGTTCGTTTCTCTTGTGGAGTGTTTCCAGGCTCTGTTCAGACTCTCTTTAAACTACTGACAAGGAAAGGAAGTGAGTTCTAGGGGGCAGGGAGATATAGGTGTTTGAGGATGAGGGGAGACATTGTCCAGTCCGAATGGCCCTGGAAGGCTTTGAGAGTACATGCCTTCTAGGCCACGGGTGGGAAGATCCTAAAGGGGTCATTTCTGTGAGCCCCCTGACTCTGTGCAGTCCTACTCAACTCCATTTCCACTGGCCATGTGGGCCTTGGACCCTGACTGTCTCTTGGGGGTGGGCAGGTTGCATGGGCATGGGGTCTGTAGGCCTGAGCAGCCCTGATTAGAGCTGTAACCTGAGCCTTCAGTCTGGTGAGGGGAACATCTGGGCAGTGAATGTCACAGCTTTATGGAAGATCAAGTATCTGCCCCTGCCGGCAGGTTTTGCCAGAAGCAGAGGGCTAGGGGAGGGCTGGAGGGCACAGGGCTGTTCAGCTTGGCCAGCCGGGTGCTGTTCCTGGTGATGAAGGGATGTGGTTTGAAAAGAACAAAGCTTCAAGATGGTGAAAGATTCACAAGTCAGGGCTTCCACCACTGTGCCCATTCCCCCTGGGCTCCCAGCGAGGAGTAGATACAAAAGAGGCACGAGCCACTCTAGGTAAACGACAGTAGAACTGAGTGTCCCACAGGATGAGCTAAGGCCCTTCAAATTCATAATGCTGATAAAAACACAAAGCTGAGCCATATGGATTACTGGGATTCTGGGGGACTCGTTTGGAGACTAAACCTGTTGCATAGATGCACCTGGGATCATCAATTCCTATAGTTTAAATGCAGTGAATTATATTTACGAGCTAAATCAGAAGATTAAATCCTAGGAATCTCAGGTTTTCTCTAAGCCAGAGAAGCCTGCTCTGCATCCTAATGCAGAAATTCCTTTAGAAAATGTGTGTAATGGATCGAGGCAGTCATTACCTTGTCAGTGAATTAAGAAAACCTGAGAGATGCCAAAAACATTTCTCCAAGATTGCAGCTGGAATCTCCCCGTCAGTGGATGAGAAATGAGATTAGGGAGGAGTCAGCAAGGAGAGAGGCATCGGGTGCCGAGGTCTGACTTTGCAGTCTTTTGGGGGGAAAGTGTGGAGTGGGCCCACAGGACCCTGTGGTCACTGAACGGGCCTCACCTTCAGGAACTGCCTCTCTCACCAGACACGCTGCGAGGGGCACACATCTTGCTTTTCCTGGAGTGTTAGAACAGATATTGATGTGGGAATTGGGAAAACTGGGTTCGAACTTAGGCTCTGCTCTTTACTTGGCTGTGTGACATTAGGCAAGTTGCTCCACCTCCGAGTGTATCGTTTTCTTTATCTGTGAGATGGGAAGAAGGAAAGCGCGGGCTCAGGGAGGTGGTAAGAGATGAGATAGAGACCTGCATGGAATGAGGTCCGGTCAATGCTCGCTCTCCTCCTGGCTCGTTGGAGATGACTGGATTAGGCCTAAAACCTCAGGGTCAACTGTCTGCCTTTTCTCTCTCACACCTCATCCTACACGTCCACAGATCTTGGTTCTGTCTTCAGAATCTGCCGCCCACCCTCGACTCCCGATTCAGCCTCCATTCTGTAGCCAGATGAATCCTGTTAAAAGGTTAATTGGGGCAAGTCACTCCTCCACTCAGAACCCTCTGATGGCTCTCTCACTCCAGGCAAAAGCAGAAGTTGTTGCCCTGGCCAGAGGAGGGTTTATGAAAGGCCCCTCAGTTGCATAGGCTCCAAGTTCCTGAGTCAAGTTATTATTTATAATTTTGATTTTTAAAAGGATGTACCCTTAAATTGCCTAAGTTTTAGGTCCCCCACACCGGGGTCTGTCCCTCACAATCCTATATAATAAAAGCCTAATATGCAAATTGTCCCCTTGGGTGGTTGTTCGACTGGGAGTTCCACTGGGAGACCGTGAGTTTGACTGCTCGCTATGATGTGTGCTGACCACCAGGGGGCAGCGTGGAACATGGTGGGCATTGGCGATGTGCTGTGACCTCTCACCGGCTATCTGGGAGTGGGGGTGATGAGGATGAAGGTGCAGTAAAAATGTGGGGCTTGTTCTCACTCCCCCTGCTACCCTCCCCCAGGACATCAGTGCTTGGCGCCAGGGAAGTCCCTTTACCCTCCATCCCCATGTGGCCTCTTCTGGGTGAGCTGGGCCACAGCCACCAGGACCTGCCACAGCTGCCTGTATGTAGGGGCCAGTCCTTGTGGGTTCACGCAGGAGCCGGTCTGCGAGGCTTGCTCGGAGCACGCTGTCTGCCCAGCTTCCGTGTGTCACTACTGGGTGGCCTCGAGGCCCACTGCTGTGCCCTGGCCCACGGTGTCTGGCCACACTCACCACAGCTTCATGTGGGACTCAGGCACCTGAGTCAGGCAGAGGGGGGCATATAGGGGCCCGGGGACCCAGGGGCTGCCCAGAGCCCAGAAGTCACCTGAGACCTGCCTTTCCACGCCAGACGCTCGTGCTTCGATCACCCAGCAGGCCTAAGGACCGCACCATGCACAAATTTCGTGCACTGGGCCTCTAGTGGTCTATACAACCTTTAGCAATATGGCCCCTGGGCCTCCCTGACCTTATTTCTCATCACTTGCCTCTGGCTTATTCCAGGAAAGCCATGGTCACCTCCTTGCCTTCCTAGGACTTTCAGGACCTTGGTGCCACTTCATGTGGGAGAGGTGAGGGTCTCTCTGATGGCAGAAGACCCCTCTCCCCAGTCTTATCAGGAGACAGCTAGGTTCCAGCTAGTCTTGGGGACATTTGCTGGGTGTTTGGAAGCCTGAGATCCACCAGCCTGATTTTTCCTCACTCAAGGGAGTGCCCAGGCCTGGACTTTTGGAGCCCCACTATCCATCATCGAATCTGCCCACCTCAGGCATCCTCTGCATCTCCCAACTGAAAATGCCTGCTGCTGGAGATTCCACCATTATCACTTCCTTCCTTGGGAATAAGCATCACCTTCTTAGAGATTTTATTTGTTTATTTATATGTTTCTTTAAAAAAATATTGTTGAAAGTATTACATATGTCCCCCTTTTCCCTCCATTGACCCCTTTCAGCCCATTCTGCCCCCAACCCTATAGTCTGTGTCCATGGGTTATGCATATATGCATACAAGGTCTTTGGTTGATCAATCCCCAGCCTATCAATCCCCAGCCTTCTCTCCCCCTCCCCTAGCCTTCTCTTTGAGATTCTACACTCTGTTCCATGCTTCCAAATCTCTAGATCCACTTCAGTTTTTTTTGTTAATCAAATTATGGGGATTCTCTTTAAAATGTCCTCTTCCTTTCATGTATGCACCTACACCTGCAGGAGCACATGCCTGTGCATGCGTATGCACTCACATGCACACACCTTGTGTGTGAACACACACACACACCTGTGCACACACAGATCTCTCTGGTCTGACCTAGCTCAGAAGCCAAGGACACATGCACTTACAGCAGCTCTCAGCCAGGGCGGCCTCTGGTTTATTGATAAAGTTTTCTCTTTCTCAGAAGCCACAGGTCTTGCAGTCCCCAGGATGCTAACTCACAGCAAGTTTCCCTCCCCTCTCCATGCTAAGCTGCTCTATCCTTCCTGCTCCCTGATGGGTGGAAGCAGAGAGATGTCCAGGGAGCATTTTCTACCTGGAATTCGGTGTGGTTCTGAGCTGGGAACCAGGTGAGCAGAGTCCTACAGGCCATCCCTTCCCTGTAGGCCTTTAGGCAAATCATTCCACCTCCCTGGTCCTCCAAATAAAATTGGGAACCTTCCCACCTGCCTTCTCCGGGGATTGAGGGAAATAGGGAACCAAGTAGGGGCTCTTCAAAGCTATGGGCACATTACCCTGTGTCTGGAAAGCTTCGGAGCGGCACGAGGAGGGGAGGAAGGAAGGCATCACTGAGAGACACAGGAGGTGGATTTCTGTCTACAGGTTCTGTTTGAGAGGGTGTCAGTGCTACTGATGAAGTCAAGGAGATGCCACCAGCTGAGTCTGCTGGTTTCCCTGGGAGAAAATGGGCTTCCCTTGCCCACGAGGAGGTAAACTTCAGCTAAGGGAAGGAGCAGCTTGCTGAGACCTGCCTGGGCTGGCGTGGTAGGGAGCTCCTTGTCAGTGGAGGTATGTTAGCATTTACTGGTCAAGTGTTGGGTATCTTCAGGGATAGAGTAGTGGAGTCAGGCAGGATTTAGTCAAGAGGCCCCCCAAGCTTCCAACTCCCCTCCTTTGAGAAAACCCAATCCCCAGTTATCAGAGCCTATGAGAGAGAGAGCAGCATTTCTGGGCATGCTGTATCTTCTTGTCTTTGGTAGGAACACCCTCTTCCTTATTCATTCTTCTTTCTGGGCCGGTTTGTTAATGAGCAGATGAGAGGGCCCAGGGTAGCTGAATGGTGCCGAGGATGGCAAGACTATTGCCTTCCTCTTCCTAGGAGGCCGGGGGCAGGGCCCCTTATGGAGGGGGTCCACTGGGGATCACACATCAGATAAAAGTACAAAGGCCCTGCAGGGCTCTGGAATATGATTCCCTGGATGCTTGGTAGCTGCTTAATGCACTTGAGCCTCTGTTTTTCATCTATGAAATGGGGTTGGCTAATAACAGTACCTGGTGAGCAATAAATGAGTTGACTCCTGCAAAGCACTTAGCACAGTGCCTGGCACTTCATAATCCCTCAATGATGTTAGCTATTCTCATTCATCTCTCCATTCATTTACACCTAATCTGCATTCTTCCCTGGGCAAGGCACTGTGGGGCAAATGGCACTTGCCCTTGAGTTGGTCACAGACCATCTAGGGAAACAGGACAGTGCCCGGTAGGCTGTGTGTGTGTGTGTGTGTGTGTGTGTGTGTGTGTGTGTGTGTGTGTATGTGTGTGTGTGTGTGTATGTGTGTGTGTGTGTTGGGCGGGGGGAGTACTGAGGAAGTACAGAATTGTCTGATTGAGTCGGGATCAGAAAAGGCTTTTGTAGAAGGGATGATATCTAATGGGAATCTTAAAACAGTCAGGCAGTATTGAATGAGTGGGGGCAGGAAAGGCATTCCAGGCAGAGGAACAGCATCAGCAGAGACTGAGGGGCATACAACAGCCCGGTGTGACCTGGGGAGAAGCAGGCTGGGAGGGAGGCCTGCAGGTTCTGTACTGGAGTGTCAAGATGAAGCATGCTGTAAGGCAGGGGCATCATCATGGGGATTCCCATTTCATCATCTATAGAATGGGGGTGACCAGTCCTCAGCTCATAGGGTTGTTATGAGGACTCAAGTTCATGCTGGTCCAGCACCTTGCACAGGGCCTGGTATGTGCTGAGGCTCAGTCAACCATTACGATTGTTTGCAGATGTGTGTGGCAGGAAGACTTTGGAAGCCAAGTGTATTGAAGGGGTGACACTGACACTGGGGAGGCCAATCCCTGGGACTGTGGTCTCCAGCTGCAGCTGGGGAACTGACTTCAAAATCTAGGACTCCATCTTGGCAGCCTGTCCCTTCTCTGCATCTGAGATGCCTAGGCTGAGGTGGCAGCTGCTGCTCTCCTGGACCTGTGGGAAGGGTAATGAGGACAGGGGAGCAGGGTGGTGTGGCATCTGGGCCAATATGGAGGTAGGGTCAAGGGCATTCAGAAAAGGCCATCCCTCTCTCTCTCTCCCAGTTCCCTTCCTCCAATCTCTCCCTACCCTTCTCTTTTTGATTCCTCTCTGTGTCTACATCTCCTTTTACCGAAGCCACTCCTAGGGGTTAAATACCCACAGGTGAATTGTTATTATTGCTGACTCACTGATAGCATCTGACTCATCCTGCCAGTCTCCACCCTCCCCCATAAAAAATGAAAGCAGGGGCCCAAATGCCAATGCCTGTAGGTGACATTCACGAATGAAGCAGGTGGCTATGGACAGCAGTGGCGGGATTCAAAGGGGCGCCCGCGTCAGTGCTGGCTGGCTGTTGCACTATGATGGATGGGTTTAGAGTTGCCAGAGTTCATGATTTTTAAAAAAGCAGCTGGACATCTGGACCTTTGTGTAGATAAAAGGATGGAGAAAAGGATTATCCTACTGCCTGAGAATTGTGACAGGCCAAATCTGAGGACAAGGGAGTGTACTGCTGGGATGTTACCTGCTGGGTCCAGGTATCTCCCTTCCCTCCACTCCCCTCCCCTCCCCATTGCCCAGGGCTTACTAAATCACTCACAGAGACAGGAGTTCTCTCAGGAAGTGGACTAGCTCTGCCTCCCAGCTGGAGGCTGCTGAACTGCATGGCCTGCAGACCACTCTAGTACTTCCAAGATAACCCATTCTTCCAACAAAGATCTGAGTGTCAACTCTGTGCTGGTTTTGGAGGTATAGCACCAAACAGATAAAAAAATATAAGGAAGGTGTTCTCAAGAGCTTGAAAGGCATCTTCTGGAGCATAAGGGTGATTGTGAACATGGCGATGAGGTCTGTGTCTGACCTGCAGAATTTGGGAGGCCCATGGGAGCAGCCATGCTAGCTTGAAGGGATGGTGGTATTGACAGTTAGGGAGGAAGAAGGGAAGTCCTGCATCCCCTCCCAGTGTTCGGAGGCCTTGGAGGGAGGTGAAGGACCCCGGTATTCCTGGGCTCCAAGTGTTGATGAAGGGCAGTGAAGGGAGGATGGAGTGTGGGGTGGTACTGATGGCTATGTAGCCCAGCATACTTCCCTAAGAAGCAGATGGACGGTGGAGCCTCTGGTGGACTGCACAGAGACCCTGACTACCCTGACTCCTCTCTGAGAGTCTAAGATGAAGCTCTAATCCTCAAATTATTCTGTTGTCTACTGGAGACCTCAGCATCAAAAAGACAACAAACACAAAACCACCAACCAATCAAACAACCTCCCTCTCCCCCCGCCACACATACCCAAAACAATGTGCATTAGAATGAGAGCACCTCCCCACAATCCCCAACATCATGGCAGTGAAGAGACAGTTTATCTTCCTCCCTTCATCCTCCCTACCCTACCATGGTGGAGCAAGAATTAAAGAGATCAGAGGAGACATCCTAGAACTGGCTGTGAGTAGGAAAGTTTTAAAATGGACTGAGTTTGAAAATCAAATTGACCAGTTAGCTATTGGTTGGACGTTCAGCGCTGAGATGAGAAAGAGGGAATTGACAGAGGTTGGTAGAATAAAAAGACTTCCTGTTACTGTATTTCAGTGAGCCAGTCACGCATCACACATTAGATCATCAAATTTTTACATGAAATAGTGTTCTTTCTGTGCCAGGCACTCTTTTAAGTCTTTACATCTACTAGCTTATTTAAACCTCATAACCACCTTGGAGAGTGGATGCTATCTTATTTCCATTTTACAGATGAGGCAGCTGAGGAAAGGTGGGTTAAGTGACTTAACCAAGGTCACAAGGTGAGAGCTGATAAATAGCAGTCAGGACTCAAATTCAACAATATGCCATTGTGCATCTTACTAAATTTAATAACATGCAGGGCCATCAGAGCATGTTTGTGGACAGATATGGGCTGTGGGCTGCCCCTCTGCGGCCCATGGTTTAAATGTGAGCTGGAAAGTTCTGTGGGGGGCAGGGCAGGTGGGGGAGTACTGAACTTGGTCAGGTCCCAGCCCACTTAAAATCATGGAATCTCACTGATGGACAGGACCTTTCAACAGTCAGGTCCACCTTTACCCCCACTTTACAGATGGGAAGAGCTAAAGGACTTGCCCAAGGTCACCATGGCTCAAGACCCTTGCATGTCCTTCTCTTCTTCATAGGCTTCTCACTTGAATTTATGCCCTGGGCACCAAGCAGTCTACACAATGAGACTGTGCTCCTGTGGTTCTAATCTGAAGGAGGGGAAGGACACCTACAGCCAGGTGCCCATTTTTTAGGGATATCTGTTTCGGGAGTGGGCCATCCTAGATTAGATAGTAGACCCTGACCAAACCTGGCCTCCTCTGGCAGCTGCGAGGAAGTTGGGCGCTGACCAAGGTGCTGAACCTGTATGGCTCCTTCCTCTTATTGCTCAGACTAGGGCGTGGGGGAGGAGGAAGGAGGAAGAGAAGAGGACTTATATTTTAGTCGTTTGGTGGCCAACCTGTTTGGGGCATTTTTAGAGAGAGCCTTGGAGCTAGAAATTCTGTGGTCTGCATGACCTTGGAAGGTCACTTAACTGCTCTAGGCCTCCTTTTTCATCTGTTCAATGGGGAGAGTAGCTCCTATCCTACTAAACTCAGGAGGCAGAGGTGAGCAGTATTTGGTGACAGAGCCCTGCACAGAGCCCAAGCCCATTTCTGGGGCCCCGTGGAGGCACTCAGGTGCTCACCATAACAGGGATTTCATGGGCCGGTTTCTTATGTTTAATGCTCCTGTGCTGGGTGGTTGCAGATGCCCTGGGCACCGTGGCTGTATGTGGAAGTGCTCAGATACAGGAGATACACCTCACAAACAGGACTGAGTTATGAGTCTTAGACCATCCTGGGGTCATGTTCCTCTCACCCAAGCCCTGAATTCATTTTCTAGTTTCAGAAATAGGTTTTGTTCAGGGATCCATGCTCTTCACCTGCATAGGATGCAGCAGTTCTGCAGAAAGAGCACTGGCTTTAGAACCAGGCAGACCCAGGTTCCCATCATGCTTTCACCCCCAGAAGGCAAGTCCAGCACCTCAACCAATGCTGCCAACAGTGTTTGACAGGGGTGGCTAAGATACTACACATGACTAGAAAAAGCCTAGTACACCAAGGACCAGATAATGCTTGTTTCCAGCACTGGAGGGCAGTTTCCCTTCCTCTTGTCCATGATCCCCCAGGCTTATCTACTCATGTGGCTCAGTAATAGTAATAGCTGGTAGTCACTGAGCTCCAACTATCTGTTTATAGGACAAATCTGGCCGGATCCTACAACAATCCCAAAGGTAGAGGCGATGCTCACTTTGCAGATAAGGTGATACATCAGCAAAGGTAGGGATCATTCTGAGACCATGCCTGCCTGATTCTGAGACCTCAGCTTGGTTTTGAGCAAATTACTGAACCTTTCCAAAGTCTCTTTTTCTGGCCTAGAAAATGAGGATAATATCTCATTATGGTTATTTGAAGATATAATGTATTCTACAGTACAAAAATATATGCATATTTAAAAACATATGAAACACATTTGATTCATGGGTCAAGTGAATGGAGTGGATACAGGGGATAAAAGTAGAAAAACTTAAAACAAGGGGCTCTTGCATGCACTAATCATATTGTGCCATGAATCAAGAAGACTGCACCTGATATTCAGGTGAAGGAAAACATTGTAGTTTGTACACTAGAGCATCTTAAAGTTTAATATGCACATAAGACTTGCATTTAATAAGTCTTTGTGCAGCCTGAGAGTCTACATGTCTAACAAATTTCCAGGTGCTGCTGCTGATTTGAGTACCAATGTAGAAAGTCTTTTCCTCCCTTCTCAGTTCTAAAATTTGCCTGATAACGTGAATCACCCAAGGAACCCATAAAAATGGATTTAAAGGTCCTTCCCTGAGATCTGGATCCTGGTCTGGCTTGGGCTCAGGGTGTACAGTGTACTTTTTCCTTTTAAACATATATATATTTTAATGAGTTTTTACAGAGAGGAAAGGAGAGGGATAGAGAGCCAGAAACATCAATGAGAGACATTGATCAGCTGCCTCCTGCACACCTCCCACTGGGTAGGTGCCCGCAACCAAGGTACATGCCCTTGACCGGAATCGAACCTGGGACCCCTGAGTCTCCAGGCCGACGCTCTATCCACTGAGCCAAACCAGCGAGGGCTGCACAGTGTACTTTGAGCAAGCATTGCAGGAGACTCTTTGGTTTCAGTAAGCTGGGGAATCATGGCTGGCAGTGCAGACAGACACAGGAGACCAGGACACCAGACCTCTGTCCCAATGCACCTTCCTGAATGAAAGGTGGGAAAAGGGAACAAAGACATTTCCCAGGTTCTCTTGCAGCTATGGTTAGAGAGATGATATAGGTTCTATGAGATGCATTCAATTAAGCCTTGAATTTGAACTGAGCCGAGTGGGAGTCAAGGTGGCAGTATAAACGGCATTCACTTTCTGTTGTGGATCTATGCAGTTGCTGTGTGGCTCTGGAGTTTCCTGATCCCCAGATCATGATAATGATGATATACCCTTGCTAAATCTCTATACCCTAACTTTTTTTTTTTTAAAGCCTAAGTCATTTGTTTACTGCAGCTTAACCGTTGGACTAACAGTTCAGCAGGACCCCTACCCTCTTCCCCATCACACCACTCTCACACTTACTTTATGCAGTTCATATGGAATGTGGCTTTATGGAGCCACCCAGGCTCCTCTATTAGACTGCACAGTTAGCCTCAGTAGGGACTGGGCCTTCCTCTTGGTACCTCCTACCCAGCCCTGCCACTAGTGAAATATTGGAGCCTCATTATCATTGCTCCTCTTTGCATTTTAGAGTCTGTCTTTAGTGACTTGGGACTTGCCACCCATCATTGCCTACCATTCCTGCCTTTGACCCACCCTCCAGGTCAGATCCAGGGCCAAGCACAGCTGGAGTGACTTGGGTGTGTCTTGTAATATCCCAAGGACAAACAAAAGCTGAGGACTTGGCTGCCTGTCATTGAATCTCTCCAATGGTTGGTAGTGGCCCACAAGCAAGCATGTTTTATGAGAGAAAGCTGAGGATATGAATGTCTGTGTGTGTGTGGGGGGGGATGTCTTTCCTTTTGGTGGTGGGGCCTGTTGTATTGGCACAGCACCTAAGAGGAGAAGATTAGAAGGTGACAGAGGAAATTAACTGTCCTACATATTCTAATTCTTCTCTGAAGAGAGGTATGGATCAGTAACAGAATGTCACAACAGAAGAAAAAGAAGTCGTGAGGGAAGCTGAGTTCTAAAGAGAGAGGTTGTGTGGAGCTTGCTACCACTTTCTAATTATGTGTCAGCAGGTACTGACCATCCCGCAGGAATATAAAGTCTCTATTTTGAACATAATACATTGGAGTCAGGGTCTCAAGAGACTCATGACTTCTTAATGGAGGTTGACAGAAGCTCATGACTGAGTAGATGACTGCAATGAGAAACACAGCCTGCTCAAAACTGGGAGGAGATAATAATGCAAGAAGAGAAGCTGGGGATGTGGGGGCTGCCAGGGATGGTAGTACAGTGGTCTATGGTACTTCACCAAAAGACAGGAACTGGAATAAGACCTTTATTTCCCTTATAAGCCGCCAGATAAACAAAGTTCAAACCAAGCGAAAGTGATGCCATGAATGTCACTAGACCTGGAAAGGTCACGGGAACTTAACTGCAGACAGCACCTGTCCAATTCACATCCAGTCCAGAATCTTCCCCAAAATTCAAACCCAATTCCTCTGTGGCTCACCAGCCATGGCCATCCCAAAGTGGTTATTACCAAAGCCATGGTCTGCTCCCCATGGGGGGCTGGCTCTGGTCTCTTACCTTATTTGGCCTAGGTTAAAATTCTTTTTAAAATTTTTTTTATCCTCACTCAAGGATCTTTTTTGCAATGATTTAATTTTTTTTTTTTTTTTTTAGAAAGAGGGGAGGGAAAAAGGCGGTAGGGAGAAAGAAGCATCAATATCAGAGAGACACATCGATTGGCTGCTTCCCATTTGAACCTCAACTGGGGCAGGAATTGAGTCTGCAACTGAGGTACATAACCTTGACTGGGAATCAAACCCATGACCTTTGGTCCGCAGGCCGACACTAACCACTGAGCAAACCGAGGAGGGCAAAATTCCTTTTTTTTTTTTAAATAGAGGACAAAACCACAATGAGATATCACTTCATACCAACTAGGAGGGCTATACACAAGAAGACTAACAAGTATTGGCAAGGATGAGGGAAACTGGAATTCTCATCCTGCTGTTGGGAATGTAAAATGGCACAGCAAAGTTGGAAAACAGTCTGGCAGTAGCTCAAAAAGTTTAATATCAAGTTATCATATGATCCAGCAATTCCATTCCTAGGTTTATACTCAAGAGAATTAAGAACATATCTCCACACAAAAACTTGTACACAAATGTTCACAGCAACAGTGATCATAATTGCCAAAAAGTAAAAACAATCCAAATGCCCATCAACTGATAATGGAAAAAGAAAATGTGGTATATTAATACAATAGAATATCATGCAGCCATAAAAAGGAATGATGCACTGATACATGTTACAACATGGATGAACCTTAAAAACATTAACTGAAAGAAGCCAGGTGCAAAAGGCCACATATTATGATTCCACTTATGAGAACTGCCCAGAATAGTCAACTCTTTAGGATCAGAAAATAGACTAGCGGTTGCCTGGGGCTGGAAAGGGGGAATGGAGAGTGGCTGTTAATGGATATGGGTTTTTTTTTTGTTTTTTTTTTGAGTGGTGAAAATGTTCAGGAATTAGAGATAGTAATGGGTGCATATAATGCGGATAGACTAAAACACACTTAAATGCACACTTGTAGAAAAGTGAACTTCATAAGTATGTGAATTATATACAAAGTTATTTTAAAAAGAGAACTAGGTTATTAAGTGCTGATATTTATTAAGGCTCCAACCTGTAGGGTTCCAAAACACAAACCCGAACCATTCCCATTTGCTGCTTGGCAATTACTTATGGCTGAAAGGAAGGACGTGGCCTGACTACAAGCATAGATAGCTTGACCGAGAAGTTCCTAAAAGCCCCCATGGAACTAAGACATCATCTGTGTTACTCAATGTCCTTGATGCAAGGAGACTCACACACAAAAATGGCTGATTCTGCAGATGAATCACTAAAGTTTCTGTTTTCAGAAAACAGAATTATGTATTGGACTATCCTTTCAACCTCTGCTACTAGTAAATCAAAGTGGCAAATTTATTGTTTCAATCTTGTCTTTTCTCTAAGTCTGGGTCCTAAAAGTGATCTACCCCCCCTTCCCTGCTTGTCAGATGGTCTCTGGTCAGATGTTCTTTTAAATGCCTCCTTTTATAGTAAAGGATGCTTTTATGAGTAAATTGCCCATGTCCTTCTGGTAGCAGGTATGACCCAATTGCAAAACCAAAACATTCCACCCTCGCTGGCCCCTGGGAAAGCAAACTAGGATTGATGACTACATTTGCAGCTCTGCCTCACTTTGGGTCCTTCTCCGGAGCACATGTGTTCTAAAGGACCAAGGTGGTCTTTTACTAGATCAGTGCTTGAGATGGAGTCTGCCAGAGATGCCCAGAGTCTACTCATGCTAGCCTCCCCACCTTAGCCCAGCTTCCACATCTTAGATTGACCTTGGGCCTATTTTATTTTACCCCTGACCCACGCTTCAGCAGGGCAGACAGGCAGCCCCAGGTTATAGCATGTTAGCAGATACGCCAGAAAGACTCTGGTAGCCCCTGCCCTCAGAGAAATAATATGTCCTAATTTAGGGGAAGGAACCCAAGGAGCTGAGAGGTGAAAGGACCCAAACATGGCTGAAATGCTAGTTGTAGAGCCAAAGTGACTAGTGCTTTGAGGTCTTGCGTCTGAGCCTGGTGCTCTATGATGCTCTCTCCACTCCAGCATAAGGTTCATCACTGACCACATCTGTCAGGCCTCGGGCTGAAAAGGATCCGGAGAACACCAAAGGTCAGGCGGGCCTGGACAGAGGGCACAGGCTTCCAGAGGTGGGGCTCCCTGGGGGTAAATGCCTTCCTGGGTTGTTTTGTGCTTGACTAGTTCTTCCATCCACCCCAGTCAATGGCTTTGAGGCTGGCCTCCCACTCCTCCCGGAGTTCCACACATGCTCAGACGGAGTCCATGCTCCTGTGCTCAGCTGGGCCTCCAGGGGTTCAGAGGCACAGAGTTAGACTCTGTAAGTACCACATAAAGCCTTGAACCTTCCTTCTTTTCCTTCTGCTCCAGTTCCCAGGGGTCAGCATACACAGCAGCAGACATCAGAATGGGAAGGGCACCTCAGTGGGAAGGGCACCTCAGATTCCATAGGGGCACAAAGCCATGGGAGGAGAAGGGACTTAGGGTCACTCAATAAATTACTGGTAAAAAGAGATTAGTGCTCAGGTCTGTTCTGTTTGTAGGCTGCCACTGCTCAGTCACAGACTCAGGACTGGGTTCTGCCCTTCATAGAAGCATGCCATCTTTCTGCAATGTGCCTGCCCGTGTGAAACCATCCTTGTGGCCTATGAGGTTTCCAGTCACTCATTTTATCCATGCAGCCATACTGGGACCCATCTTGGTGTTGTCAGGCGCCAACAGCAATTTATGAAGGGCAGGTGCCTGAGAAATAAGAATGGGCCCTGGGAAGGAAGAGTCATTTAGCCCCACAAAGATACAAGCTCAAAAGTCTCATAATTGGAAGGAACTGTGCAGTAAAGAAAATGGAAGACGGCAACATGACTTCTGTATTGACATTTGGTTCTTAATAATAACATCCAAAATGCATTTTGTTCTTATAGCGCTGCACTGGGTAGAGGGTATATGTTGCCGGAGTCTCCCTTGGGAAGTGGGGAGGAGCTGGTGGTGAGAGAGACTGACTTCTCTTTGGGACCTATATGCAACCAAGTGGAGAGCTGCAGCAGGTGCTGTGACTCTGACAAGGAGTAGGGAGGCAATCCCAGCCAGCCTGCAAACACATGGGCAGAGTCCCTTGCCCCCAGCCCGTAAGAACACGGTTGCTGATGGGGCCAGAGGTGGTAGCTCCAGGAGAGTGGAGGGAAGGCTGGGATGTTACATTCTTGAGGCGTTCACAGGTACATGTCATCGTAGCCCGGTGGGGGGAGATGGTCTGGGTTAGGTCTGGAATGGAAAGAGGGGCTGGTGAGTTGGAATGATGGAGGGCCAGGGGCACACAGTCAGACAGGGCCCTGAGCTGAGGGAGCCTTTACTCCAGAATGATGGGGTGGTTCGTGGAGTTGAAGAGCACAGGTGTACTCTAGAGCCAGGCAGACTGGGACTGACTCCTGATTCTTCTACCTTGTCTAAGTTACTTCATCCTTCAAGGCCTTGGTTTTCTCTATCTACTAAATGTGGACAGTAATATCTACCCATGAGTGTTGATAAGGATCCAGTGGGTTCCTGACACAGCTAAACACAGTGAGGGAGTCGCTCCTCCTCTCTTGGGTCCTCTGAGAGGAAATGGGGGGAGGGGAGCACTGAGGAACAGGGTGCTCCTGGAAAGCTTGGGGAGGGCATCTGGCAAGGCTTGGAGGAGGCTCTACTCTCTTGCCAGTGGGGGATGGAGCTACTGGTCTCTGTGCCTGGTTGTGATGCCTTCGTTCCTGCAGCACTGAGACAAGCTGTCATCAGGTCCTACTTCTCAGCATATCTGAGTGAATACCTACCCAGCTGGGCTGGTCCCAATGGGTCCAAAGGGGTCAAAGCGTGCTCCTGGAGGCACAGCGCCTGGAGGAAGACGGTTTGGGAGGCCCGAAGATGGGTCAACTTGTACTCTTGGGAAGCCAGATCTCAGAGGATCCACAATCATGCCACCTCTTCGATACCTGAGGCAAGAAGGAAAAATGGGGCTGTAGGTATGGCAGGGAGCTATTGGAGAAGAGATGAAGGAAGTGAGAACAGACTAAGAATGCCTGGGCTACTCCTGCATGGTGGCTCAAGCAGACATGCGGGGATGGCTGCCTGAGCCCCAGCAAGAAATGGGCAAGAACACAAACAGCACAGTTGGACTTCTGGCTCTCCAGGGTCCCTGAGCCTACAAAACGGAGGCTCCTGCCATGACCTGTACCCAAGGTGGGCAATTTGATCAAGAACAGGTGCCAGAATTCTCCAAGGTCAACGCAGAACCATCACGAGGCTCTGCAGGGCACTACTTTAGGTCTAAGGCCTAAGAATAACATTGAGACAATCCATGCTGCTAGCTTTTCTGCTGTTTATTTAAAGAACCCCAGGGCAATCTGTGGACTGCCTGTGGGTCTTCCATATGGTTCCTGACAGCATCTCTCTCATGGAGTTCCATGGACCCAACTTCATGTGCTCAAACTAGAACACATGTACTGATGTTCCCCTAAACTTTAAGGTCACTGTTCAAGTTTAACTGTGCACTTGTAACTTCATCACTGTCTAAAAATTTGATGGTCAAGCTGGGCCACTTTGCAGCAGAGGTTAAAATTTAATGCGACTCATTCAGATTAGACAGTGCATAGCTCAAGCTGTAATGACTTTAGTGGGTGTGTGATAAGAACCATCCAGAGCTTACTGGGTATTAAAAGATTCCCTTATCAAGTGAGGTGACCTCTGAGTAGCCCCGAGATGTCTTAAGGCAGTGGTCAGCAAAGTCATTAGTCAACAGAGCCAAATATCAACAGTACAACGATTGAAATTTATTTTGAGAGACAAATTTTTTAAACTTAAACTTCTTCTAATGCTACTTCTTCAAAATAGACTCGCCTAGGCCGTGGTATTTTGTGGAAGAGCCACACTCAAGGGGCCAAAGAGCCGCAGTTTGCCGACCACTGTCCTAAGGTCTGTAGCCCACACCTGATAAACCCACATGGTATCCTGCCCTCCAAGGAGGGGGCTACTGTCCTCCATAGTGCAAGAGGGGCCAGAAAGGACAGAGGAGCTGCCTGCTGTGCTGGCTTAGCCCCTCCCCTACACTCAGAGTGCTCCTGCACTCCTGCAAGGCTCCAGGCATGGCAGAGCAGAACAATGGCAATGACTTCTCAGCTGCTTGGCAACAGATTGGCTCCTTCCCCACAAAAGAAGACTGATGAAAAGCTCTAGAATTAGAAGATGAGCTGGGCTGAAAAGTCAGGAGAGCAAGCTGTATTGCTGTCACCTCTCCAGCAGTACTCACCCAAAGGGGTCTAGGTCCTCTCCCCCGACAGCAAATGGGCCCAGGGGATTACACCTGAAACAAACAAGGGACAATTACTGTAAGTCCCAGAGCAGCCAGGCACCTGGGCTCCCAGGAGCCTGAACCTGACTCCCAGGCTTGGGGACAAGGGAAACCCCTGCATGAACCATGACACAAGGGATATTTCAAAGTGGCCCTTGGCAAAGACTAACAATGATAATGTTACAATGGTTGAATACAAAGCTACAGAACACTGAGAATCCCAACTGTATAGAAATAAAAATATTAACAGTGTTAACTGCCACATAAATTTTATTTTATTCACACTCTTCTCAAACTCTTAAACTTTGGATAAAGAACCAAGATCTTTTAGACCAGATTATTCTAAAACCCCAAACCAAAAGCTCAGACTTAAAAGCTTCCAAGGGTAGAGTGAGATGTTTACTCACATACAGCGAACATAGTCTTCTCAACTTTTTTTTTTTTTCATTATGGTCCTTGCATGAAATTTTCCTGCCACAAGTGCTGTATATCTGTTTATGCTCTGTAGCCCATTGGAGGGCCACAAACCATTGTAACTGCTAAGATTTTTTTCACCTCTCCCCCATTATCCTCATTGACAATGCATGAGCTATGAGAATAAGTGGAAATTCTGTATTATATAATACTAGCAGCCTGAGGCATGAAAATTCATGCACTGGAGAGGGGTCCTTCAGCCTGGCCTGCCCCCTCACACAGTCCAGGAGGCGACCTGGTGATCAGGGGAAGGCGATGCCCCCATCACACCTCTGCTGCTGCCACCGCCGGCAGCACAAGCCTCAGGCAGCCCTAGGTGGTTGGGCAGCCGCCATTTGCCATCGGAGGCTTGCCTGTGCCTCCAGCTGGCCCCAGGCAGCTTGGGCTGGGCAGCTGCAATCTGAGGTTTGCCTGCACCTTGGGCTGGCCCTGGGCGACGAGGGCTGAGGGTGGGTCCAGCTGCACTGTATGCCTGCCCTCCCATCCTCCTGAGCTGGGCTGAAAGGACTGTGGGACTGGGCGCTGCCATCTTGTGGCTATGGGCACCGCCATCTTTGTGACGGCATGATGGTCAATTTGCTCTTTATTTGATAGGGTATATATACCCACAAAATAGATCTCTTTCTGAAAAGCTTTATGTATCTTTATATTCTTTAATCCAACAACTTTATGTCTAGGTATCAATCTTAAAGAAAGAACACTTAATTAAAATGAAAATATCTCCATACAAACTAATCAAGGGAAATGGGTCAGCTTAATCGGGGACCAGTTAGGTACATTAGGGCATATCCCTAAATTCGGCCAAAGAAACAATGCTCTTAGGATGTTTTAAAATCATGTGTGAAAATGTTTATGTTCTAATGTCAACTGTGGGAGAAAAGGGATTATCAATAGCCTAAGAAATCAACTGTGAAAAGCGTGGGTGGATGTGGGTAAATAAAACTGGAAAGAAGCGTACTGAAAATATAAACAGTGATGAGTTTCTTCTCTAAAGGATATGGATATGAATGTAATAAAATAAAAAAGACTTAGTATTTGAAAAAGTGGTCTTTGGAATCTGCATGGAGCCCTAGTGAGCAATCCAAACCCGACAGTTCTGGGGCATAGCAGATTCTTCATAAACAGCCCTTAATCTAAGCTTATAGGTAAGAAGCCATTAAAAATGGGAAAAATCCAAAAGTGGGCGCTTCTCCAATCAGTCCTACCTCATGACTGGAAAAGATAGTGTGATTTAGATAGACTAGGTTTCCAAGGGAAGGTTATTGTTCCCAAGCTATGGTTCATGGAACTGGCAGTCAAAGTCTCTGGTCGTCTCCCAACATCCTGCCTCACTGGTCAGATCAGCTGGTGCCAGAGGGCAGCAAGCATAGGGGCTTCTAGTGGCTATAAAAATGCCTGGGAGAACAGAGTCTGATGGCTCCTGAAACGTGTAGCCATCTCTATTTCTCTCTCCTGGGCCACAGAGGGTGGGAGGAGAGAGGAAAGGGAGAACAATGGGGCCTAGAATGGCAGCCACAAGGCCAACCCCAATAATTTGTGTACTTGAAACTGTCACAACATATCCTTTAGGCTCACACTCAACACATACACACTTCAGTGAGTTCATTATGGCACACGTACAGAATCCATTTTAAAATATCTCTGTCCTGGATGTGCTGACTGAGGCTGTAGGACTTAAAATAAGAAAGTAACTTTTGCACATGGTTCCTGAAATCAAGCCCTTACTACTTTATCTGGTAATCAACTGAAGGGAAGAGTGTTGTGTAATTAACCCACAAGCACAACTTCTTGGCTGGCCCACAGGACAGTATGTCCCAGCTCCAAAAGGGGCCCTTTTAAAAGATTTGAGGTCAGTTTCCTTCTTATATGCTCCCCTCCACCCCCCAGACACACAACACTACTCTCCTGGACACACAACTCCGGTGGGTGCCATGCCAATGGCTGAGGTGCACTGGGAACTGGAGTGGCCTCAGGGTTGGGATTAGGAGATGGGCTCTGGACTCTGGGTGGGGAACTATCTAGCTGGTTGGCAGGGGTCTATCACCAAACCTCTGTATCCCAGTCTTCAAAGATGTAAATCTAAGTAGTGACACTCACAGGGACTGCTATCACAGTGAAACATAGTGTGGCCATGAACAGATCTGCTGGCAGTTCAGAAAGGCCTGGAGGGACCATTAACAGCAGCCATCACTATTTACCAGGAGCTGGCTTTGTACTAAATTTAGTTTTTAAAAGATTAAAATTTTTAATTTTCTGAATAGGTAATGCATTTACCAGATTTAAAATTCACGAGTAAAAAAGGATACACACATCCATAATCTTAGGCTAGCTGTGTTTTGGAATTCAGAATTTTTCATATTTTAGAAAGGTCAGATGAGTACATGTAATATATATTGTGTAATGCTCCCAGGCAGCACACTGTACCCAGTACCCTAATATTTCTGCAAAATTAATAAACAGTCACAAGTGGGATAAATGAAAATATAAGGAGCTTCATGCCACTTATGTTAAGTTTTCCTAACAAATAAGGTTCAGGACCAACCTGATTTTGGGGGAAAACAAACAAAACAAAAATACCATGATTTTCATATCTCTTTTGATTTCAGAATTATTGTTAGGAGATTATGGACTCTGTAAAAGTAAAGAACCTTCTCACTCTCCTCTCCCCCAACCTACCAAGTCTTCAGTTTCTTGTATGTCCTTCCAAGACACTCTTTGCAGCAGCCCTCTGATTATGTGAACTTGTTAGTTCAGAAACACAACTGACAATATATGTTACCAATGATAAAATTCAAGCTTTTAAGTGAAAATTAGCAATTTGGAACTAACTTGATGGCTTCCCAATACTGATTCTGATGAGATTGGTAACAGTAATGAATGTGATATTTTTATATTGTATAATAAAATGTATCAACATTTAGCAGATCTGCACATCTCAGTGAACCAATATTTTCCAAGCAATTGATACATGGTTTTCTATTATCATGCATGGGTAAAAGGTTCACTCAAAGGCATGAAGACCAGTGGTGTTTAAATGTAATCTATATATATAAAAGACTAAATGACCATTCAAACGGTGGACCATTCGACCAATCACAATGACATGCACTGACCACCAGGGAGCAGTCAACTTGGACAGATGAAAAGAGAAACAGGTGATTGAGTCTATGAAAGATTGCAAGCAGGTGGGGCGGAGCTACAGTTCGCATTGGGCGGCTGGGCCATCGGCCTAAATTCTGCTGCTTTCCAGGCACCACTTGAGAGGCATGGCACCCTCAACCCTCATCAACCTCTCTGACTGCATCCTCCTGGTCAGCTGGAACCAAGGGATGGAGGGAGGAAAAAAGAGACCACCAATTCCATCCCTTGTGCTCACCTCCTATCAGACCAGAGCCACCGGAGGACTTGCAGGACAGTGTAAGAAGTGAGTGGCCTCACTGCACAGCTACTGTGACTCCTTGGTCTACCCCAGGTGCCCTCAGGTACTCGCCCCACTTCTCCGAGCCTCAGTCTGTATCTCTAGTGAGACCACGGGAGCTCCACCCTAGGGACCCTCTTCTCCACAGCTGAGTGGAGCAGACCAGGAGATGTTAGGGATGGCGGAAGAAGATGGGGGGAGGGGCCAGTATGAACCAGCTGACCTGTATGAATGGAGACAGGATGAGCAGGAGTGGCTTCTCCCCGGTACTTTGTGCACTACTACATCCCTTGGGGGATGTTGGATGCTGGTTTCAGCCCAATCCCTACAGGCCATGCTGAAGGACCCCACCCGTGCATGAATCTGTGCACTGGGCCTCTAGTAAGGTATAAAGCATTCACTGACATGGATTTGGATTCTAAATTACAAATAACCCTTAAAGAAACTATCACATGTCAAGTTCTGGTGAAATGTAAAGAATACCCATGATTATTTGAGAAGCATATTAAACTATTCCTCTCTTTTCCAACAACCTTTAACAAAAACATTATCACAGACTAATTACAGAAGCAGAAATGAAAATCTGTCTGTCTTCTATGCTAGACATTAAAGAGATCTGCAACAATGTAAATCAATGTCATTCTTCTCGCTAATATTTTTCTGTTTTGGAAAATATAGTTATTTTTAAAAAAATTCTTATTTAACCCATAATGGGTTTATTATTGTCATTTTAAAATTAATGACAAAATATGTATTTTGAAATTTTGGGCTATACTTTCTTATATGATAAACACTGATAGATAGATATACTGCAAACAAGAGCTCCTAAGGATCTTCAATAATTTCTGAGAGTGCAAGAGGGTTCCTAAGATCAAAATGTTTAGGATCTGCCAGCATAGGAAATATAACTCAAGGAAGTTAAAAAAATATATATCCTATACAATAAAACCCTAATATGCAAATTGACTGAACGGAAGAATGACTGGTCACTATGATGTGCACTCAATGCAAGAGCGGCCCTCATGGCTGGTGAGCGCAGCAGCAGAGGAAGGAGTCTCTCCTGCCTCTGTGGCAGCGCTAAGGACCCCTCTGAGGGGTCCCAGACTGTGAGAGGGCGCAGGCCAGGCTGAAGGGACCCCCTTCTCAGTACACGAATGTCATGCATCAGGCCTCTAGAACACACACACACACACACACACACACACACACACGTTCATAGTGTGTAATTTAAAATGAAATACTGGACATGCTAAAAATATGCCATTGAGGTTAGGCAAATGATCACATAGCTGTATTATATAATGTCAGGTGCTAAAAACCATACTTAATACTTTAGTCAATGAATTATGAAATTTAAAAAAAATGTAGAACACAAAATATTGGGAACATTAAAAAATATGTGAAGATACAGACTGGGATAAAAAATGAATTTTGAATGACATAAGAGCTTTATATTTAAGGGTTTATTTTTAGTAAAGCTGGTTAAGCATGGGAAAAATTGTTTTTTCAAAAATGGGAAACAGGATTTGGGACAGAGTCTCCTGACTGGAGGACAGATGGAGCAAAGATGCAAATGGGTTAGAATTGTAAGTAATAAGAACAAAAAAGTTAGGCTTATATGAAAACAAACAATAAAACAACAACCTCCCTTACAGATGGGCTCTCAGTCATTTAGAGATCTCAGGAGTAGAATAGATCTACTTTTCACCCTCAATTCTCCATCAAAATGGAATGTCCTCTCCATATATACCAACATCAAACCCATCATCAAACCAGCAGACCCAGTAGTCTTTGATAAGCTCTGGATAGACCTCAACACATGGTTAGAGAAGCAACTCTCATTATGCACTAGGGCAGACATCCCAACTTCGGTTTGCATTTGGAGGTTTATGGAATAAGCAAGATGAGGGTGTGGACGGTGAGGGGTGAGACACAGAATTATGTCCTATGAAGAGGCAGAGGCTACTATTTCCTACTGGGAGCATATGTCAAGCTTCTCAGGGATGGGGTAATTAACACCCTGCAGTTCCAGATGGGTCTGCTGCTGTGTTGCTCTTTCTCTATTCCCATCCAAAATCCCCAACCCCAAATTAAGCATTTGAGGGAAAAACAAAAAGGTGAAAGTGTGAGTGCTGGGTTGCCCAGCAACATGGTGGTAGTGATGGTGGTGGCTATAATAAAGGAATGGATATTATAGACATCTGGACTACAAAGAAAGGGGGCTGGCAAAGAGTGGGGGTGGAGGGAAAAGAGGGCTACAGAGGGAAGACCTGACAGACTTAACTCACTAGTGGCTGACAAAACAACCTCCTAAACATCCCGCCTCCTTTTCCAACGATCTCTTCTAGTTTAGTGTCCTAATCCCAGGAAACAGACTTGCTTGAGAAAAACCTAATGGGGTGGGGGAAGGAGATGGGTTTTCTCCATATGGCCCACATTGAACTTGTACACAAACTGATTACATGAACTAAACTGAAGAGTGAAGTGGGGAAAGCATAAGCTGAGGTGGACCCAGAGGGGCAAACCTGTCTTCACCCTCCCAGTTAGATACTTCAGGGAAGTTATGCTACTGCCCTACCTCTGTCTCCCCGCGCCTTGTAAAGTAGGGTTGCACTGATCTTATAGGGCTGTCTGGAGGATGAGCAACCACAATTGAAAGCCAAAAACTGGCCTTTACTCCTGTCCTCGATAAATGGCTGCCAGTGTTGATGTGAGGAAACAATGTCCATAAAGGGCCTGGGTTTAACTACAGTCACTAAACACATCCTCTGGGTCAATCCCCTCATACCAATGTGGCTCCACTGCTTCAAATCCTTTTATGGGGGTGGGAGGGAGGATACTAGGTAATTAAAAACATAAAACAAGGTTCTCTCTGGGGAGACTCTCTACTCATTACACCTTCAGTCTTGTTCTCATCTCTACTGTTACCTGAAAGGGACCTGCAAGTATTTATTCAACACTTACTATATTCTGAGCAATGAGCTCAACATGTGACATTCATCAAATTCAATCCCAAGGAACCTTGATAGGAATAATAACCCCAACGTGTAGATGAGAAAACCAAGGCTCTGCGGGTAAGGCTACAAGGTCAGGATTTGAACCCAACAAAGCTTGTGTTCCTAACTTCCATGTAATACTCTCTCCTTGACATGGGGGTTGGATGGAAGGCAGAAAGAAGGGGAAGAAATCCCACCTACTAAGAATGGTATTCAAGTGTGGTGAGGCTTGGCCTTCTGCCGTAGCCCCTCCAACCCATCAGGCTCTTTAGCCAAAGGCACTACTGCCAACAGAATCCTTCAGTGTGTCCCCCTGCCCATGGGGAGAGTCAGGTACTCCACATCAGAGGCCTTCTAAATCTATCCCATCCTCCACAGCTGTTGTATCCTAGGACTCCAGATACAAATTTTTCCTCTAATTTCAGGGACAGTCTCATGCATCTGGCCTAGTGTTCCCTCAGTATGGAACAAACCCTCCCCCCCCACCCTAAAAGAAATGCTATGAAATAATTTAGACACATAAAAGAAAAAAGAAAAGAAGCTTAAAAAATAAGACACAGCTGAGGTAGCACCTTCTCCACAAAGCCTTTCCCAGGGTCTCCATGAAGGATCTCTACACTAACCTCTGTTAATGGCGGCTAACATTTTAATTTACTCTCTTGTTTTTAAAGCTAGAGGGAGAGTGTGTGCCTCAAGGGTAGGGATCTAGACCTAGGGATCTCTAACCCACAGGTAAACGTTTGCAGAATAGGGACCTCATCAAATATGTGCAAGGCATAGTAAGTCCAGATGATGGAGCTAGGTGAAAAAGAGGGGCAAAGGAAGTACGTACTTAAAAAAAAAAAAAAAAGACCAATAATCTTGGGCTTAGACAAAAATAACTGAGTGAGGTCAACCCCAGTCTAGGGGCCAGTGGTTTTGGCTAATAAAACAAACACAAAGGGCAGGAGAGTGAAGAGCTGGCTGTGCCGGCAGCAGGCTAATGATTGGCTGACACCATTCCCAGGCTCTCTTCTCCATCTTGTGGGCCCCGAGAAGATGCCCACATCTTCCCTAAAGCCTTTCTCAGGCCAAATACCAAGAACCTTCACTGAGGCCTACACCATTTGCATGGTAAATACCCTTGGTAGGGAATATTGTATCCTGTCCCTTCCCTGAGTTGGGAAGCCTACTGTAGGCTCTGCAACCTCTCACCACCACCACTACCCTACTCCATCTGCACCCAACTTAGGTATCCTGCCTGTCCTTCTAGGGCTCTGCAAAGGACAGGCCTTCAGACTGGAGCACTCTTTCTCTCCTGTTTAGAGGTCAGTCTCTTCTTGGAGAAGCCTTCCCTGAACACAAGTGTGGTTCAGGTTCTGCTTCTTATGTGTTCCCAAGTACCCCGCTGTTCCTCTACGAGAGAAAATGTGAGCAGAACCCAGATATGTCACTGGCCTTAGTGAATCACCCAGGGCTAGATCTAGTGAGCTCAATGAATACAACAGACTTAAGAACTTAAGTGGCTCCTTAGCATCTAAATCTTAAAATAATTATCCATGAATGTATGGATTATTTCTGGACTCTCAATTTTATTCCCTTGCTTTATATGTCAGTCCCACATTGTCTTAATTACTGTAGCTTTATAGTAAGTTGAGAAGTGTAAGTCCTCTAAAATTTTTTTCCCCAAGACTATTTTCCATATTTCAGTTCCCTTACATTTCCACATGAATTTTAGAATCAGTTTGCCAATTTCTAAAAAACAATACTAACAAACAAAGCCTTCCAATAAAAACACTCTGGGATTTTGATTTTGATTATATTGAATATGCAGATCAATTTGGGGAATATTGACAATATTAAGACATTTTACCCATGAACACGGATGTCATTATTTATATCAACAATCTTTTCTAGTTCTCAATGTATAAATCCTGTACTTCTTTTGTTAAATTTATTCTTAAGTATTTTATTCTTTTGGGCATTATTGTAAATGTGATCATTTCCTTAATTTCATTTCCAGGTTGTTCCCTGCTAATGTATAGAAATACAAGCAATTTTTGTGTATTGATCTTGTATCCTGTCACATTGCTGAATTTGTATATTAGTTCTAAAAATATCTTTAAAAAAATTTCCTTAGTATATTCTACATATAAGACCTTATGTCATTTGTAAATAAAGGTTATTTTACTTCCTACTTTCTAATCTGGATTCTTTGATTTCTTGAGTAATTGCAGAGCCTACAGCAGATACCCTTGCTTGTTCCTGATCTTACAAGGAAAGCACTGAATCCTTCTCCATCAAGTTGGACGTTAGCTGTGGGCTTTTTACAGGTGTTTTTTATTGGGTTGTGAAAGTTTCCTTCTATTGTTGATGGCTTTTCCATGAAAGGGTGTTGAAATTTGCAAATGCTTTTTCTCTATTTGAGATGACATGTGGATTTTGTCCTTTGTTCTATTAACATGGTGTATTACATTGATTTATTTCCAGATGTTAAGCTAAACAATTCTGGAATAAATTTCATTTGCTTTTGATGTATACTCCTTTTTATATATTGCTGGATTTGTTCTGCTAGTATTCTGTTGACAATTTTTGCATGTATATTCAGAAGGGATACTGCTTTGTAGTATTCTTGTGATATCTTTGTTTTGGTAGTAGGGTTAATACTGACCTCACAGAATGAATTGGGAAGTGTTCCTTGCTCTTCTATTTTCTGAATAAGTTTGTGAAAGATTGGTATTAATTAAAAATAATTATTAAGAAAATTTTCAAATGGCCTAAAATAGTACAAATAGTATAATTTATGAATCCCCACGCACCCTTACACTTAGATTCAACAATTATCAATATTCCACCACTCTTGTTTCATCTATACTAATGCCTGATTTTTTGGAGGGTGAAATTACTTTAAAGAAAAAGACTTCATTATAGATATTTATAAAATATATATACCTCTAACACAGTGGTTCTCAACCTGTGGGTCGCGACCCCTTTGGGGGTCGAACGACCCTTTCACAGGGTCGCCTAAGATCATCGGAAAATGCAGATATTTACATCATGATGCATAACAGTAGCAAAATTTCATAGTTGGGGTCACCACCACATGAGGAACTGTATGCAAGGGTTGCGGCCTTAGGAAGGTTGAGAACCACTGCTCTAACAGATAAAGACTTCTTTTCTTTCAATATAACCAAAATTTATTTCACTTAACGAAATTAGCAGTAATTCCTAATGTTACCTAATACTTGGTCTATGTTCAAATTTATCCAAATGTTTCAAAAATAATTTTTAGAATTACTATGAATCAAGATCCAAAGAAAGTCCAACACTGTATTTAGTTGATATGACTTTCATTAACAGTCCTCTCTTTCTTTTCTCCTCCATACCATTCATTTATTTAATGGGGGCAAAATCCCAAGGTCAATTTATTGTGTAAAAATTTTTCATGTTTCATGTTTGGCTGTATCCTCATGTGTCTGTTTAACTCATTTTTCTATCCCTTATGCTTCTCTGAAACTGAAGGTTCAATCTAGATTCAGGTTGCTGTGAACTTACTCACAGAAGACACAATATCTGGCTGCACTACTTTCAGTGTTAAGATTGATGTGGTTTCAGGTGCTATCAGTCTGATCCATCTTATCTAATAAAAGAGTAATATGCAAATTGACCATCATTCCAACACACAAGATGGCTGCCCCATGTGGTCAAAGTGGCTGCCCCATGTGCACACAAGATGGCCACCACAAGCTGGCCAACAGGGGAAGGCAGTTGGGAGGGACCAGGCCTGCAAGGGAGGGCAGTTGGGGTGATCAGGCCAAGAGGGGAGGGCAGTTAGCGGTGACCAGGTCGGCAGAGGAGAGAAGTTGGGGACAACCAGGCCTGAAGAGAAAGGCAGGTGGGAGGACCCAGGCCTGCAGGGAAGAGCAGTTGGGGGGGAACTAGATCTGCAGAGGACAGTTGGGGGTGACCAGGCCTGCAGGGGAGGGCAGTTGGGAGTGACCAGGCCTGCAGAGGAGGGCAGTTGGGGATGACTGGGCCTGCATGGAAGGATAGTTGGGAGGACCCAGGTCTGCAGGGGAGAGCTGGTGGGGGTGGGGGACAGACCTACAGGGGAAGGCAGTTAGGGGTGACCAGGCCTGCAGGAGAGGCCAGTTGGGGGTGACCAGGCCTGCAGGGGAGGGCAGTTAAGGGCAAACAGGCTGGCAGGGGAGCAGTTAGGCATCAGTCATGCTGGCAGGGGAGTGGTTAGGGGATGATCAGGCTGGCAGGCAGAAGTGGTTAGGAGCAATTAGGAAGGCAGGCAGGTGAGCAGTTGGGAGCCAGCAGTCCAGGATTGTGAGATGGATGTCCGACTGCCCAGTAGGATTGGGCCTAAACGGGCAGCTGGACATCCCTCAAGGGGTCCCAGATTGGAGAGGGTGTAGGCTGGCTGAGGGATAACCCCCTCCCTGCACAAATTTCATGCACTGGGCTTCTAGTCTATTATAAAATTCCCCATTAACCTTTTATCTAATGGTTTTAGCAACTAGTGACAATGTGTATGACAAAGTTTGCAACATGGTGATTTTCTAATTCTTCCACTTCCCCCAAGGATAGCATTTTTTTACCTTTAAAATTCTAGACTCCAGGTCTATGATTCCAAAATTAAGATGGCACAGCCTTCAGGTGCTCATTGTGGAAGCTCTGGGGTGTTTTTGCTTGTCATAGTGTCTGGAGAGTCCTCATGGCATTAACAGACAGAGACCAGATGCTGCCTGCTCTACAATTGACAGTAGAATCCCACAAAACAAAGAATGCACTGCATCCCACATAACTTTTGAAAGACTTGTTAGACATTAAAGGAGATGTAAAGCTTACATAAATTATCTGAGTCCAAGACTATTTTATATATGAACACAAAGTATTTTTCATACTGGTCTAATATAAAATTTTCCAGGACTATAACTGATATAGTTTATCCATTATTTTGTTTGCCATTCTCCTAAGGGCTGTTCACCATTTCAGAAAAGTCATGTTAGCAACAGCAACACTGTTTATATACTCAAATTGCTGACATGACTCATCTGTATGTGCCAACTTTTGTTGCTGTCAAATTCAAGATAATTCCACATACAAAAGCAATTATCTGACGATGTTTTCCAGGAAATCTTTGCTCAGATATCTAAACAATGAAATACACATTATTTTATTATTAACCAGAGGCCCGGTGCATGAAATTCATGCATGGGGAAGAGGGGGTGAGGAGAAAGGGGGTCCCTCAGCCCAGCCTGCACCCTTTTGCAATCTGGGACTGCTGGCTACTAACTGCTCACCTGCCTGCCTGCCTGATCACTCCTAACTGCTCGCCTGCCTGCCTGATTGCCCCTAACCGCCTCTCTCTGCCTTGGCCCCTGGTGCTACGGCTTCATCTGGAAGGACATCCAATGACGTCCAGAAGATCATTCAACTGTCTGCTCTAATTAACATATTATGTTTTTATTATTAAATATTACTCTCTTTATTTCTCCTATTATAGTTAGGATTTTATAGTAATTCTATTTGAAACTGAACATCTGGTAAGTAACAATATCTATGAATTCCATTTTGAGAGAGTAAAGGAGATTTCACAGAATATTTATTTTGAAATGGGCAGGGAGTCTAAAATAACTGAGAATTATTATCTATTTAAGGTCTAAAAATCTCCTTCAATTTGACTGCTGCCCAGGCCTTATTCTGGTTACATCACAGCCAGAGCATTGTGTTGGGTGTGAGGATACCTAGACTTCAACCCTGCATCAGTCTCTTTTTTAGTGGCTCATGACCTTACAAAGGTCATCTTACCTCTGTTCCTGTCTGTAAAATAAGAATGTTAGACCAGACAAGCTGTTCCAACCTCTCAACCATTTTTTATTATTCTTTACTCTCCCACAGGACCCAGTATTTATGAAGACTGCCAATTATTACTTATTATAATAATTAAATCAATTTCCTATAAAAAACACTAATGAAAAGTATATTAATTGCCAAACAGAATAAAATAACAATGACAGTTAGCACTTACTGAGTATTATGGCCTCAAAGTGAACCTTCCCCCACCCCTGCCAATCCTACCATTACTACTACATTTAAGATTCCAAATTGGAAAGTAAGTGTGTCTCAGCCAGAGATTAAAGTCACCCTGGCCCTTCTCTCCTCCCTTGGAGCATAAGTTTCCAGCCCTAAAGGCTGCTATGCTCATCTGCAAAGATCTTGCACATGATTTTTTCATACACCATACTGTTTTGGAAAAGTTCTTTAGTTGTCAAAGCGGTCAGGGGACTCCAATAAAGTGAAACAGGCAAGGCACTGGGACTACATCCTCTATGGGACAGTACTTTGCATCTTTGCATTTTCATAAAAACCTGTCCAGGGCCCTGCACACACAAAGAGCTCTGGAATCAATAAAGAAAGCACTAGGCAGCCACCTGGGAGTATTGCACAAAGCCCCAGGGGTACTGACCCTTGGGCTGACTCAGAGGCTCTTCATGGACTATAGAAAGGGGCAGGAAGCCTTAAGATGCTGGGTAGTTAGCTGACTAGTGGCAGCGTAAGAACTCACTGCTCTACTTGGGTCTTCTAACTCCATACACTAAGACTCTGACAATTCTGTTGAAGACACATAGGGGCCAGTAAGGAGGTCATGGCAAGATGGTCATGGCTGGAATCCTTCCACAGAAGCATGGCTGCCCACTGGGGGCTCTGTACTCACCAGGAAGGAGGCCGGCTAACGTTTGGGTGCTGTGGGTGAATTCGGAGTGGGTCCACCTCTCTGGCAGTGGCAGGCGGAAACTCCCGATGGGGACTGCTTACACTAGCCTTGTCCCAAGGCTCTTGAAGAGGTGTGATGATTTCAGACGCAATACGAGACCGAAGTTCCTCACTATTCCTGTAGGTCCTATAGGAGGGAGATGAGGTGTTACCTGCTTGTTGCTGGCTGGCAACCCTTAATACAGAATTTTGGTGGCTGTGGTGGCCTTGACAGCTCTTGCAAGTTCGTTTTGACTGTTTGCAAGGGTGGGAATGGGCCGCCCAGCGGGCCTGGGTGAGGGGGGCAACAGCCCGAGGTTGTCTACGAGATTTGCGCCTAAGCTTCTTAGGCATCTGAGTTGTCCCTCCTCATTTACCACCCCATTAAAAAGAGGTGAGAATATAGGGGCATAGGGCCTGGACTGGCTACTCCTCTATACCCACACCATCCCATCCCTCCCTCAATTATGTGTTCATCATGTGTCATGGGAAGGATCAGGGAAGGCAAAGGCTCTGTGGGATGGATAAAATTGGTTCCTGGTCCAAGTATGCAGGGCTCTGGGGCTCAAGGTCTAGTTATGTCACTAGCTCAGGTGCCCTCGGAAGGCTGCTCAGAGCCTCACTTTTCTGCCAATGAGAGATAAGAAATGTGAGCTATAGATGAGGTATTGAGGCAGAGTTAGGTAACAGGTGTTTTAAAATAAGCCATATCCTAGGTCAAAAAACAAACCTCACAAATGTTAAAAACTGAAATAATATATGTTTTCTGACCATACGGAATAATATTAAACATCAATACAGAAAGGAAGTCTCTAGATACATGGAAATTTAGTCTATATAATCCATGAATCAAAGACGAAGTCTTAAAAAAAATACCAAGCACTGAATAAAAATAAAACATATTAAAATATGTGAGATATAGCTAAAGCAGTACTGAGAGGAAACTTCATAGCATTAAATGCTTACATGGGAAAAATCATAATAAATCTCAGAGGGAAGGTGGAGAGGAGGAGAGAGTAAGGAAAATTCTGACTTAAAAACCTAGAAAAAGAAGATCAAATTAAACTCAAAGCAAAAAGAATGAAATAATAAAGAACAAAAATCAATAAAATAGGAAAGTAGTAGAGGAAATTAATTAAAAAGCCGGTTCTTTTAAAAAATGAATACAATTGATAAATTTACTCCAAGAAGGGCAAATATAAAAAGAAAAGACACAAATCAGCCATATCCTAAGAAAGAAATGAGATTTTACAACTGCTCTGTTGCTAATGAAAGACTAATAAGAGACTACTAAGAATAACTTAATTCAACAACTTAGACCAATTCTTTAAAACCACAAACTGTGAGAATCCAAGATGGCGGCATAGGTAAACACCTACACTGCTGCCTTGCACAACAATTTCAAAACTACAAGTAAAAGACAGAACGGACATCATCCAGAACCACAGGAAAGCTGGCTGAGTGGAAATTCTACAACTAGAAGGAAAGAGAGGGGCTCACAGAAACCCAGAGGAGCTGCAAAAAGTTGAGGTACTGAGACGCGCGTGTGGAGAGAGCAGGTGCCGGAGAACCTGGCTGGCTTTCTCTGGTGGGAGGGAGACAGAGACTCTCAAAGACATTGAATTCCTTATCCAAAGACAACAAACCCCAGATCCAGCCGAAACTCATACGGGGGGGAGTTTGGACTGTGAAGGGGGAGAAGTGCACGGAAATTTAGGGGAGTCGCAAAAGATCAGAAGTCTGGTGACGCGCACGACACTGTGCGCAGAGGACCGACTGCTGATTGTGCCACTGGCTTTCACAAGTGGGCGGGAGACAGACCCTCCCAACTGTGCCACTTCTAACTCCACTAAATCCCAGTTTCGGGCGAAACCCTGGGGACCCAGATTCGTGTGATCCTGGAGTGCAGGGGAGCCAGAAAGGCAGCAGTCTAGAGACACGATGAGAGAGAGAGAGAGCGCACCACAGGGACGGCTCCAGCGATTACCCAGTCACATGAGACTCAGGGGCCGTGGAGGGCGGGACCGGCTGGAAGGTAAGGCGGTCCGTTAAGCCCGGAGACTCCACCCATCACAAGCTCAACAACTCCAAACCAGTATTGTATGAAATGCTGAAAGGTACTCTTTTAGAAGAGGAAGAAGAAAAAGGTAAAAGTCAAAAAATTATGAACAACAAATACATATCTATCAACAAGAGAATCCAAAAATTAAGTGAATTAAAAATTTGATAAACAAAATAAACTGGTGAATATAATAGAATCAGGAGCACAGAAAGGGAGTGGACTGATAATTCTCAGGGGTAAAGGGGTGAGGGGTGTACAGGGAGAGACTGGACAAAAATCATACACCTATGGATGAGGTCAATGGGAGGGAGGTAAGAGTAGAGGGAGGGGTGGGAGCCGGGTGGAGGGGAACTATGGAGGGAAAAAAAGAGAAACAAATGTAATAATCTGAATAATAAAGATTTAATAAAAAAAAAACACACACCACAAACTGTAACAACTCAGCCAAAATGAAATAAATAATCTGAATACAGTAACTAAATTCATACTTAAGCACCCCCAAAAAGAAACCTCCAGGTCCAGATTACTTCAATGGATAATTCTACCAAACATTTAAAGAATTAATATTTAAAAAAAAAGAATATCAATTTATAGTCACTTCCAGAAAAATACAAGAGGAGGAATCATATCCCAACTCATTTTATGAGGCCAGTAATACCCTGATATCAAATCCAGACAATAAGTACAAATAAAGGAAACTACTGACCAAAAAACTACTGATGCAAAAAAATGCTCAACAAAATATTAACAGATTGAATTTAAAAAGATATAAAAAGAAATATACACCACAGGATATATTGTAGGTATGCAAGACTGGTTCATTATTACCATATTGATACATTAAGAAAAATCAAATAATTATGACAATTGATGCAGAAAAAATACGACAAAAGACACTATAGTAAATCTATTCATGAGAAAAACTCCCAACAAATTAGAACAGAGGGGAACTTCCACAATTTGATAAAGAGCATCTACAAAAAAACCTATAGCTAACAATATATTTAGTAATGAAAGTCTGAATACTTTAGGAACAAGGCAAGAATATCCTCTCACACCACTCCTATTTAGCAAAATACTTAAAGTTCTAGCTCCTTCAATTTTGCAACTTAGAAATTCAAACATGAAACCTGTATGTGCATGTTGACCAATGTCACCCCAGTAAAATTTAATTAAAAAACCACATTCAAACCTGAAAAAGCAGGCAGCTTAGTGCTACGCACAATAAGGCAGAGAGGGAGGGCGGGCCTTATGATTAGAGGCAGATCCCATACCCTAGCTCTAAAAGCCTATGTTTCCATGGAGATGATTCCTAGTGATCAGATTTCCCCCCTTTGCTATTTACTAAGAGCTTGGGCCCAGCATTAAGCAATCTGTGCTGACAGCTCATTTCATCCTCAGAACAACAGCTGAAATAGTACTATTGTGTCCCCCATTTCATAGTAATCAAAAAACAAAACACCCACCCACATAGGACCTGGCAACAATGTACGTATTTTAAAAAATAAGTAAATATTATTACTATTTCTCTCTCAGTATTGCTGAGGCAAGGAAATGCCCTAATGTGCATGAACAGCTTAATACAGGCCTGGATTTTTCCCACAAGTTTTGTCTATTTCTCTCCCAATGGAATTCCAGAATGAAGTCAAGAGAGACCACACTTCAAATATTCTTCCCTTATATCTTGTAAGGGGTTTTTGGTGGGATCATGGTGTGGGCAGCTCTCCCACTTCACTCCTTAATTCCTTTGTCTACTATAGCGATTTTTAATCTTTTTTATCTCATGGCACACAAATTACTAAAATCTTGCAGCACACCAAAAAATATATATATATTGCTGAACTGACAAAAAAAGGTATAATTTTGATTAATTCACAAATGATTATTGTGTTGATAGCTGTCATTTTTTGTTATTAACCCTCACCTGAGGATATGCTTTTATGATTTGAAAAAGAGAGGGAGAGGAAGGAAGAGATAGAAACACCGATCGGTTGCCTCCCATGTGTGCCCCAACTGGGGATTGAAATCACAACCTAGGCATGTGCCCTGACCAGGAATTGAACCTGTGACCCTTTGGTACAGGGAATAATGCTTTAACTAACTGAGCCACACAAGCCAGGATGCTGCTCATTTTTTTATTTGACAATCTAAGGGAAAAGAGGTCAGTGTGCCTGACTAAATAGTCAATAATTGCATGTTTTAAAAATTCTGGTGGCACACTGATTGAAAATGGCTGGTCTACATGCAAAATAGACCCAGGGCTTGCAAATTGATTCTCATGCCCTCACAAGATGGCTGTCTACAACCAGGTCAGCAGGGGGGTTAGTGAGGACAACCAAACGACTGAACAGCAGGCTACGTGGGGCAACCAGGTCAGCAGGGGGCAGTAATAGGTGACCAGGCTGGTGGGGGGGCAGTGAGGGGTGAGCAGTTAGGGGCAACCAGGCTGGTAGAAGGGGGCAGTTGGGGGCAATCAGGCCTGGAAGGGGGGGGCAGTAAAAGGCGATCAGGCTGGCAGAGGGGCAGTGAGGGGCAATCAGACCAGCAGGGGAGGGAAGTTAGGGGCAACCAGGCAGATGAGCGATTAGGAGCCAGCAGTCCAGGATTGTGAGAGGGATGTCCAACTGCTGGTTTAGACCCGATCCCTGGCAGTTGGACATCCCCCAAGGGGTACCGAATTGGAGAGGGTGCAGGCTGAACTGAGGGGATTCCCCCCACTGCACGAATTTTGTGCACTGGGCCTCTAGTCACAATAATAATAGATTCAGGCAAGAAGCTTTGATAGATGCTAAAACCACTGGGTGAAAGACCAGTGGGAAGCAGATTATTCAGTCTGGTAGTATAATCCCACAGATCACTTATTAAACACAAGAGAAAACACATGCCTTTATTGTAGAGAAAACTAGAATATAGTATCATAACCAAGCGAACAATTGAACAAAATCAACTATGAGACAAATGTCACATACCTGATGTGAAATACTGAGACCTCAGCCTCACCCATGAAGTATTCTTGTGAAAAATGTTCAACCTACATCAAACAATGAAGAAACAATCTGGCTACCCTTCTTTGTCTCCTCCCTTCTCCCATCCAACCTCTATGTGAGGAGAGCCCAATTAAATCCAATCCTGAGGAAAAAATCTGAACATTCTACACAACTGACCTCAATTCTTCAAAAATACCAATGCCACACACACAAAAAGTCTAAGAAACTGACTAGGTTAAAGGTAATTAAAGAGACATGAAAATAAATGAAAGGTGTGATCTTGTTTGGATAAAGAAAAAACCCTCAAACCCAAACCCAAAAGACTAGTTAGCTAAAAGGGACATTGCTGTGCTGACTGCAGAAATCTGAACATGAGCTATGTAGTAAATGATACTAATGTATCAATGTTATAGCTCTTGAGAGTGATGAACTGTACTTAAGGTTATAGGATAATGCCATTTTACAGAGATGAATGCTGAAATATTTAGGAGTTAAGGTCCATAAAGTCTGGAAATAATTCTTAGATGGTTCAAGAACAAAAGAGATTCTAAAAATTAAGCAAATATGGCAAAATGTTAAAAACATTTGATGAATCTAGTTGATGGGTATATGAGTGTTCACTGTAATATTTTTGCAACCATCTTTTCTGTAGGGTTGTAAATTTAAAAATAAAAAATTAAGAGAATGAGAAAACAAGGCTAGGAAAATATATTTGCAAAACACATACTATATGATAAAGGACTGTTATCCAAAATATATAAAGAATTAAAACCCAACAATAAGAAAACAATGTAAAAATTGGCTGAAGACTGAAGAGCCTCACCAAAGAACATATACAGATGGTAAATAAGCATATGAAAAGATGCTTAACATCATATGTCATTAGGTAACTGCACATTAAAACAAATAATGAGATACCACTACACATCTATTAAAATGGCCAAAATCTGAACTACTAACACCAACAAATGCTAACAAGGATGTGGAACAATAGGAATTCTCATGTATTGCTTCTGGGAATGCAAAATGGTACAGGTACTTTGGAAGACAACAGTTTGGCAGTTTCCTATAAACCTAAACATACTCCAACACCACCAAGGGTGAACTCTAAAGTAAACTATGGAACTTGGGTGATAATGTGCATCAAAACAGGTTCATCCATTTAAAAAAATGCACTATTTTAGTGAGGAATGTAGATAGTGAAGGAGGCTGTGCATGTATGTGTTCATTGTGGGGGGAGGGGGAGCAGGAAGTACATAGGAACTCTGTACTTGCTGTTCAATTTTACTGTGAACCTGAAACTGCTCTAAAAATAGTATATTAAATAAATAAGTTGGGCCCTGGATGGTGTGTTCAGTAGTTCAGAGTGTCTTCCCATGTACTGAATGGTCATAGGTTCTACTCCCGACCTGGTTAGGCAAATACCCAGGTTGTGGGTTCAATCCCCGGTTGGGGCACATGTACGAGGCAAACAATTGGTGCTTCTCTCTCACATCAATTTCTTTCTTTCTCTCTCTCTCTCTCTCTCTCTCTCTCCCCCCCCTCTCTCTTCCCCCACAGCCCTAGAATCAATGAAAAAGCATATCCTTCATTGAGGTTTAAAAAAAAAAAGTTGGGGGTGGAATGGAGGAGACTTGATTAGGGACACTTATTCTCAGGAGCTTACTCTAGATGACCCCGTGGCCCAGCCCCATCTCTACTCTGTAGCCACTATAGCACTTGTAGACTCTTGATTGTATGATTTTATTTCACATGACATTTCCCATGAGTCGTCTCTTTAAATAAATTAAAAATAGGAAAAGAGAACTGAGAAGTGACTGTGCCTTAGAAAGATCCTTCTGTTAACCTTCCTTAATTTTCTGGATACCTCCACTCCATTCCTCACATCTGGCCACTGGCTCTCTCTCTCTTTCTTTCCCCACTTCTCCCCCTCCCCCCACATCTTCCAACCCCCTCACCCCCAACAGGGAAAGCTATCACTTAGAAGTACCTGGGGAAGTCAAGCAGGTTTTCTGAATCGATATAATCATCCAAGTTGAGGGTCAAATCTGATACTTGCTGTGAGCCATATTCCTAGAAAAATAAAAAGTAAGAGATGGACTATTTCTGGGCTAAAGAAACATGTATGTGCACAAAGAGACATAGATAAGGACTGTTTAAAATACAGAAATTACCCTTCTAATGCTTGGGGACTTCTCTGATTTAGGAATATCTTTTTTTGAGGCAGAGTCCAGAAAACCTACTTCCTAGGCTCTTTGGCAGCTTGGGCACAGGCATATAACTGAGGAGCCAAAAAGATGCTCAACTTCGACATGGAGGTGGGCACCATGGGGAAGCAGGCTGAGCAAGAGACAGACATCTTACTAAAGAAGGGTTCCAGCATCAGTGGCTAATGAGAAGGAGCGACAGGCTGGCAGTACTGGCCAGTCCTTAATGTCCTTGTGGTGGCCACAGTAGTTGTTTCAATGGCATGGTTTTAGACACTATCCTGGAGCCCAGATTTGCACCTGTTTTCTAGCCCTTCCAATAATTCAAGGAACTATCCTAATTCCTCAACAAACCCAATCTGTTTAAAGTAACCCGAGGGGATTTTGTTGTTTGAAATTAAGAACCTTGTCTGATACAATATCTAAGTGTTCATCAAAAGGGAAAGGGTTAAATAAATTATGGCATTATGGAATAAGGCATAGTAAATTAATGAATAAGGTATACCTATATGAATTCCTATGTAAAGACCTCTAAAATATACTTTTTCATGAACACATGCAATCAGAACAAAAAGAAAATCACTGCCCTCATGGTGCTCACTGTCCAGCGATAGAATACAAACATTAGCCCAAAGCATAAATAATGTGTACATAAATAAGTACACAATGTGATACCAGGCAGGAAAATGGAATGATGAAGTAGAGACGTGCACTTTAGATTTTTCTGGCAGGTGAGAGTAGGTAGTCAGGACCTAGCTTTCTGAGGAAGTGAACTAGAGGCTGCAGGCCCAGCTAAAGAAAGGATGAAGGGTGTGAAGGCATGTGAGGCACTCACAGAGGGGAGGAGCTTCCCAGCACAGGAATCAAGAGATGTACAGCTCCAAGGCAGCAAGAAGAGAAGCTTAGCTAAAGAACTAAAAGTATCCCTCAGGGGCTACGGATTTTCCTCCCAGGTTGTCACTGAATGGATTTATCTTAATTTATTTAACCATTTCCCTATGATGGAAAGCCCCCTCCTCCCCCCAATACCAGCAGTGAAAATCTTTGAACACAGAGCTTTTCTATCTTTAGGGTTCTTGCCTCAGGATAAAGTTCCAGAAGTAGGATCAATGGGTAAAGGCTTCACAAATATTTAGGGCTCTTCATCCGTACAGTTAAATGGGTTTCACCACATCCACTCTCATCACCAGAACCCTCCTTGTCTCAGACACTCACCAGCACATTGATGATCATGCTGTTCTCCACAGTGACAGCCTTCACAAGGAGCTTTTTGGAACCATTCTTCGACTCATACCGGAGGACGTACAGGTTTTTATTGTTGTTCCATCCGACAGGCAGCAGTTCTGATTTCTTATCACTGGGATCCGACTGAGAAGACACCGGGGTTGAGAGGAGGAAGGTTACAACCTCAGAACACAGCTATGAATGACTTATAATCTAATCACATTTGCTTGCTTCATAGATGAGGGCACAGAGGGGAGGAGAAAGAAAATGTGCAAAGCCCCCCACCAGTCGGAGCTCTGGGACCCAGGTCTCTGGACTTCCGCTCTTGCTCCTCTCTCATCTCTGACTGCCTTTGTCACACAGCACTGGAACCTGGAATCTGCCTTGGTTCAATAATCTCCTTGCCACCCCTCTGCCAAGAATAAGGCCTATCATTTCAAGGAAATCTGTGAAATTCTAAGGTAGTGTTTTTAAAAGTTTGGAACTTGGGCCATCCACAATATGATCACTAAAGTGTTGACTAAAATACAGATTCTAATGTACTCCCCTCCAGACTACTGTAGTGGCTTAACAAAAATTATGACATACACATGAAATACAGCATATGTACAAAATAAGAAAGAATTATAAAATGGACACCTATGTATTTGCCACCAGTTTAAAAGATAGAATATCACCAATACTGCTAATGCCTTAAGTAGTATACCTTCAATGAAGATCTCTCCCTCCCCCTCACGGGTAATTACTACGATTCACGGGTAATTACTACGATTCACCCATGTCGATACATATCACTATAGTTGATTCACTATATAGCATTCCATGTTATATAGCTGTGCTCTGTAGTTCACAGCTATATCACATACCACTGTATGGATATCATACAAATTAGATATTTGAAGTATGTACAGTTTATCCGTTTAGCTATTATAAAACTGCTATGAACATACCTGTACACATTTCCTGCTACACATGTGGATAAATTCCATACAGTATGTCTGGGGGAAGGACTTTTAATTTATAAAATAAAGTGTAGTTGTATCCCAAAGAGGTACTGATTTATACTCCCATCAGCAATGTATAAGAATTCCTATGGACTGAGGGGTCCCGGGTTCGATTCTGGCCAGGCGCACGTGCCTGGGTTTCGGGCTCTATCTCCAGTATGGGGAGTGTGCAGGAGGCAGCCGATCAATGATTCTCTCTCATCACTGATGTTTCTCTCTCTCTCTCTCACTCTCCCTTCCTCTCTGAAATCAATAAAACTATATTTAAAAAAATGATATAATGACTTCCAGGTGGGGAAAGATTTCTTAAACAAAACTGATAAGAAAAAAAGTGCTGCCTTTGAGACTATTCATAATTTAAAGCTTCTCTTCAACAACAGACACTAAAATAAGCAGCCGCAGGTTAGGATGAGATATTTGCCAAGGCTACAAAGGAAAAGAATTAACGATTAGCACATTAAAAAAAAATGCCAACAAATAAGAGTTGTGAACCTACTTGAAAAAATGGCAAAAGATATGAATAAGCAAAAGATAAGTGCAGCTAGCAGTGTATACATGGTTGTTTACTTTACTAGCATAGGTTGAAATAATGAGATACTAGGTTACACCCATCAGATTGGTTATTATCCATAATTCTACTTTTTGTCAGGTGTGGGGAAAATAGGAATCCCCAGCACTGCTTGCTGGTGGCCACTTCAACTCTTACAACCACTTTGGAGGGCAATCTGGTAATATTCAGTGCAATGAGGTGAGCTGACACGCTATGACCTCCACTCCTGGAAGAAACCCTGTGCATAGAGGCACAGAGGATGTTACAAAGAATTTTCATCATCAAAGTGGAGGGGAAACGAGACACATCCTCACAGAGGAGCATGATATAACAGTGAGAAGGAACAAACTAGATCTAATTGTAGCATTACAGAAAAAAGAAAAAAAATACATATATATGACAAAGAAAGGTTAAGAAAAAATGAGATTTACAGCTGGGTGACATTTATGCACACATTTTAAAAATGCGCATTTATATAGCAAATATGGAGAAAGTGGACTGCAAAGATCTGTATTCATGAGAATATAGTACGAGAGAGTGAGACCAAAGATGAAGAACAAGGGCAAAAGACACAAAGGTCCAGCAACATAGGCCTTATACACCCCAAGGACAACGGGAAGCCAAGAGCGGAGAATTGGGGGCCTCTCCTCTTTGATCACCCCTGGTATTCAGGAATCCAGTGGGGAGAGAGGTTCCAAATAAAAGTCAAGATGTTGCAAATGGCATGGTTTAAACTCTGGCTGGATGACAAGGAAACTCCCAGGCTTGAAGCAGAGAAATGAGAGAGAAGGAAACCAAAAGTGAAACTAATCAAACCACTTTGCTAAGTGAGAAAGAGATCCCTTCATCCCAACTGGGTAAGTTTCCTGTAACATGTTTAGCATTGTGGAGGTAATATTTATTTTGGAAGCCAAGAATTTGATAATATACCTGTCTTTGTTTTGTTAAGGGCCTTTGAATATATGTCCTCCATCTAGAGCAACCCATCAGAATTTTTTTCTTAGAATATAGGTAACTCAGTCTGCTCACTATCCCATAACCTCTGGTATCCAAAATAAGAGAGAATCCTGGGGCCAAGTGAGGTGATACCTCTCACTGCAGTGGAAGTGATGTTCCTCAGCCCAAGGGCTGCCTTGATATGGGGAAAACAGCCTTGATGTGGGAAAACAGGTGGGACAGAGAGGGACTGGCCCCAGTGATATCAGTCCACATATGGCATTCAACTGCCCTCTAGGCCTTGACAACAAGTATCAGGCCTCCCAGAAAGCTACAACTGGAAAGCAGCCAAAGTGCAATTGTGTAGTTTACTTCCTTTGGAGGAAAATCTAAGAAAGGGCTGACAGGGCCTGAGAATTGCCCAAAGTCATGGAAAGTCAGGGACAGAGCTGGATTTGGTAGTCAGAGCTTCTGGTTGCCTTGGCTATGGCTGGAGAAGATTTTTCCCAGCCAGGACCACCAGATTGGCTCCAAGAAAGGAAATATAGTTGTCCCCTTAGGCAAACTGCTGGGGCTGGATGTCCCCTTAGGCAAACTGCTGGGGCTGGATGCATTTTTTAATGGTCTTGAGTTCATCCTAGTGCCTCTAGGCTAAAATGTGCCCAAAGAAACTCAAACTGATCATTCTGGGCATTTTCTCTCTTTCTTCATAATCTTTAGATTCTCATAATACAAAACAATATTCTCTAACTAAGTCTATGACCATCTCTATCCCTTGCCACCTAAGCCGCTTGACACAGATGTCAAACTCTTATTCAAATATTGGCTTTTTATTGAAGCCAGTGAATGCATTGCTCTCCTAAAGTATTATGTACACAATTCCCCAGTACCAAAGGAGACAAAACCAAAGAGAGGAGACAATTTAGCTTTTTACTTAATTGCCAATATATTATATAATCAAGCACATACACACTTTTGGGACCTTCCTCTCTCTTTTATCACCCCAAGAAGGGTGGGGAGCAGGAGGTGGCTAGATAGGCAACACACACATCCTCTGAGTTTGGCAGACGCTACTGGTCTCTGCTGAGTCTTATGGTCCCAGGCCAGAAAATTAAACCCTCTCTTAAATAAATTACTAGGAAAGATGCTTCAACTCTGAAGAAGCAGACTCAGCAGAAGTGAGGACACATACAACCTGAGCTTTAATGACAGTTGGGAAAAAAGGGGGCCAAGAGCAGCAAAAACATACTCTAACATACAATACAAACACCCATCCCCTCAAAGGGCGCCCACACTTTAGCACTGGGTAGTCACCTGAACAGTGGGCAGAGCCTTCCGAAGCCCTCATTCCCGCTCTCCCGGCCTCCCCTATGATGTGTGGAACCGCACCATTTTCTGTATGAATGCGGCACATAGCACTATGAACAGAGTGGAACTAGATGGACCTTTGAGAATTAAGGATCTTTCATTTACTTTCTAAAATCAGTATCAAAATGAGATCACATTCTTTCTGCACATTTCACCTGAAAATTTTGGAGTCCAGAGTATATGGCAAAAGAGATGGTGCTGGCCGGAAGGAGGCGGTAACTTAAGCTAGTGGTCGGCAAACCTCTGTTGACTAAGGAGTTTGCCAACCACTGACCTAAGCTGTCGAATTGAATCAGAGTTGCTGACGAGATGTGAGAGAAAAGAGTGGTGGAAGCAGATCTGCAGTGTTGATACGTTTTTTTAGCATGGGGAGAAGAAAAGGGAGTCACACAGGCCTTCTGTAACAAAAACCTGTTCCTAGGGGGAGAGGTTCTGACAGTTCATTAGAGAAGCAGCAGCTAGAAGCCGGCAGGAGATAAAGAGAGTGAGGTACATGAGAAGGGGCAGAGAGCAGGGCATCTTAGATCTGAAAGACAAGAAAAGAGGTGGGGGGAGCTGAGGGCCCCTGGGGGAACTCCAAGGTCATGACCAAGTCTAACTCCTCTGTCCCATCCCACTGTTCCATGTGCTATCCCTCCCACACATCAGCTTTCTGGGAGACGTTCCCAGGAAAGACTGAAATGATTAGGGGAAGTGAAAGAGTGTTAGTGAAGTAGGGCAGACTATACCCTGAAAGGGGAAACGGAACTCTCATGAATGGGGATTGTCTCTGCCTTGTCCCAAGGTCTGAAGTACAGGGTAAACAGGCCACGAAGAGGCATTTGGGAGGGAGAAATGGCTCTTGCTGAGTGTGTGCGTGTGTGTGTGTGTGTGTGTGTGTGATCGACCCTTCTTTTCCGGAGGCAGTGATGAGGGTGGGAGAGCAGGAGGAGCTGGTCCTGTATGGACAGCTGTGGGGAGGAAACCTTCCCTGCCCGGCATACGCAGGGTGTGTGTCTGTGTGTGTGTGTACGTGTGTGTACGTGTGTGAGGTGCTTGTTTTCCAGAGAAGCCTGAATTGGGGGCGACAGCAGCGAGTGCTCTGCAAAGGATGAAGGGTGTGAGCTCTCTTGGTCCAGGCCGAGGCGTGAAGAAAGGACCTTTGACGAGGGCTGAGTAGGTCCAAGCTTACCCCGCCATCCGGTGGCGACCCCAGAACAGTATGAGGGCAGCCCCCCGGCCCCGACTGTGTGGGAAGGACCTTGGCGGGCACTTGAGGTCGGTGAGAGTAACCAGGGCGGCGACACCCGCCTCGGTGCCAGGCCCGCACCGTCCTGGCCGCGGAGACAGGCAGGCTGTGCTGAACGCACGCTTCTGACACCCTGGCTTTTCCACACAGCTGCGTTGTGAGGTGCCCTGAGCTGAGGGGGGCAGCAGGGCACCTCCCCGACCGCAGTCTGGACCAACGGGGTCATAAATCCGAGGCCAGAGCTCTGCACCAGGCCCCCGGTCCTCAGGGTTTGGGCGGAAGACACCTTAGCCCCTCCACCCCAGCTCCGAGCCGGCTCCCTGCGTACCTGTTCGCCGGCACCCACGCCGTAGTAGCCGCGCGTCACTAACTCCCAGTGCAGGAAGCAGACCAGCGCGTCCTGCGCACAGGTGATCGCCGGCGCCGTCGACGCGAACAGAACCTCCAAGCCCGCCATGCGTGCCCGCCCGGCTTCTGCGGGCAGAGGAAGGGAGAAAGCGCCGTGAGCCGACCGGCCCTCCGAGTACCGACGACTCCGCACCGATAACACACGCGCTCCAGCTGCTCCCACCCACCGCCAAAATGGAGACGCCCTCGGGTAAGGAGGCGCGGCTGCCGGAAGCAACTCCAAAGAGCGGCGCAGCCTAGCGAGCGCGCCCGGGCTGGAAACTTGGGCGCAACACTTGAAAGGTTCCGCGAGGCCGTGCGCGGGCGGGGCGGGATCCCTGGGGACGCGGCCCTTCAAAGTCGGAATCCGAGAAAGTTCCCAGGTTGTGAGCAGGACCGCTCGCTGCAGGTAGGGTGTTGCGTCCCTGAGGAGAGGCCGCTTTATTCTGAGCTACAGCCTTCCCATCCGCAGAATGGGGTAGGCGCATGCTGACGGGGGAAGATGTTATGAAATATGGCAAAAATATATTTATTAACAATAATTGCCTCTTAGTCATTTCTTGCTACGTGCCACATTATTCGAAATGCTTCTCTACTTGCATTCACTTATTTAATCCTCGTGACATCTATAAGGTTGGTATTAATTATAGCCCCATTTCACAGACGGGCAAACAGAAATACAAAGGGTTAAATTTGACCAAGATAACACAGCCATACAGTGAGTGTGGCAGAGGTGGGATTGGGACTTAGCTGACTGGCTCCTAGGATAGCATTTTATTATTTTGAATCCTCACTTGAGGATATTTTTTTTCCCATCGATTTTCAAAGAGAGTGGAGGGTAGGGAAGAGGGGGAGAGAGAAAAACATCAACGTGAGAGAGACATATGGAATGGTTGCCTACCCTATGCACCGGGACCAAAGCAGGGGACCAAACCTTGACCGGGAATCGAACCCACAACTCTTCCATCAATGGGCCAAAGCAACCACTGAGCAACCGCTTGGGCTAGGATAGCATTTACCAAATGTTTATTGTGTGCAAGATGCTGTGCCAAAACCTTTACATCACCCTAACAACAATTCTGAGGTCTGAGGTCCACTTTGCAGGTGATAAAATGAGCTCAGAGAATTAAGGTCACTTCCCCCAAGAAAACAGCTGCCTGCCACAGAGCTGAAGTTCTTGATCTACTACTAAATTTCAATAGTTTATTTGCCTGTCTCCATGATTTTTACCACCTATTATTTCTTCAACAGGTTTCTTGAAATCTAGTTTCCCATCCCAGTCAGCAATTGGCTACAAGCCATTATCATCTCTCATTTTGATGCCCTCACTAGCCTCTGAACTGCCCTCTCCTGAATGTCTGTTCTATGTTCTACAACTATAGATTACTTTAGAACACACGATAGATCACATCCCACCTCTGCTCAAAACTCCCAGGGCTCCCATCACATCAAAGGAAAAGTGAAGTCCTCCCTATGGTCTGCAAGAACCTGCATAGGGTCTGCACCCAGATCCCTCCCTCATCACTTACCTCTTTCTGACAGTGGCTATTTTAACTCTCCCCTCATTGCCTGCATTCTTGGTTGCAGTAATCTTGACTCCCATCTTCTCTCATACCACATTTGCTTCAGTAGCAAAGCTAGTTGACTTTACTCTCAAAATATATTCTGAGTCTGACCGCTTTTACCTTGATCTGATTCTCTAGCCTCTCATGCTTGGACTATTGCAGTAGCCTCCTCCTACCCAGCCTCTCTCTTTCACATGTTCTGTTCTCCTGGCCTTTCTTTGCATGTATTGTTGTCACTGCCTGGAGTACTCTTTCTCCAAACATCTGCATGGTCCATTCCTTCCTTTTAGGTGACTCCTTCCCTCATCTCCTCCTAGCCTCAGCAGAGGGCTTTCCTGACACCCATCCAAAACAACCTCCTTCATGCAACCACTTTTTTTTTTCTTTCCTGAAAAGTACTCATCATAACCTGAGACAGTGTTAGGTATTTATTTGCTTGTTTATTTAATGACTGTGTTTCCACTAGACTGTGAAAAGGGGCCATGTTTGTCTTGGATACAGGTATGCCTGAGTACCTTTCCAGCTTAATATATACTTATTGAATGAATGTATGAATGAATGCATGCATGCATGTGTGGATGAATGAATGATAAATGAATGAATGAATGAATGGGCTAGTCTCACTCATCCTTTTGCAGTCCACCACTCACTTTGTTAGCTGGCGTGTATCTCTCAAAATTCTGTGTTCTTGAGGTAACCCTTGGATGCCCAGATTCTTATACCTCATCTATGGAGATTCTAGATGAGCAGGTCTAAGATGGAATGCAGGTATGTTGACCACACTCTGGGTGATGCTACAGCTGGGGACTTTGGAACTCCTGAGATGTATTGAGGGTGGCATAAGGCTATTTGCTCTTTCCACCAAGATTCTCTGCATTTTCAGGCATCCCTGATTTTACTTGCTCTGTCTCTTCTGCTACCAATGTCTTCCACCAGTTATGGAAAATTCCACCAACTCATTCATTTAATCATTAACCAAACCTCCATAGGCTGGGTTGCCCTGGATGGCGATGTAGGCTATGTACTGCACAAAGGTGCCCACCTCAGTGGCAGCCCTATCCCTAAGTGCCTCCTGTGATCCCAACCCAGATGAACAAGCCGTAGTTCCTTCCACTATGGAGCTCACTGTCTAGTGTTAAAAAAAATACAGACAAAGGAAACCCACTGGGACACTTGGAGGTCTGTGCAAGCCCAGAGGAGGCAACTATTTCAGGTTAGGGGTCATGGAGAGCTTTTAAAAGGAAGAGATGCCCAACTGCACTGAACTGTAGTAGAAGATAGGGAGCAAAAGGTATAGAAATAGGGACCAACATACGCAAAGGCTTGGACGTGTAAAATGCAGCCAATACTCTGTGATTAGAGAGTCAATGCTGCCTCTGAATGAGGCTTCCCTTCATCTCCTCTGCCCAAAATTACTTACCATTGGCCAGCAAGGGTGCCAAAGGGCAGGCATGGGACAGAGAGAGCTAGCAGACTCAGTGGAGAGGAGAATTTTATCATTCCAGATGATTAAAATGTCTGGTTCATGGTGATAATAAAAAGCAGACTGGCTGTTGATCAGTTTTATTATTGCTTTAAGGTTGTTGTTGTTTTTACAGACAGTATGCTCCTGCTCTTGACTGCACTTGGACAGACAGTTCCCCATTCCCCTTGGTTTGTCCACTGCTTTGTGTACAATTTGTTATAATTTGAACCCCACAGAATTTTAGTTCCCTGTTATACATCATCATCCCTGTTAGCTTGTGTTCCCACAGAAGCCAATGTGAAACAAGGATTTGAAGGGTCTATTTGGGACCTGATTCCAGGAAATAGCAATAGGGAGGAGGGAAGTGAGACAGGGAAGGGGAGGAAGCCTTAGGTGTTATGTGATCAAGCCAAGGTTTCACCCCTTGGCAGCTGGACACGAGTTGTCCCAATTGAAAGCAAAGGAACTGGGGTGTTTCCCTCACTCCCTGTCTGCCACAGGTTGGGTGAGGGCTGCTTCTAGGTGCATGAAAAGCCCTCAGGCAGAGAATTGCAGAGTAGCTTTTGGTGCTTAGTGGCAAGGGTTGAGGTGTTAGTGGGGCACTGTGGCATCTGCTATTTCCCCCACCCCCTCCACCCCATTAAGAGTGAGCCAGGTCTTTGAAGGTTTCTGGCCCAGGAGCCATCATGGAGTAGGCACTAACATTTGTATATGGAAAGAATAAGGTAAGCTCTGACTATTGCACTAAGCTATGAGTCCCCTGAGGGCCAGGACTGTGTTCTATCCACCCTGGACCTCAGGGTCTCCATGGATGGGAACAAACAGGAGGGTCCCATAGGGCTGAATGTTGTCCATGTCTGCCCCTGGTCCATCCATCCAGCACTTTCCGTGGCCTTACCTCTGTTACCAAGAGTCTCAGTTGTTCCTGTGAGGCCTGTGTGTGGCTGAGAAGGTAAACAGGTGGAAGGTGCCTCGTTAGCTGGGCACCTGCTGCCTGGGCAGTGGAGAGCCCATGGGCCCAGGATGATGGAAGAACGTGGCAGGTGGCTGCAGCCACCAGTTCCTTGTTGCCAAGTGACAGCAATGTAAGTATTCCAAGTTCTCTGGAAACTGTCTCCCTGGAAACTGTAGAGGTGAGCTAAGGGGCACGTCCCACGTGGACCCGGAGGTAGAATCATTCACCACTGGAATCCTTCTTCTGTTCCTTTTGCCTAGCATAAACCCAACCACCTTATCTCCTCAAGGAAGCTCTCCATGATTAATGCTCCTCAGTACTAACTGAAACCCAAGACCTCCTATTCCCCTTTTCAGTGGGAACTCTATTTTTAAAAAATATAACTAATATCACTCTAGTCATTTTTTTGAAAGATTTTTTTTGTGGTAAAATACACATAACATAAAATTTAATTGTCTTAACTGTTTAAAAGGATATAGTTCAGTAGTATTAAGTATATTCACATTGTTGTGCATTCACTTCCACCATTATTTTCAGAACTCTTTTCATCTTGCAAAATTGACTCTCTGTGCCCATTAAACAGCTCTCCATTCCTCCCTCCTCCCAATCCCTGGCAACTACCATCCTACTTCTATCGCTAAGGATTTGACGGTTCTAGGTACCCATGTAAGTGGAATCACACAATCTTTTTGTGACTGGCTAATATCACTTAAAATAATGCCTTCAAGGTTCATCTATATTGTAGAATGTGCCAGAATTTCTTTCTTTCTATGTCTTAATAATATTTCATAGTCTATATCTATTCACATTAATATATGCACAATGGAATACATCTATCTATAGCTATCACATTTTGCTTATCCACTCATCTGTTGATGGACACTTGGGTTGCTTCTGCCTTTTGGTCATTGTGAATAATGCTACCATGAACATGGGAGTACAAATATTGGCTTAAGACCCTGATTTCAATTATTTTGGGTATATTCCCAGAAATAGAATACTAGTAACTGACCAATCATAATTCCATTTTTAATTTTTTGAGCTACCTCCATACTGTTTTCTTCGATGGCTGTAAGGTTTACATTCCTACCAACAATGTACAAGTGTTCCCTTTTCTCCACATCCTTGCCAACACTTGCTATTCCCTGTTTTGTTTAGTGGCCATCCTAATGGGTATGAAGTGGTATCTCACTGTCGTTTTGCATTTCCCCAATGATTAGTGATTTTGAACATCGATTCATGTGCTCTTTGGCTCTTTCTATATTTTCTTTGAAGAAATTCCTATTCAAGTCCTTTGCCCATTTTTGAATTAGGTTGTGTTTTAAATAGCCGTTATTTTTTTTAGAGCAGTTTCAGATTCACAGTAAAATTGAGTGGAAGATACAGAGATTTCCCATATGTCCCTGTCTCCACACATGAATAGCTTCTCCCTTTTACCAACATTCCCCCACAGAGTGGTGACTTTGTTAAAACTGGTGAATTTGCACTGACACATGACTATCAGCATAGTTCATAGTTTACATTAGGATTCATTCTTGGTGTTGTACATTCTGTGGATTTGGACAAGTGTATAATGACATCTTTCCATTACAGTTTTATACAGAGTGCCCTAATCCTCTGTGTTCTGCCTACTTGGCCCTCCCTACACTTAACCTCGGACAGCCACTGATCTTTTCTTCTTGCAAACTATGTCTCCATAGTTTTGTCTTTTCCAAAATAGCATATGGTTGGAGTCATACAGTATGTAGTCTTTTCAGACTGTCTTTTTTACTTTGTAATATGCATTTAAGAGTCTTCCTTGTATTTTCATGGCAGCATTTTAATATATATTTTTTTAGTGTTGAATAACATTCCATTGTTTGGATGTGCTAGTTTACTTATCCTTTCACCTACTGAAGAGCATCTTGGTTGCTTTCAAGTTTTGACAATTATGAATAAAGCTGCTATAAACATACATGTGCAGTTTTTTAAATGTGAACATAAATTTTCAACTCCTTTGGGTAAATACCAAGAGTGTAATTGCTGGATTACATGGAAAGAGTATGTTTTAGTTTTGTAAGAAACTGCTAAACTGTCTTCCAAAGTGTCTGTACTATTTTGCCTTTCCACCAACAATGAAAGAGAGTTTCTGTTGCTTGACATCCTCATCACGTTTCATGTTGTCAGTGTTCTGGATTCTGGCCATTTGAATAGATGTGTAGTGGTATCTCATTGTTTTAGTTTGCATTTCCCTGATGATGTATGTAGGACAACTTTTTATATGATTTGCCCTTTGTATATTTTCTTTGGTTTTTGACCCAAGTTTTAATTGAGTTATTTGTTTTCTTATTGCTGAACAACTCTTATTATTTTTAAGAATTTTTTATAACCGAAACTGGTTTGGCTCAGTGGATAGAGCATCAGCCTGTGGACTGAAAGGTCCTGGGTTCAATTCCAGTCAGGGGCATGTATCTTGGTTGCAGGCACATCCCCATTGGGGGGCGTGCAGGAGGCGGCTGATCGATGTCTCTCTCTCATCAATGTTTCTGGTTCTCTATCCCTTCTCCCTTCCTCTCCGTAAAAAATCAATAAAATATGTTTTTTTAAAAAAGATTTTTTATATATTTTGGATTAATGTCCTTTATCAGATGTCTTTTGAAAATATTTTCCCTCAGACCATGGTTTGTCATTTTATTCTCTTATCAATGTCTTTTGCAGAGTAGAATTTAAAATTTTTAATGAAGTCTAGCTTACTGACTCTTCCTTTCATGAATCTTACATTTGATATTGTATCTAAAAAATCATTGCCAAACCTCAGATCATCTACATTTTCTCTTATGTTATCTTTTAGGAGTTCTATGATTAATTTTGAGCTAATTTTTGTGAAGGATGTAAAGTCTGTGTTTAGATTCTGTTTTCTTCATTTTTTTTTCATGCAGATGCCCATGAAAAAAAAATACCATTGTTGAAAAAATACCATTTTTCCCATTATATTGTCTTTGTGAAATAAATTGACCATATTTATTTGGATCTGTTTCTAAGATCTCTATTCTGTTCCACTGACTATTTGTCCATACCATCACCAAGACTACTGTCTTTTAAAAATATATATTTTTATTGATTTCAGAGAGGAAGGAAGAGGGAGAGAGAAAGAGAGAGAGAGAAACATCAGCTGCCTTTTGCATGCCCTTTACTGGGGACTGAGCCCGCAACCCAGGTATATGCCTTTGACCAGAATTAAACCCGGAACCCTTCAGTCTGTAGGCTGATGCTCTTTCCACTGAGCCAAATTGGCTAGAGCTACACTGTCTTTTAAAAAAAATATCTTAATTATGTTTTATTGATTTTTAGAGAGAAATGAAAGAAGAGGGATAGAAAGATAAAAACATGAATGAGAGAGAAACAAAATTGATCAGCTGCCTCGTGCAGGCTCCCCACTGGGAGCCCACAACCCTGGGCATGTGCCCTGGCCGGGAATGGAACTAGTGACTTTTTGGTTCATGGGTCGACACTCAACCAATGAGCCACACTGGTTGGGCTAAAGTATCTTGAATACTGTAGCTCTATAGTAGGTTTTAAAGTTGGGTAATGTCAATCTTTCAACTTCTCCTTCAATGTAGTATTTGCCCTTCTGGGTCTTTTGCCTCTCCACATAAATATTAGAATAAATTCATTAATTTCCATAAAATAATTGATTGAGATTCTGGTTAGGGTTACATTGAATCTATTGATCAAGTTTGGAAATCCTGACATCTTAACAATATTGAGTCTTACTGCTCATGAACATAGAATCTCTCTCCTTTTAGTTAATTCTTCTTTTATTTCTTTTACCAGAGTTTTGTAGTGTTCCACATATAGATCTTGAAATTTTTTGAAGAAATTTTAAGAGTTCTCTATATATCCTGGATATTAATCCCTTATCAGATATATGACTTACAAATATATTTTCTCATTCTGTGGGTTCCCTTTTTATTGCTTATAGTATATTTGAATGTACAAAAGCTTGTCATTTTCATGAAGTTAAATTTGTTTATTTTTTCATTTGTTGCCTGTGCTTTTGATGTTGGATTCAGGAAATCATTTTCAAATCTAATGTAAGGAAGACTTTACCTTATGTTTTCTTCTAATACTTTTATTGTTTTAGGTCTTACATTTAGAACTTTGACTCATTTTGAATTAATTTTTGTGTGTAGTGTGAGGTAGGAGTTCATCTTTATCTTTTGCATGTGGATATTCAGTTTTCCTAGAACCACTTGTTATAAAGACTGTCATTTCCCCAAGGATGAATGATCTTGGCACCCTTGTCAAAAATCATTTGATCATATATAAAAGAGTTTATTTCTATATTCTGTTTCTTTGGTCTATATACCTACCTTTATTCTAATACCACATGTTTTTGATTACTGTAACTTTATAATAAAGTTTGAAACAGGAAGTGTGGGTCCTTCAATGAATCCCCCATCTATATGTCAAAATTCTTTAAAATAATAGTCACATAGTAATAAATAGAAATTATTTTTCTGATTCATTCTTTTTTCATGAAGGTATAACTTATATATAGTACAAATCCCCCCTTTTCATGTACAATTCTATTTTGACAAATGTACACAGTCCTGTAACTATCAGGTACTCTAGATATTTCCGGGAGGTAGAGATTTTGAAAATATCATCTTTATTGATATGTAATTTGCATACAATAAAACAAGTTTAATTGTACACTTTAATAAGTTTTGGCAAATGTATACACTCTAGTGTTACCATGACCATCGAGATGCAGAACATTGACATTGCTTCAAAAGTTTCCTCAGCCGAAACCGGTTTGGCTCAGTGGATAGAGCGTCGGCCTGCAGACTGAAGGGTCCCAGGTTCGATTCCGGTCAAGGGCATGTGCCTTGGTTGCGGGCACGCCTCTCACTGGATCGATGTTTCTAACTCTCTATCCCTCTCCCTTCCTCTCTGTAAAAAAATCAATAAAAACATATTAAAAAAAAAGTTTTCTCAGAAGTCTCTGCAGCCAATGTTTCCGACCTCTGGTGCAGGCAACTACTGGCTTGCTTTCTGTCTCTATTGATTAATTTAGCCTCTTGACATTCACAAAAATGAAATGTTATCTGTTGGTTTAAGGACCCTGGGAAGCAATGTCAGAATAGAGTTAGTATGCTAGAGAATTATAACAGATAAGGCTTGTTTAAAAGCAGGGTGGGGCACCCCAATAACAAAAAAAAAAAAGGAAAAATTAAAGCCAAAAAGGGGATGCAGAACAGGAGTAGGTGGGGAGGACTTTCATACTATGATATAGGTCTGACACCTGGGGAAAAGGGGGAACAATGAGAATTGGAAAGGAGGGGCCTCAGGCTTCAGTGCTGATCTGAGAAGTCTCAGCCAGCCCAACACAGTGCCCCAGGACAAAGCCCCACAGACTACCATGTTGGCAGAAGTGGCGAGGCATCCCTCTGTACCCCCTCTGTGTCCATCACTGGGTGGGCTGCTGTGAAGAGCATGGCCTGAGCATTATTCCAAAGGTGCTACAGCTGGAGGTTGCTGGCGATCTTTACTCCTCATAGCTGATTGGAGTTTCTTTCTTAAAGAGAGATTGTTATCCCTCCATGGCTAACACTTAAAATACTCTTTGTGCCTGCATTTTTTTACTCATCATTATGTCTGAGGTTCATCTATGTTGTTGTATCAGTTCTCCCTTTTTATTCCCAAGTAATATTCCATTGTACGAATGTATCAGTTTATCCATTCCCTTCCTGATGGACACTTATGTTTTTTCTAGTTTGGGGTGATTATGAATAATCCTATCTAATAAAAGAGCAATATGCAAATTGACCATCACTTCCAACACACAAGATGGCTTCCCTCATGTGGTCAAAATGGCTGCCCCCATGTGGATACAAGATGGCCACCATGAGATGGCCAGCAGGGGAGGACAGTTGGGAGAGACCAGGCCTGCAAGGGAGGGCAGTTGTGGGCAATCAGGCCAGGAGGGGAGAGCATTTGGGGGAGGGGGAACCAGGCCTGGAAGGGAGGGGATTTGGGGGCAATTAAGCCTGCAGGGGAGGTCAGTTAAGGGTGACCAGGCCAACAGAGGAGGGAAGTTGGGTGCGCCCAGGCCTGCAGGGAAGGGCAGTGGGGGGGGGGGGGAACCCAGGCCTGCAGGGAAGGGCAGTTAGGAGTGATCAGGCCTTCAGAGTAGGGCAGTTAGGGACAATCAGGCTGGCAGGGGAGAAGTTAGTCATCAATCAGGCTGGCAGGGGAGTGGTTAGGGAGTTATCAGGCTGGCAGGCAGAAGCAGTTAGGGGCAATCAGGAAGGCAAGCAGGTGAGCACTTGGGAGCCAGCAGTCCTGGATTGTGAGAGTGATACAGGCAGTCGGACATCCCTCGAGGGGTCCCAGATTGGAGAGGGTGCAGGCTGGGCAGAGGAACACCTCCCCCTGCCCATACACAAATTTCATGCACCGAGCTTCTAGCGCTACTATAAATATCTATATACAAGTCTTGGTGTGGACATATGTTTTCATCAGTCTTGAGCAAATTCTTACAAGTGGATTTCCAAAGTGGCTGTACCATCTCATACTCTAATAAGCCATGAGTGAGAGCCCTGGCTGCTCCACATCCAGCAGGAAGGCTTTAATATGAAAAATATGGCACTTACAAAACTATTGGGTGGGTTGAGATGTAAAGATTAGGCTGGTGGCAGCTTTCAGAGAGTCTGGAAGTTGCAAGGACTGCAGAAAAGCACCAGTAATGAGCACAACTGCCCTCCTGTCCCAAGGCAGCATTCAAAACCTGCAGAGGTGACTGCATAACTGAACCCTGAAACTCCGGATTCTGCCATTGCTGTTGAAGAAGCACTAATGTGCTGTTGCTGCCTCCTGTTGGCTGAATTTTACCCAGAACCCAGTGGGCAAGTCATTCTGGGAAATGTCAGACTTCAGGCCCCTGCAATACAGAAGGTATGTGTGTGTGAGCCAGTGGGAGACAGGGACTGTTTTGTGGTTTTGACAGACAAATTGGACAGTATTACCTCATTTAATCCCACAACTCTTTAAGGCAGAAGCTATTATGAAGTTTCATAGAATCATTTAACTCTTTAAAGTAGGTGAGTGCATAACACTGATAACATAAAAGCTAATTTAAAAAACCTATTTTGTGTACTATTTTCACTAAGATTCTCCAAAGTTAAAAAATATTTAATATCTATATTAGATTCTATGTTTAAAACAGACTTTGAGTATGAATTATGATCGGGGATTTAAGGTAGGACAGAAGAATGGTCAATGCAAATGGCGAATAATAGTTCATCCGCAAATAACTTAGGAAATGGATCTGCAACCAGCTTGCACAAAACCAGTGCTCTTTCATCTTGGCAGTATGTTCCATTAAATATTTGAAATAAAAGGAAATTAGGACTCTCATTATTAAAATATAAAAAGTAAGTAACAGCAAGGTTGCACAATTGCTCCTAAGTGATGCAGTCAAAATGTGAACCAGATGTTCCGCCTATATGCTACAGCACCACACGGCTGTGCTCGTGATAGCATCACAGGGGCTTGCAGGCACCCAAGCTTTGTGTTCTGAGTTCTACACAGGAAAGGGGGAGAGAACTGCTTTTCGGGCCTGGGCTGGAGGCAAGAAAGGCTGGGTCATAGGGAAAAGGATCCAGACTGGGGACAGAGAAATGATCCAAGCATGGGAAGCCCCTCCAACCACAGGACACATGAAGGGTCCATGCAGACAAAGGAAGCCACAAGAGGGCGCTCAGGCCCACCCGAATGCCCACCAAGGGCAGCCGTGCAAGGTGAGGTGTATATCCCCTTTATCCTGACTAACAGTACGTTCAGGGCAGCCCTACACTGGGGGACCTGCGCAGGCTCTGTCTTCAGTTCAGTCACATTCTTCATGCATGGAAATACCTGCGTTGAGCTCTGGACATTGTTGACCTTCAAGGAGCGACAGTCCTCAGAGAACCTATGTCCCCAGGGCACAGATGGTCAGTTCTGCTTGGTTCTGAGACCATTCTCCTTTCCACATCCTCCATGCCCCTCAGCAGACAGCTTTGTATCCATTCTTTCATAGACTTGGTTCTGATCCTTTTCTATGCCTCCAACACCAGCCATGTCCAGCTCCAGCCCCAAAGCCCCCTCAGGCACTGACCCCACCTTGGTCAGGCAGGGGGATGTGCAACCGGTCTTACCTTAAAGACCAGGAACTTTGTCTGACTGATGCTCCCCTAACTCGAATATGAGCTTCATGAGCAAGACATTTGTGTCTGATTCACTGCTCTACCTCTAGCTCCTGGAACAGTGCCTGGCACATGGTAGGCACCCAATAAAAAGTTGTTGAGTTAATGAATAAATTAGTGATTGTACAGAGTGGAAAAGTGTCCAGGTCTTGGACACTTTACTTACCCTTTGTGCAACTTTGGTCACATAATTTCAATAGTCAAATAGGGATTATATCGGTATTTTCCCAGGGGTTGGGATGATTCCTAAAGGTGATGCCACTAAAGTGCCTCTCATAGTGCTTGACACATGCCAGGGGCTCTTAAGTGGTGGCTCATTATTTGAGATAATGAGGCCTTGGAAAGCAGCTGTTGTTGATTGAGGGTTTACCATGTGTCTGACACTTGGCTTTTATTATCTAATTAGAGGTTCAGTGCACAGATTTGTGCACCCGAGGGGTCCCTTGGTGTGACCTGTGGTGACTGGGCCTAAACTGGCAATCCAACACCACCTGCCACTCCTGCCTGTGGCTCCCATTCATCCCAGCCCTGCTGTGCCTGCTGCAGGCTCGTGTTAGTCACTATTGGGAGAGGCCCTGCAGCAACGCTCCAGCAGCTGTGTCTGGTGTCTGTGGCTCAGCTGAGTGGCGCTCCTGCTGTGGGAGTGCACTGGCCACCAGGGGGCAGCTCCTGCACTGAGCATCTGCCCCTTGGTGGACAGTGTGCATCATAGCGACAGGTTGACTGGTCATTCGGTCATTTGGTTGCTTAGGCTTTTATATATAAAGATTCAATTTTTTGTAACTACTCCCACAGTGATTAAGCAGTTCAGAGAGGTTAAGTAATTTGGCCAGGATTACACAGTGGAGAAGAACAAACTTGGGTGTAAGTTCAGGTCTTGCAGACTGAAGCAAAGTCAGACTTTCTAGGTTTAAATCCTGTCTCCATCACTTACAAATACTAAGACCTTGGACAAGTTTCTCAGTGGAGAGATCTAGGAAGGAACAGAAGTGAGCCACCACATAGGCGTGGACTGTTCTTCAGGATTTGGAGGAATTAAGGACATCACGAACCGTGATGCTGCAGCCTCACTCCCTTGAGATTGAGCAACCTGCCAATGCCTCTGGAACCTGCTCTTTAACCACAGCATCACCTGGCTCCCATCACACACTAGAAATTCCCAAATGAATTCTTTGGTTTCTCCCTGGAGCTGGATTCACAATCTATTCAAGGAAACAGAACACACACACACACACACACACACACACACACACACACACACACACACTCCTCTAGAAAGAGAAAGTGTTGGCTTACCTGTATAACTGTGGCTAAGTTACCTTGCCTCTTTGGGCTTTAATTTCCTACCTGTATGAGGATTATCTAGAAATACACATGAAAAGGGCTGAGTCCTAAGCCCTAGAAGTGAGTGGGGGACAATGGAAGGATTGATTTTCAGGACTATTGCCTCAGAATCAGACACTGATTTCTAAAGCCCCGTTAAAAGAAACGTTCATTAAATGGTAAAATCATGACTTTCTTACCAATATAGAAGTGATCATGTGTTAAAGATTTTATTTTACTTGTTAAACACTGGGAGAGCCAGATATATGTTATAATTGATTGGTTCAAAGGAAAAGTAAGAAAAGTGCAGATGTGTACAGAGTAAGGGAATTGAATTCTAAATGGAGGCAGTTCGTTTTTCCACAAGGCGGGGAAAGTCCATTGTCTCAGCCTGACAGGACTTGTATCAGTTACCTACACTCTCCAAAGAGGCACTATTGAGCTCAAAGACAATGAGCAGGGCCAGAATCAGATGGCAGATGGGTGTTCTATAATTTTGTCTGTAGCCTATTTTGGTCCGGAGATTCCAGACTTCTCACCCTGGGAAAGTGCTGTTCTCAACTTTTCTGGATTTCAGTTTCCTCATCTGCAAATTGGGTTCCTCGCTATACTGTCTCCCAGATGGTAGTGAAGGTGAAGTGAGCTGGTAGAGTGCCTAGAGTGGGGCCTCCCACAGAGCAAGCTGTTGCCTCTTTTTAGGGTTCAGACTGTTCTTGTGGGGAAAAGCCATCCCATGTGAAGGACCATGTTTTTGTGTGTGTTGCCTCATTTCAGCCTCACAACCCGTTCCCAAGGAGACTGTTATAAACTTTGATTAGGAAACCGAGACTCACAAAGGGGATGGCTGCTCTGAAAGTAAGTGCAAACGGGGGGAAGACCCACATCCGTCTGGTCTCAGAAACCGCGTGATTTTGTCGGATGCCTGTGCCACCTTGGGCTCACATGCTTTTCTTTCATCCTCGTTCTAAGCTCATTAGATAGGCACCATTCTCACCCTCATTTCTCACCCGTGGAAACTGAGCTAGAGAGAGTGTTGTGTTCACTCGAGGTCAGAGCTTGACTGCAGAACGTTGCTCGTATGTGAAGCTGCCCTTTGCGTAAGGCACTGAGTCAGCACTCCTGGGCTAGAAGATCTTATTGTTATTGTCTTCTCAGTCCTTCCTCCCTAGTACATTATAGAAGATGCCACAATTAGAAGTCAGGGGATTTTTGAGTTCTAGAAAGGCCTAATTCTGTCACCATCAGATGATGGTGACAATGACAATAGCCTTGATGATCACCAGGGCCTTCTGTCCACCATTGGATGTGCTATTGCAGGGGATCCTGGAAGGAGATGGGGTGGGAGAGTTGTTAGCACCATCCTGCCCTGTAGATAAGGAAACGGCGGGACTCAAGCTGCTTGCCACAGGTTACTTAGCAGGTCAGTTAAGAACCTCTATGATATCATCCCTGCTCCTCCCTGAGCCTCAGTTTCTCATCTACTGAACTGGCAGAAGGGCACTTGTGCTGGACAGTTTCAAAACTCAGACCTGGTGTGAAGTTTCTGGAGTGAAAAAGAAAAGAGAGAGAAAAAGAGAAGGGGGGAAAGAAAGGGAGAGGAATAAAGGAGGAAGAGACACAGCGTATTAAGGGGTGGCTTAGATTTTTAGCTTTTCTTTTTTTTTTTCAGATCATAATGAGAAAAGATTCAAAGCAGATGTTGTCCTGGTGACTTGCAGTAGCAGAGAGTGAAACTGTGGTGTGATAATACCACACTAGCCGAGAGCAATATATCTATCAACAGCCCCAGTCATCAGAGCAAAGCAGTTGGCATTTGCAGGAACTGAATCCCCCACGCTTGAGTTTGGTGTTTGAAAGGGCCTCAGACTCTAACTGGGTTTACAGATTCTTCTGGGAAAGGCCCATTCCTCAGAGGTTGTCCAGCCCCCAGCTCCCACTCATACCTCTGGGGAGAGCCTCACTCATAGGGCAAGGGCGTGACCCCAGCCACTCACTTGGCGACACATTTGAGGCAGGATGGGGAGGCAGCAGTCAGAAGAGCCAGGCTCAGTGGGGGCAGATGGAGCGTGGCCCAAATAGCCCTCAGGATCACAGGCCACATTGTTATTACTTTTTAATTAAAAGGGCGTCTTTTTCCCTTATTACAAAAGCAATGTCTGTTTATGTTAGCAAAATTAGACAGGCCAGACCAGGAAAAAGAAAAAATTAAAAACGACCATGATCCAGAGAGAGCCATTGTTAATGCCTGGCACATTCAGGAATCATAAACCAAATGCTTAGAGACCAGGCAGTAATGTGAATTGGATGGTATTAAAATGAATGTAAATGTGTGAGTAGGGTAAATTAGTTTATATAAAAATTAATATAAATATGTGAATTGTGATCTTAAAAATATCAGAAATGTTTGAATCTGTGGAGTAATGGATAGCCAATGTAGACATTTAAAAGTTAAAGAGATTTTAAATAATGACTTGGGTTCCAAGGGTCATCAGTTTGAAATCATTGCTGTCTATCTTACTAGATCTATCTGTCTACCTACCTATCTATCATCATCTATCTATCATCTACCTATCTATCAATTTATCTATCTAAAGTACACATATATGTACATGTATCAATATGTATAAAGATATACACAAACATACATATACACATACTCAAGTAGATTTTTATTTGCATAATCAATATAATCCTATCTAATAAAGGAGTAATATGCACTACAACCAAGAATACTCTATCCAGCAAAGCTATCATTCAGAACTGAAGGGCAGATAAAGAGCTTCACAGATAAGAAAAGGCTAAAGGAGTTTATCAACTCCAAACCAGTATTATATGAAATGCTGAAAGGTACTCTTTTAGAAGAGGAAGAAGAAATAGGTAAAAGACAAAACATCATGAACAACAAATACATATCTATCAACAAGTGAATCTAAAAAGTAAGTGAATTAAAAATTTGATCAACAGAATAAACTGGTGAATATAATAGAATCAGGAGCACAGAAAGGGAATGGACTGATAATTCTCAGGGGAAAAGGGGTGAGAGGTGTACAGGGAGAGACTGGACAAAAATCATACACCTATGGATGAGATCAATGGGAGGGAGCTAAGGGCAGAGGGAAGGGTGGAGTTGGGTGGAGGGGAGCTATGGAGGGGAAAAAAGAGAAACAAATGTAATAATCTGAATAATAAAGATTTAATAAAAAAAAAGACACACACTTACCCTAAAAAAAAGAGTAATATGCAAATTGATTGTACCTCTGCTACACGCACAAGCCATGCCCACAAGCCACGCCCACCAGCCAATCAGAGTAACTATGCAAATTAACCCAACCAAGATGGCTACAGCCACAGAGAGAACAGGAGGGAGGCTTGGGTTGCCCCTGGCGATGGAAGAAGCCAAGCTTTCTGCACACCCTGGCTGGCCCAGGCCTCCGCTTAAGGCAACAAAGTTTCAATGGCTATGGCCATGGAGCAAGCAGAAGGCTTTGCTCTGCTCCAGGCTACAAAGTTTCAATTGTAGAAGATAAATAAATCCAGATACCAGGGCCTCCACTTGAATCGCTGGGGTGTGTCTGGCCTGCAATCTACCATAGGCCCCTTACCCAGGCCACCCCATGACCCAAGAGAACTTCCCTGATCCAGAATACCCTTCAGGGCAAACCAGCTGGCCCCAACCTGTACACCAGGCCTCTATCCTATCTAATAAAAGAGTAATATGAAGATTGACCATCACTTCAACACACAAGATGACTGCCCCCATGTGGTCAAAAGATCTTGCCCCCATATGGACACAAGATGGCCACCACAAGATGGCCAGCAGGGGAGGGCATATGGGAGGGATCAGGCCTGCAAAGGGAGGGCAGTTGGGGGTGATCAAGCCTTCAGGGGAGGGGCAGTTGGGGGGAACCCAGGCCTCCAGGGGAGGACAGTTAGGGGTGACCAGGCCTTCAGGGAAGGGCAGTTAAGATGACCAGGCCCACAGGGGAGGGCAGTTAGGGGCAAACAGGCTGGCAGGGGAGCAGTTAGTCATCAATCAGGCTGGCAGGGGAGTGGTTAGGGAGTGATCAGGCTGGCAGGCAGAAGCAGTTAGAGGCAATCAGGAAGGCAGGCAGGTGAGCAGTTGGGAGCCAGCAGTCTTAGATTGAGAGAGGAATGTCCGACTGCCGTTTAGGCCCGATCCAGGTAGGATCGGGCCTAAATGGGCAGTAGGACATCCCTCAAGGGGTCCCAGATTGGAGAGGGAGCAGGCTGGGCTGAAGGATACCTGCCCCATGCACGAATTTTGTGCTCCAGGCCTCTAGTATTCAGGTAAATGTGTAAGTGCTTGGGTTAAAGAAAGATTGGGGACTAGTACCTTCATCCCTTCTTGCCACTTTCTCACACAACAGTAGCCTCTACATAACTCTGGGAAACACAGAAATCTGATTTGTAAACCAGTCATCCTATTCTACTGGTTCCTAGTCTTTACCATTTCATGGACTAGTAAATTCTACCTTACAAAAATCTAGAGTTAACAATTATTTTTTCATCAAACGTGGCAGGCATGGTTTGCTCCCCTCTCAATAGTTGTTTTCTACCTCTCTATCCCTTTTTTTTCTTGGTTTTATTTGAGGGGGCATGTACTCAATCCCAGACAATTAATCGTCATTAGTAAACCCAACATAATAATCTCATTTCCTTTTGCCAGATTATTGATTTCCTAGACTTCCTTGCAGCTAAGAGTGGCCTTGTGACCTAATTTAGCTCATGACACATTGAGGAAGTCTACTGGAGACTTCTGAGAATGCTTCTGTTTTCCTGTAAAACACAAAATGTCATTTGTGTCATCTCATCACCCCTCTTCCTACCTTGACCCATGGATAGAACGCCAAGAGCAGTGGCAACCTTCTTGGGACCTGAGGGAAAGGGCAAACGAATCACAGAGACTCCTATCAGCCTAACATTGGTAAGCACCGAAAGTTCCCCAGTGGTCACCATCTCCAGACTTCTTTTAACATGAAAAAAATAAGCACTTATTTGTTTATGCCACCTTGAAAGTAATATTTTGTTATGTGCAGCTTGGAAAGAAGTAAAAAGTTATTCATTATCATCATCAAGCCAAAGAAGTAAAATGGAGATAATGTTACAGGAAAAAATAAGTTTATGAACATCTTTTTGTTGTTCCTATTTTTCTGATTTTTGCCACAGACTAGCAAACACTTTTTACTGAGCAGCCTTGGCCCATGGACAAACATCTGGGAACTGTCAATCTTGACCACAGCATCAGATCAAATGAGTGAAGCATAGCCCATCATCAGATTTCCAGACCAGACTCTTATTTGTTGGACATTCAGACTGTTTCCAGCTATGTCCTATATAGTGTTGCAAAGAATATCCTTGAGGCTAAACCTTTGCCTTCATCCTTACTAATTTTCTTAGGATGTATTCTTAGAAGTACAATTTGAAGTTTGAAGAATATGTATGTTTTAGACTTTAGTTCGTATTGTTCAACTGTCTTCCAGAAAGAAAGCATAGAGTTGCACAGTCATCTCCCCAAGGATGTTTCTCACAACTTGAATGGACAACACAAGTCATCCCAGGATCCTTCTCAAACTGTGCTTTGGGCCAAGGTGGTTTGAGTTGGCTAGCTTCTGACCCCTACAACCAGGAGTCCTTATTTATATACCTGCGCCACTTCCAGGCCTCCCAAGATCAAAGCCACATGTATATTTATGACTGGCAACTGCCCATCTTACAATCTACTGTTCCCTATTCCCCGAGAGCGAGCTTCAGACACAGTTTGTGCCATCAGCACCTGCTCACATGCCAGCTTCCTTGCCTACTTTTCTCTGGCACATCTGGCTATAGGGAACTATCTTCTGTTTTACAACCACATCATGAGCTTTTGTGTTTCTATGCTTTTGTACACGAGGTTCCCATCACTGGTAAGGCCTTTCCTCTCTTCTTAGATAACTGGTGCTTATCTTTCAAAATTGAGCTTAAACATCACTGCCGCCAGGAAGCCCTCTTGATCTCCCCAAGTTGGGCGAGGGCCCTACACCCTCCCTAAATGCTTTTCCCATAATAGCTTGGTCATACTCTATGGCAACTGTCTGTCCACCTGTCTTATTCCAGCACCAGACTGTTAGGTTCTCAAAGGAGAGAGAGCCGGGAGAGAGAACTCCCTTTTAGGAAACCCCCGTCCTCCTCTCTGCTCTCCATACATATAAACTCGGCCCATACTTCAAGCCCTTGTGTCAGACCTCACAGCCCCCTCCCTGGTGGCCTCAGACCCATTGGCTCCCTGGGGGGCTGGCTCTTTTGGCCTTGCCCCTGAGGATACAGTTGCCAGAGAGCAGGGCCTAGAATCTTGCCCTGGCTTTGTCACTACCTCAGTCCCCTTAGGATGCTGTAACAAAATATCATAGATGGGGAACTTAAATAACACTTATTTCTCACAGTTCTGGAACCTGGGAAGTCCAAGATCAAGGTGCTGGCAGAGTCACTGTCCAATGAGATTTTTTTCTTATTCTGCAGACAGCTGACTTCTTGCTGTGTCCCTACGTGGCAGTAAGAGAGAGGGGGCACTGGTCTCTTCCTCTTCTTTCAAGGACACTAATCTCACCTTGGGGCTCTGCCCCCATGACCTCATCTAAACCTAATTACCTCCTAAAGGCTTCACCTCCTAATACCATTCTGTTAGAGGTCAGAGCATTAACCTATCAGTTTTATTTTTAAAAAATATATATTTTATTGAGGTTTTACAGAGAGGAAGGGAGAGGGATAGAAAGTTAGAAACATTAATGAGAGACATCGATCAGCTGCCTCCTGCACGCCCCCTACTGGGGATGTGCCTGCAACCAGGATACATGCCCTTGACCTGAATCGAATTTGGGACCTTTCAGTCCGCAGGCCAACGCTCTATCTACTGAGCCAAACCGGTTTTGGCAACCTATCAGTTTTAGAGGCTCACAGATATTGAGGGCATAGCACCACCGACAAGCTGTCTGACAATAGGCATGTCCCTCCCCGCTCCGAACCTGATCTCTCCTTTTGCACAAGGAAGAAACCAGAAAGGAAATCCTTGACAAGCCAGTAAATTCTAAAGAGGCATTCATGGTTGTGACTTCATCCTCCCAGCATCCATTCCCTTTTCTCCTGGAAAATGCCCTGGTTTCCTTCCCTCTGTCCAGGAGGACTGGGGATGGAGCACTAGACTTAGGTATTTCTTAGTCACAGTGATTAGCTTGGGCATGTGGGCACTGAGAGCCAATTAGAATGAATCCCCAGACTGCTGCTGGGATTTCTGGATGACTGTCACTGTTTTGTGCAGTGCTGGGATCAAAGGCTGGAGCTACCTAGGTTACTACAGAATGGGATCTACAGGGATAGGCCAGGAGAGAAGCCAGATTCTGAAGTGCTGTTTACATGCTGTATCTAGCCTATTTGATTCTCTCTTTCCTCCCCTTTCCTCCCTTCCCTCCTACTTTCCTGAATTTTCCATCCTCTGCCTCTCCATTCTGCCCCCACATTCCCCAGCTCCTGAGCATCTTGCTCCCTCTGCTGCCCTATCCCCACATGTACAGATGTTTCAGGCTCAGGTTTATCCTAGGCTGTGCACTGGCCCGGCTGCAACCTTGATCCTAGCAAGGGTGGGAACTGGGTTCTCAGAGGAGCTGTGAGGAACAGGCTGCAGAGGACACATGGAAGGGCAGAGACTGGGTGACAGGCAGTGTTCTAGGACCCTCCAGAGGGTGGTTCTTTGTTCTAGGCTCATGGCTCAGTTGATGTTGGCAGTCTCATTAAGAGCTTAGGAGCTTGCCCCATGCAGCTTTGCTCAGCGCTGTCCCATTTGCTCATTATTCAACAGTTTAAAGTTAGCACTAGATAGAACAGGGAGAGTTCAAGGGAAAAGTTTCCATTAGGCTTTAATATCAGTCTTGTGCCGTTAATTGGCAGGAAGCACAATAGACATCAATGCCATCACCTGGGTCCATACAGCTTCCACTCAAGCCTGGTTCGTCTTCTCTTCCTGGGACCATTGCCTTTTTATGCTTGCCCTGCCAGGAGCTTCTAATCTGGCCTCCAAATCACCAACAGTGTGCTTTGTCTGAAATGTGGGGTGTTTATTCAGGTCACCCCACAAATTCAGGGATTGGGTCGGTTCTATATAGCGGCGTAAAAATCACAAAACAAAGTGGCTTTGCAAACCATTGTCCTCAGAGTTCTCCTAACTGTAGTCCTCAGGTTAACCCTGGCCTGCTGCTTGTTTTTGGAACACAGCCATACCTATTTGTTTACATATAACCTATGGCTACTTTTGCAGAGCTGAATAGTTTGAACAGAGACTATATGGCCGACAAAGACTAAAATATTTTTACCCTCTTTATATAAAAGTTTGCTAAATCCTGGATTAACATAATACTAATCATTTATTATCTCTCATGGTTTCTATGGGTCAGGAATTTGAAAGCAGCTCAGCCAGGTGGTTCTGGCTCAGGGTCTTTCATGAGGTTCCAGTTAGGTACTTGCTGGAGCTGCTCTCATGAAGGCTTGACTTGGGGCTGAAGGTTTCTCATTGAAGAAGGCTCCCTCAGGTGGCTGGCCAGTCAGTGCTGGCTGTAGGCTGGGGGTTTCAGGTCCTCTGTACACAGGCCTCAACACAGGGTAGCTTGAGTGTCCTCATGTCATGAAGCCCTACTCAGATGAATGGCAAGAACCTCTGCGGGTACATGGTCACAGAGCACAGCTACAGATGCCACGGTGGTGGAGCAGGAGACAGCAGGCAGGGAACTGTGGGAAGAGACAAATACGGACCACCTCTTGGAACAGAATTCAGGCTTATGGTAGACATCTTTCTAGTCGTCAAAATGGGCACGATTTAAAGCGCCTCATGAGATAAACAAGTGAAGTAACCTAAGCAGATGCTCACAAAGAACTCACAAACGAAGGAGTAAAATTGAGTTTTGCTCCTACTCTCACATGAAGCTTGCTTTGGATCAACTGGATGGCACAGAAGTAAATGGCAAAAATTTGAGGCTCATTAAAGATAAAGCAGAAACTAGACATGGGCGGCTTACACTGGAAGCGGATCAAGGCCACAAGTGGAGCAGCCACAGCAGATGGCAAAGGATCTCAAAAAGTTGTTCCTGATCCAGATCTCTGAGCAAAGCTTGTTTACGGTCTTTGTCAAAAGGCTGGAAATCTAGATCAAAGAGCAAATTGAAACCGACGACCGATCAGAGCTCACATTTGCACTCTTGAAACAGGTCTAAGGATGAGTATGGGAAGTCTCAAAGCAAGTCTCATTCTCAGTCATTCCCCCAAAGAAAAGAGAAAAGGTGATATTAAGTAAAAATCTAGATCTTTCCAAATCTCCACCCTTGAAGGCTAATTATGTGTCCCTCCACCCAGAGGAGCTTCAAGTTCCCGTTCTAGATCCCATTCAAAGTCATAGTCATGGTTCAGATGGAGTTCCAGAGACCAACCCAGAACTCTGTTATTTGCAGAACACTTTCCCACTTGCCTAGGCAGTTACTCTTCCGTGTTCGTACTTGGCCTTTTCTGCAAGAGGAAACAGAAAACAAGGGTGCAAAGAATTTTGTCTGTGGCCAAATTTGATGAAAAAGACGAGGTTGTAAAGAGATGGTGCCATGAAGGCCCCCCTTCTTTGTAGATTCAAGATGACTGATCTTATAGCTTTTAAGAGAAAATAACTGTCGAAAGATTAAGCTCATTTAGATTATTTGTTTAAATTAATTTCAGAGAGGAATATAGAAACACCAATGATGAGAGTCATTGATCAGCTACCTCCTGGAGGTCGAGCCTGAAACCAGGGCACATGCCTTGATTAGGAAATGAACTGTGACCTCCTGGTTCATAGGTCAAAGCTAAACCACTGAGCAACACCAGCTGGGCTCATTTAGATTTTTAAAAGTATTTCAGCAGGGTCTGCGGCAAGGGGCTTTGTTGTTTTGTTTGCTTACTTTTAAATTAACTGTTTCAAGCTTTGGTTACTTCAGCCTGAGGAGGGAGAACCCATTTTTCAATTATGTTGGCTTTTAAAATATATATATATATATATATTTTTTATTGATTTCAGTTTAGAGAAAGAGGGAGAGAGATAGAAACATCAATGATGAGAATCATTGATCAGCTGCCTCCTGCACACTGGGGACCGAGCCCACACTCAGGCATGTGCCCTGACATGGAATCCAACCGTGAGCTCCTGGTTCATAGGTTGACGCTCAAACACTGAGCCACACAAACTGGGCAATTATGTTAGCTTTTTAGTAAGTTATGTAAGATTTCAACAAAAGTTTGCCACTAAGATGATTGCCTATTTGAATAGGTCATTATAAATCCCTTTAAATACTGATATCTGCTGTTTGTGAAAACCATGTAAATTCTACCAAGTGTAAAACAAGGCAAGCCTCAGACCAGCAATGAATTATTCAATTTGCATGACACTATTTTGGGCTGTTACTCAAATTTTCCCCTTTAACAACTTAAGTTAAAAATAAAATATGTGTTGTAGTATAAGTGTATGAAAGGATGATGCAAGAGAACAGATATCAGGAGATGGGATCATTGAGGCCATCTCAGAGACTGGCTGCCATGTGCAGGATGCATACTCTCGCTCCCCTGAGCATTGTGATCTATCGGTATGTTTTCTTAGGCTTATTATACCATGCTCTAAGTCAATATTTTTAAATTGGGACATTTCACAAAATCTTTAAAATATCTAAATGATACAAAATTTCTACATGTTACAATAGAATAGTGGTGAACATGATTCTTTCTAGTTTACGACACTCCCTACCATTTTTACTTGATCCTTATAGGGAAACGGGATTTTAGTGATCATTAATAATTATCCTTGGTCTGTTTCCTTACTGAAGAGGAATATATCTCTGCGATCTCATCTGTATTAAAAGAGGGCAAAGAAAAGATACACTTAAGAGGGCCTCCCATTTTAAGAAGACCCAAGGGGAGAAGATTATTTCTGTATATTTAATATGCAGATAAAATATACGTATTTTCAACAACTATAACCACCACATCTTGTAAATGTGGCTGCCTGGCCTGAGGAGGCCAACCTCCTTAGTTTGTCATTAAAGATCTTTTGTAATCCGGCCCTTCCCTACCTTTTGGCACTGTGGCATAAAAATGAAAACTGTAGTCACTGAGATCAGACCACAGGGGTTCAAATACCGGTTGTGAACACAATTTTCTCATCTTAAAAATGGAAATAATAACAGTACCTTTCATACAGGGTTTTGTGACTACTGTTTGTGCTCTCTTTCCTGCTAGCATGCTACCTACCTGAACACTTCGGACTATTTTGGTCCTCTGTGTCCTTGCACATTCTGCTGCTTCTGCCCACAATTCACATGTCCTGCTGCAGGGCTTAGCCCAGTTACTTACGAAGGCCGTCCTTTACACTGTTCACCAGACGCTTCTGCTTCTTCTGGGCATGAAGCCTGTGATGGCACTTCCTTGTGGTGGGGTTGGGGCTATGTGACAAGATCTGGTCAGTAATTTGTGGGTACAAATAACACATGTCTTAGAATGTTTAACAGGTTCAGGCGCCCCAGAATTCTCTCTCTCTTCTGCCATAGTAACTGAGTCCGGGAGTGAAAATGATAGTGTGGTCAGAGCCACAGCCAAGCCATGTTAGATGTGTGGACCAAAATTTCACCTTTGGTTTAAGACAGAGTTGTTACAACAGCATATGTAGCCTGCATTGACTCCTTAAAAGAAAGCTTCCTTAAGCTTTCCCCAAACAGAGCTGATAATGGTCTATGGGTTGTCATGGCAACCAGTGCAACCTGTATCAATAAGTTACCCTCTATAATCCTGTATTAAATGACTGGCTTGTATTTATCATGGTGCCCACTGGCACTGTTCTCTTCTCAGAGTGACCTTCCCTAATTAACCACTGTAAAGATATTCCCTGCCCTCTTCTTTGAATGAACACCCAGTTTAATTAGTTGTTGATAATAGCAATTATTTTTATTTATTGTTTATTGTTTGCCTCTTTTACTACAGAATAAGTTTACAGCCCTGGGGCCTAGTTCAGTGTCTAGCAGAGAGATGAATTAATGATTGAATGAATGATCAATGAAAACTGTATATCCGGTGTTTAGAATTGGTACTTGGTGCACAGCTTGTGAGCCTAAATGAATGAATATCTCCTCTTCCTCACCCTCGCATACAACTCAACAATGCATCCACCCTTGAACATATTCACAAGTGCTCTCTCTTAGGCCGGATTTGAGAGGCAGCAGAAGCCCAGTCAGGAACTCCTGATGCTGCCTTTATGTTTTCCCCTGCCACAAAATCTCCTGTGACCGTTTAAAGCCAGGAAGCAAAATCAAAGAGCGCTGGATTCAAAGGACACTAATTACCTTTCAAAGCATTCCCCTTGGCTTTAGCCCCACGATTCCCGTCAGAGGCCGTGGGAGTCTGTGGTTCCTGTGTCGGGCTTTGAAACTGGGAGGGATTAATGGGACTTGATTAAACCACAAATGTCAGGAAGTGTGGAGGGCAGCTCAAATGCTGCCACCTCCATCCATCCTGGGAGGAGGGACAGTCACTGACCTCCCCTCCTCCACTAGGCTTGAGCTTCTGATAAAGTAGCTAAGAGGGAAGGCACCCTCCCCTACACTCCAGGGTACCATGTTCATGCTTATGACGAGGCTGGCTTACATGGAAATGACTGAACTGCCAAAGAGAATTTAATTTTGCATCTTGTTAATGCAGGTGTAATAAGAAACCTGCCCATTCGTTTTTCATGTCTTGACATCTGGACAGCAACTTCCTCAACTCCACGACGCTAAGTCGTGTGCTAACATAATTGATGATAATGACCTTAATGGGTACCAGTTCACTGAGCACCTACCTTATATACCACACAGAGCTCATTGCTTTGTATGGTTGATCTCATTTCATCCTCATAACCTCTCTGGGGGGAGATAAGGACTCTTATCAGCTCCATTTCACAGATGAAGAAACTGAGGCTCATAGAGGTAGAACCACTTGCCCAAGGTCACATAGCATACAAGTGACCACTTCTGAACACAAACTGCTCTATCCTGTTCACTTGTTGTGGTAAATTCGGAGTGCTCATCCTTCTAATATTTCAGGAAGTATGATTCTGTGAGAAACAGACCATAAGACAAGAGAAGTGGAGTCTGTACCAGCTGTGGTGAAGCCGCATTTTATTTGCATGCCAAACCTGAGCCTGACTCCCAAACTATTTATTAATCCCCTACTACTGAGGAAGAAGCAGGTAACACTTCCTGTCAGGAAGCTTTTCAACTGGAACTCAACTCAGTGAGAAGACGCTCAACAATGCATCCACCCTTGAACATATTCACAAGTGTTCTCTCTTAGGCCGGATTTGAGAGGCAGCAGAAGCCCAGTCAGGAACTCCTGATGCTGCCTTTATGTTTTCCCCTGCCACAAAATCTCCTGTGGATTTGCCCATACTACATCATTCCCAGCCTTCTTTGCCTGTCTCCACTAGAAAGGTTGAAAAAACCAAATATCCATTTTGCCAGCCTCCCTCACTGCCAGAAATGCCCATGTGTTGATCTGGCCAATGAGACATATGTGGAATCCTCCACTTTTCCCAATAAGAGGGACAGAGATTACTTGCGTCCTCCTGTCTGAAACATGATGTGACACCTGATCTGTGGCAACCATCCTGTGCTCGGAGAGACAGGCATTGCTGAGCCATCGAAGCAATGCTAGGCACTGCCCACCTTTAGAAGTTTAGAAAGTGAGAAGCATAAAACCCCTATTTACTTAAGCTCCTAAGAACTGGATTTTCTTTTGCTTGCAACTAAAAACATTTTAATGAGTACAACCTTTCATCCTACGTCTCTTATTATGAATGTACACATTTCCCAGAAGCTCTCTCCCTACAGGTTCCCCTCACATTTCTGTCCAGAATTTTGTCTAATGTCTCTCTTAGCTATTAGCTCGTCAGAGGAAAAGAACCAACGTGGGCTGTGTGGACCAGTGGTTCTAAAACTTGAAGTGCATCATAACTAACTCCTAAATCTGTGTGTCAAGGCTACTTTGAGTACAAGTAACAAAGTGGCTCTCACATTCAGAGGCAAGGCATGGCTGAATCTGGGGCCTCTCATTGGTGTCATTAGGGCAGTCTCCCTCCATCTACCTCTCTGCCCAGCTGTTCTCTTTGTTCACTTCATTCTCACGCAGGAATCCCCATATGACAATAAAGATGGTTGCCAGAGGCCCCAGGTTTACATGATTCTCTCCATGGCATCCGTGAGAAGGACTCTGATTGGTCAGCCTGGCCTTGTGCCCACCCCCTATAGGAACACATGACTGACAGTCCCACTAAAATGCCATGGAGTCAGAGATGGAAGAGAGAGTTCCCAAAAGGAGAAGATTGGAACTGGGGAGTGATGCTAGGTAGCCATAATGGCAAAAGTCCAGTATCAAGCAGTTTCCATTGCCCCTCACTGACTGGGGTGGGGAGACTGGAGGCCTTGACATATTGTAATTTCTGGGATTGCTTATCTGGCAAATGGGGAGCCTAATCACATTGGGTGGAAATCGAATGAGGAAATGCATGGAAAAGAAGATCTGCAAAATAAGACACTCTGTAAGGAATTGCTTGCATCATCACTGACCTTCATTAGTAGTCACCCTTTAGCTCAAGGTTATTGAATGGCTCCCTGTTGCCTGACTCATCAGGTTGAGGGTTCTCTGTAGGTCTTGCAAGTCTCTTCATAGTCTGGCCCCCATTGGGCCACCTCATTTCTCCCTAATCCACCTTCTTCATTCTAAGCAAGCTGATCTCTTGCCCCACACATAAGTGTCATTCAGAGCCAATCCCCTGGTTCCACCTGGAATGAACCCATCTGCTTGCTTGAGTGATTCTGGGCAAGTTATGTAGTTTCTGTGAAACTCAAATTTGCTCATCTCTTAAATGGAAACCATTGCTTTCCAAAGGTCATTGTGGGATACATGAAAGAATGGATATAAAGAGGCCAAGAGTGCAATTCTCATAGTCTGTGCTCGCTCTTCCCTTGCACACCCTTTTCTGTGCAGTCAGGAAGGAATTTCCCTCTTGGGAGCACTTGGGCACCAGAGGCACCTAGGTCAGGCTCCACAAAGAGTGGGATCAGCCTTCTATGTTCCAGGACTTAAGATTCTCCTAAGAAGGAAGGAGAAGAGAAAATGTTTGGGGCTTCGGGTCCATGAGGAAGTGGATGCCTCAGTCATGCTGAGGATGTGTTCTGGGGTCAGGCTATGGCTTGGGATGGACTTGAGTCTGTACACAAGGGAAAGGATGGCAGTGAGCAGGCACCATGATGGTGTGTGGATTGGAGTCTGGACCAGGTCTTACTTGGCTGTGGGTTTAAGGGAAGTCCTGTCTGGAAGACACCCATTTGCTCTCGGCTCCACACCCATATCTCTGCTCTGGGGATGTTAGTGCTAGTCTTCACTTCACCATGCAAGCCAGGTCTTCGTTCACTTCTGCCCTTGAGAGATGCTGCCACCAACATTCTGGCCAAATCCAGCCTGCAGACCTATTTGGCATGGCCACACGGTGCATGATGTTTTTATAAATGGATGTAAATTCTCTAACACTCCTCCCATCAAGAAGTCTGTGTATCCTTTCCCTTAAATCTGGGTGGGTCTGTGGCTACGTTTACCAGTAGAGTAGGTGGAAGTGACACTATGAGACTAAAAGATAGATCATAAAAGGCCATCCTTGAGTGCTCCCTCTCTGGATGTTCAATGCTCCCAGTCTGCATATGCAGTGCTGACTCTTTGGGGACTCTGTCTCAGAACCCAGGGCATGGTGTGAAAAGCCCAGGCCACATGGAGAAGCCACATGTAGATGCTCCAGTGAACAATCCAGCTGAACCCAGCCTTTGAGTCATCCCAGCCAGGGCACCAGATATGTGAGCAGAGAAGCCCCCAGTTGAATCTAGCCCCAGCCACTTGAATCTTCCCAGCTGAAGCCCCAGACTCTGTGGAATAGAGTCAAGCCGTCCCCACTGTGCCCCATCCAGACTTCTGACACAGACAATCCATGGGCATAATAAATGTCTGCTTTACGTCACTACATTTGGAGTGGTTTGTTACATGGAAATATTAATGAGAAAATAGTGCTTTAAAATTTTTTGATTCTGTTGCCAACATTTAAAATTGGGAAATTTCACATACAAATTTGGATTTCTGGCTTTTAATGAGAAATGAAAAAATCTGGCCACATTGGCATCCCTGTTTGGCAAAAATTGGTCAGAGCTGCCCACTTGAGAAGGGATATGAATGTCCTGTCTGCCTTGGCTTCTATCTGTCCATCTTTGCTTATTTACGTAATTTGACTGATCCTAAAGGGCTCACAATGGCCTGGACATCCCTGATCTCTCTGGGTGCCCCCTTTTTGTTCCTGGAGCTATGTAAGTTCACCGAACTAAGCAGGGTTATACCCTTTCCGCTGCTCAGAAAATCACATACATGAAATAAAAACCAGGCAAGGCTGGGGGTGGTGATAGCTATGTCTAGAGCTTGCTTGTCCTGTAAACAATTTCCTGGTGATAATCTTTCCAATTATCCTTCCAAGCTGGAACTGCTGTGTGAATCAAGCTGGGTGCCCTTGGCTTATCCTGTACAGCTTGGAGTTATTAAAATCCAGCTTTCTATTTCAGGGTGAGCTGTCCAGAGCCACCAAGGTTGGGATGTCTATAATCCTTGACACAGACACAGAGAATCACAGTATTATAGAAACTTTGAAACCAATGCAGGACAGATTATAGAATTTTACACTCAGCAAGACTCTTAAAAACCAGCCTAAGCACGAAACATAGATGAGCCAGGTCCAAATTCCAGTAAATATAACTTTCTTTTTCCTAATATAAACTTATTTGGTATTAACTTCCATTCATATAGGTAGCTGAGGTTTGATTAATTAGTTAAATCATTCAACAGTTGTGTCTCAAGGGCGCCTGGGTACCAGGTATTTTCTTTTCTTAAGGGCTAGGAGTAGAGCCTTGACATGTCAGATAAAAATCTCTGCCACTCTGGAAGCTAATTTGCATCCCAGTAGAAGAGACAGGTGAAAAGCAAATAAATATAGGAGAGAATGTCATAAGTGGAGGTAAGTGTTCTGAAGGAAAAGCAGCTGTAGGGGAGAAATATGTAGTGATGGAAAATGAGTGTAATTTTATCCAGGGTGTACAGAGGACATGCCTCACGAGATGGCCTTTATGGAGAGACTCAGGAGATTTGAAGGAATGAAGACCCAGGGAAGAAGACTCCAGCTGAGTGAAGGAACAGGAAGTGCAAATGCCCAAAATGCAGAGGCTCGGCTAGAATGTATGGGGCCTATTGTGGGAGAAACAGGGGCAACATATGGATGGCTGAGTAGAGGTGGGAGGGAAGAGGAGGAGGAGAGATTGAGATTGAAATTTCAGTCAGTTTAATATTCTTCTTTTCTACTGCATTATGTCTAAATTCTAAGGGGCTCACATAAGATGGGAGGGAGCATCTGGACTCTCATGTTATGCATGTAGTCCTGTAGCCATGTTAGCTGATCCTGATATGCCCACCTGATTCTGATTTCTAGTTGGGACTGTTGGCTTTTGGTGTCCCACCCGTGCCCCTTTCAGGTGCTTGGCTCACCTTAACTCTATGACCCGTGGGAATCTGTGGGAAGCTACGTGCATGTCTAGGCACCTCCTGCAGATTTTTTCAGCTATGTACTGTGCCAAGAGGGAGGGATCTGGCTGGGACTCAGCCAATATCTGATATCTCCTTGAAGGCATGGAAGGCTAGGGCTTGATCTAATATGTGTGAGGTCAAAGCTTACACCATTTTGAGCAACCCTCTTTAAAAAAAAGACAAAAATTAAAAATATATATTTAGGTATGAATGTAAATATTCATTTTGAATGAAAGAAGAAAATGAAAATAAATCACAAATTTTAAAAATCTAACAAATACTGCAAACAATATAAAATCCAGAAAAATAACACTATTTTTATTAACTGTATGACATTCCTCTATAGTACTTTGACATTTTTTGGTTGCAGATTTTACATCAGAAGCCATGGAGATGAGAAGGAAATAAAACAATTTGTGTAAGGTGCTGGAAGAAAAGAACTGTTAACTCAGAATTCTATACCTAGCAGAAATAACCTTCAGGAATGAAGGTCAATAAAGACATTGTCAGGTAAGAGAATTCATAGCCATTAAATATGCTTTCAGAAAATTATCAAAGGAAGTTCTTTAAACAGAGGGAACTTGGAAGATCAGGAATGAAAGAAGAACAACATAAATGTTAATAATAAGCCATAAAATGGTAAATATCTTAGTAAAAGTAATGGACCATTTTTTTTCCTCTTGGGTTCTTTAAAATATTTTGACAACTAAAAGTATAACTTTGAACAAACTGTGTTGGAAATGTTAATATATGTAAATGTAATATATAGACAACTATAACATAAATGAGAAGGTTAAACACACATATAGGTTGATAAGGTTTCTAAATTTCTCTTGAAGTGATAAAATATTGATTCTATATAGACTGTAACAAGTATGTACCATAATCAATTGAGCAGCTATGAAACATAACTATACAAAAATATACAGTAAAGAAAACATAACAAATTAAAATGGATTACTAAAACATGTCCAAATAACCAAAAATAAAAGAAAGGTCAGAAAAGGAAGAATAGTGGAATAAAAAAAATCGAGGGAAGAAATAGAAATAAAATGGTAAACTTAAATCCAAACATATCAACATATACATTAAATGTAAATAGTCTAAATATACCAATCAAAAGTCAGAAATAGCCAAAATGAATTTTAAAAATGACCCAACTGAATGCTGTCCATAAGAAATTCACTTGAAATATGATAAAGCAGTCAGGTTAAAATTGAAAGGATGAAAAATGATATACTGTGCAAGTAGCTTATCTAATAAAAGGGCAATATGTAAATTAACCATCACTCCATCACAACGATGGCAGCGCCCATAACCACAAGATGGTGGTGGTGTCCAGTCCTCTCAGCTCCACCATAGTCTCTCAGTCCTGGGGTGGCAGCTGCTGAGAGCAGGCAGCATGAGCAGCCTGATGGAATGCTTGCTTTGTGAGGCAAGCATTCCATGCCCGGCCACGAATGGGCCTCTGGCCAGGCTAAGGCACAGAATGCTTGTGTCATCGCCCCAGCTACAAGGTAAGCATTCCACGCCCACCATGGATGGGCCACTGGGCTGCAGAAAGCCTCTGGGCAGCGGGCATGGAGTAGCCAGGACCCGCAGAGAGCTACTGGTACATGGATTCATGCACAGGGCTACTAGCTGGTCATAAGAAAGCCACATGTATCAGTGACTATATTAATATCAAAGTGAATTTCAGAGCCAAGAAAATCACTATGGATAAAGAGAAACATTACATAATAATAATTGGGTCTATTCACTAAGAAGATAAAACAATTCTAAAGTATATATAACAAAATAGCTTTAATATACAGGAAGAAAACTAGCAAACTGAAAAGTGAATAGATAAATCCATAATTATTTTTGAAGCTTTCAATACTGCTCTCTCAGTAACGAATAGAGTTGGTAGACATAAAATCAGCAAGGATAGAGAACTGAACAACACCATCAAACAACTCTATTTAATTGGCATGCATAGAATACTCAACCCAACAACAGCATAATGCACATCCTTTTCAAGGGCACATGAAACTTTCACTAAAATAGACTTTATTCTGCATGAGGAAATAGGACAAAGGTTATAAAAAGTAAAGGGAAAATTTCTTCAGTTAATATTCCAAGTCTTTGAACCTTGGAAACAAATCCAGAGAATCATCTACACTAATAAAAGAGAAAGATGCAAATTGACTGTACCTTCACAATGCCCACAGGCCAGTCAGGAGTGAGTATGCAAATTAACCCACCACCTTTGGTGGGTTAATTTGCAACATATGCGCCCAGCGGTCGGGGGTGGAATGCTTGTGTCATCACCGTGGAATGCTTGTGTCATCACCGTGGCAACAATATAGGCGTTTTGCACCACCCCAGCCACTCTGGGCAGTCTGGGAAGGCAGAAAGGTGGCTCTGGGTGGAGCAAATGCAGAAAGGCACTCCAGGCTGGAGCAAAGGCTGTGCCAGCAGCCAGGGTAAGGAAGGTCCATTCTGCATGAATCTTTATGCATTGGTCATCTAGTAGAAACATAAACACAGATTCTTTGGAAATGTAGTTACATTGACTAGTTGTTGAGTCCTAGAAGAATATAACAAAAAAATACTAGAATCTTGACTATTTTAAAGAGCATATTTTGTCTTATGCAATGCCCCAACCACCACACAGCCACATGATCAAATCCAACTAATATCAACAGAGTTCCAGCTGATCCAAAGTTGCACAAACTACAATAATAAATGTTGTTTTAAGCCAATGAGCTTTGGGGTGGTTGTTATACATCAACTTCTGATTGATATAAGGAAATGGTTTAGTGACACTAATGAGTTTCCCTCCAGTTCTCTTTCCATTGCTTCAGTGTTTCCTCAAGTGAGGATGGAGTACCTATGCAGGACTCAGCAGCATCCTGAAAAGCACTGAATCACACAGGGGGAGTGTTAGTCCACCTCCAACTCTTTATTGGTCTGGATGATAACTTACAGAAGGTTCTAAAATATGCTTTTTCACATCTCTCCATCACTTGCTAATTTTTTTTTTTTTTTACAGAGAGATTATCTCATGTTCAAATTTTTGAGGTAGGCAAGAGCATCTAGCAAGAGTTTAATGACATTATTTAGTTTTTAGAGTATTAACTTTTAAGGATACCTTTGAGTCATAACAAAGGGTACTGCATTTTTATTTATAGCTGTGATAGATTTCTAAATTTTAAAATATATCTATTTAAATATAGCAGGTCCTCAATAACGTTATTTCATTTGATGTTGTTTCGTTATAACATTGATGAGATACCATAGAACTTAACTCTTGTTTGTAGTAACTAACATGGTAAAATTGGTCTTATTAGCCAAAACCAGTTTGGCTCAGTAGATTGAGCGTTGGCCTGTGGACTGAATCCGGGTTTGATTCCGGTTAAGGGCACTTACCTTGGTTGTAGGCACATCTCCAGTAGGGGATGTGCAGGAGGCAGCTGATCGATATCTCTCTCTCATCGATGTTTCTAACTTTTTCTCCCTTCCTCCCTGTAAAAAATCAATAAAATATATTTTAAAAAATTGGTTTTGTTATTTGTCATTTCACTTAAAGTCACAGAAAGTAATACATTTTAAGATATTTATTTACAGAAAGAAAAATATGGAGTCAATAAAAGACCAGATATTGGTGGATCTGGCCAAACCATACCATAGTGATACAATACTTCAGAATTGTGGCAGAGGGCACAGCTGGGCAGTTCAGCTGGGTGCTGAATTCAGGGGAGTGAGGATTGTTTCAAATAAACATCACCAAGGTTACAGGAATGGACCTGCCAAAAAAGTTCTCTTCTAGAATTCATACTTTATGACTGATTCATATGAAGTGATGACTCTGGACTATTTTTTGGAACCAGGAGGGTCCAGGTCCCCATCTCTGTAGCAGTATGTGGCTTGGCTGGATCCCTTGCCTTTTCTGGGTTTGACTCAGTGGGCCATTCTCTGATCTAAGAAAAGTAAGTGAAGTAAGATTAATTTGCAGTGTGAGCTGGTGTGGGCTCTAGCTCTATTACAAAAGAATGCTGCTCATGTCTGCCCCCTCTCTCTCCCTTACCAGTTTCATCTGGAGAATTCTCCCCATCTGGTTTAGCAAGAGGCTTATCAGGGACCCTCAACACTGCCTTGGAGAAACACAGATAAAATGTTACCACTCTCAATGGGAATATGTTTCCCCTCCAAATGATTGGAGAGATGTAGGCTTGGGTTTGATTTTTCTGGAGTCTCAAAGGACATTGGGCCTATGGATTCTCTCCCAAAGAGAAACTGGGGAAATGCAGTGTTGTAGGTTAAATTGCAACAACCCTCCCCACACCAATTCCTGGGTTGAAGTCCTAACCTTAAGTATTTCAGAATGTGATCTTATTTGGATAGAGGGGTCATTGCAGATGTAGTTAGCTAAGATGAGGTCATACTAGAGTATGGTGGGCCTCTAATCTATAATAATAAAAGCCTAAGTGACCATCACAGTGGTCGGCAAATTTATTAGTCAACAAAGCCAAATATCAACAGTACAATAATTGAAATTTCTTTTGAGAGCCAAATTTTTTCAACTTAAACTTCTTCTAACGCCACTACTTCAAAATAGACTCACCCAGGCTGTGGTATTTTGTGGAAGAGCCACACTCAAGGGGCCAAAGAGCCTCATGTGGCTTGTGAGCCACAGTTTGCCCACCACTGGACCATCGCAACTGACTGGATGACCAAACAGGCTGTGTGGGACAACCAGGTCAGCAGGGAGGTTATTTAGGGTTGACCAAACGACTGAGCAGCAGGCTGAATGGGGCGACCAGGCTAGCGGAGGAGCAGTTGGGGGCAACCAGGCTGGTGGGGTGGGGGGTGGGGGGCAGTTGAGGGCAATCAGGTCAGCAGGGGAGGCAGTAAGGGGCGATCAGGATGGTGGGTGGGGGAGCAGTTAGGGGCAATCAGGCAGGCAGGCAGGCAGGTGAGTGGTTAGGAGCCAGCAGTCCAGGATTGTGAGAGGGATGTCTGACTGCCTAAACCAGCAGTTAAACATCTCCTGAGGGGTCCTGGATTGGAGAGGGTGCAGGCTGGGCTGAGAGGACCCATCCCCAACCCCTAGTGCACAAATTTCATGCACCAGGCCTCTAATGTATAATATAAGTATACTATAAAAGGGGGGCAATTTGGATACAGATATGCCCATAGGCAGAACATGTGAAGGTTGGAGCTTGCAGCCACAAGCCAGGGAACTGTCACAACCTAGGACAAACCTGTAACAGACCCTTCCCTATGTCTTTGAAGGGGGTAAGGTCCCATTGACACCCTGCTTTCAGACTTCTGGTCTCCAGAACTGTGAAACAGTAAATTTCTCTTGTTTTAAGACACCGAGTTTGTGGGACTTTGTTATACCAGTTGTAGGATATTAACAAAACCCGGGTCCTCAGTTCAGGGATGCCAAACTCAAAAGCCTAGGGTGTCAAGCAGATTCATAACTACGTGAAGCCAGTTAGAATGGGGCTGTGGTGCCTGGAGTAAACACATACCCTCAGGATTGGGTCACCACTGTACAGACCAGCCCACTGTTGCCATATTGAAGTGTAAGCCCAGTGTATCCAGAACTTCCAGTTTTTTCAGAGGGGTCAGAAAGCTGAACTTCTATTTTCAATCTTGCTATTATTAAAGATTGGCAACTATCTAAAAATATTTAACATTCTCTTTTAAAATACAATAGCAACAGCAGCATCAGTTACTACAACGACCACTACCACTGCCTGTTTTTGATGTTCACCTTATAGTCTTAAGTGAAAGACTCAGGTTTGAATTTGGTCCACCCTAAATTAAAAAAAAAAAATTGGGAAAATTCTGGGAAGATGGCAGCAAGGAGAGAAGCACAGTTTTTGGATTTTCCTAACACCTCCCACCCTCCCCCCTCCACACACATACATATACTCATAGCTCATAGATAGCAAACCAAAACCCCTGGACAACAATTACAGCAAAACTAAGCAACAAAGTGTTCCCTTTAACTCTAAGCATAAGCACATTGTGAGGAAACCATCAATAGTCTCAAAATCTGTTAAGTCTGTGCCAGAAGAAGCCAATGTAAGCAATGTGTCTGACAGACACTAACATAAAGTAAACCCCAACGCTAACAGGTATAAAATTGAGCAGGATAGAGATGAGCAGATAAAATGAAGAGAAGGTCCTGACTAAAGCTGCAGAAGGGAACCAGACTATCTCAGAAAGCAAGCCAACAAAAAAGGGAGCTCTATGAATTTTAAAAAGGTCACCTGAACTGTGGGGTTATTCTAAATGGTCTCTTCCTACAATATCCAGATAAATTAATTTAATATAAAACTTAGCCTCAGAAAAGTATCGAGGTCAAATGCCATACAAAAGTATTATTTTAAAACAATCTTGATAATGAAAGCACTCCAGAGGAACATATTCATCAAGTAGACTAGAACTGCAATGTGCTCCTTCCAATCGAGCTAAAATACTTTAATGAAAACTCAGAAATTACACTTAGAAATAAAAGGAACACTGTTAAAAAATGAAGTCTAAACTATCAGGAACAGAGTGAATCAACACAATAAATAAATAAGGTGAGAATGAGGAAGTTCTTAAATGATCAAAAAGAAATGAAGAAGAGCATAAATATTTTCAAAAAAAAGTGACATTGGTAGACAAAAAAGACATATCATATGGATAATAAGAGTGCTAAGAGGGAAAAGCAAAGGGATACACCAAAGAGGATAAATATGAAAAACTATAATTCAAAAAAACTTTCTTGAATCAAAAAACAAAATTGAAATTATATGTTGAAAGATGACACTACACACCTAATAATATTGACCTTGATTGACCAAGACATATTCCAGTAAAATGATTATACTTAAAGAAAAATAAACAAAAGATGGGTAACTAGACCAAAAAAGTTCTTACATAAAGAAAGAATTTAGATTGCCATCAGATTTTTTTGAAAGCAACATTTTATGGTGGAGGAAAATAGAGCCACATATTTAAGATTCTCAAGGAAAGAAAATGATAATCAAGGATTTTGTATCTATCAAAACTGACTTTCAAATACAAAGGGCACAAACTGTTAACAACATATGAGAATTTGGAGAATACTGCTTCCCTGATCCTTTCCTGAAGAACCTCTTAGAAATGAGCTTCACATAACAAAAATAAAGAGAAATATGTAAAAATAAAGGCTGGTGGCTAACATCCATATACACTTCTTCATAGACCTATGACTAGGTGATGTTTGAAAAGAAGAGCATGTAGCATTAAAGGTTTTATATCTGATTGTGTAAGCTTAAAAATGGGGACTTCAAAACATGCAAAAATTTTCAATCTGAACTCAGATGAGCAGATAAAATGAGCAGATAATGGTGATAGTATTAGTATTATTAATTTAAGACAGTTGTATGTGTAGCATGGATCAAGCAAATGACTAATTATGGACTATTGCTATCATCCCTGTGCCATTAAGAACTAGAATTGTCAGCGGGTAAGAAAAAAGATACAAATATAGTGAAAAGAAGTTTAATAAACAACCTGAGTTCGTAGTTAGAATTGAAAATACCAATATGAACAGAGACTAGAAATAATGACCCGACTAGTATCAATGAGCATCTCTAGCAATCAGATCATGGTCTTGAAATAACATTTACAAGGAACTAGGACCCAGAGAAATGGCTGCTCTGAGGCAGGAAATGAGGGCTTGGAAGAAAAGCCTGGAATATTTTGTCATACCACATAGCAGTTTTACTCAATACAAACTCTAATGGAGACATGGTAAGATGACTCAGGCGCCAATTTGGACCCTGGTCCAAGGTGAGACAACTTAAGTATAAATCGTAAGTGCAAAGGCCCTGTGGCAGGAGTATCGTTAGCATGTTTTAAATCACCCTCACAAGTTTTTAGAACTGCCCAGCAAGCCTCCCTGGATATTATATCTGGAGCCCCAGTGACTCATTTGGTTGCAATTTTGGTGATTTGTAGCATTTGGTACTGGGGCAGGACTGCCTCTGGAGTTGTTAACACCTTGTAAATCTGTCCCTTGTAAGCAGCACCATGTGCACATGCTTTGATATAGCTATAATTGTGGTTTTGGGTTTAATTAGAGGAAGCCCCTAGGGGATTAACTATGTGCTAGCAAAGGCAGTGAGACATCCTCCTGCAGAGTGCTCACACTAGAGGTATGCTCCCACTGCCAGGATAGGCTGGTCCACCGGGGCCACCTGGGAAATTTAGGGCTGCAGCGATGGGGAGGGCAGCTGAGCAATCCCCATTAGGAGGAGGTAGCCACCAGCCTTCCTCCAGCATGGGTTCTTTAGGGTGGCAGCAACTCTGTGGTGGGGATATCAGAACTGCTTACCGCATTTAATGGGGACACTGAGACAAGACAATCAGAGTTCCTTCAGGTAAATGCCATTCAAAGCATCCGTGAAACGTATTGAACACGGCCTCAGGGCCAGGTCTGTATATTCACCAGAGTTAACAGAGTAAATAAACCATAGTTGCTGCTCTCAAGGAATTTAAGGCATTTTCACATATTCCCATTTTAGCGGAAGCAGTTCTGAGCTACCAAGCTGGAGACCTGAAATCTAACCTCCGATTTGAACGTTTCTTGGGTTAGAGGCATGGAAGGTGTGGTGGGTGGTTTATGAACTCTGAGTATTGCCAGACCTTCCTCTCATTTTTTTCTCTTATCTCCCACCCACTTTCTTCTTCCCCAAATACCTGTATCTTTCCTTCTGTCTCTTTCACTCTTCCAGGCACAAAGGCTCTAGCTATAAATAAGACACAGTGTCTGCCCTCAGGAAATCTAGTGGGAAAGCCAAAGAACCAGTCAATTTACAAATCAAAGAATTGCAGGCTTGTAGGTGCTGAGAAGGATAAAGTGATGATAAAGAATAACAGGTGGGAGAAATCCAAGATGGCGGCATAGGTAAACACCTACACTGCTGCCTCGCACAACAATTTCAAAACTACAACTAAAAGACAGAACGGACATCATCCAGAACCACAGGAAAGCTGGCTGAGTGGAAGTTCTACAGCTAGAGGGAAGGAGAGGGGCTCACGGAGACCCAGAGGAGCTGCAAAAAGCTGAGGTACGGAGACGCGCGCTGAGAGAGCGGGTGCCGGAGTACCTGGCTGGCTTTCTCTGGCGGGAGGGAAACGGAGACTCCCAACGGCATTGAACCCCTTATCTTACGACACTAAACCCCAGATCCAGCCGAAACTCATACGGGGGGAGTTTGGACTGTGAAAAGGGAGAAGTGCACGGAAATTTAGGGGAGTCGCAAAGGATCGGAGGTCTGGTCGCGCGGAGGACGGATTGCTGATTGTGCCGCTGGCTTTCGCAAGTGGGCGGGAGACAGACCCTCCCAACTGCGCCACTTCTGAGTCCACTGGGCCCCTGTTTTGGGCGAAACCCTGGAGACCTAGACTCGTGTGGTCCTGGTTCGCAGGGGAGCCGGAAAGGCAGCTGTTAGAGGCGCTGCGGGTGCGAGAGCGCACAAGAACCGCTCCAGCCATTACCCAGTCACGTGAGACTCAGGGGCCGTGGAGGGCGGGGCCGACTGGAAGGCAAGGCGGTCCCTTAAGCCCTGAGACTCCACCCTCCCAAGCTCAGCAGAGGCTTCTTCGGCTGAATCCAGCACAGAAGTTTCCCCGGCACAGTGAAAATGCCGAGACAAGGGAAGGGATTACAAGCAAAAGAAATGGAGGAAAAAAAACGACTGGATATAGAGTTCAAAACCACGCTTATAAGGTTTTTCAAGAATATGCTAGAAAAGATGGATAAATTTAGTGAGACCCAAGAGGAGATGATAAATACACTGACTGAAATAAAAACTATTATACAGAGTACTAACAGCAGACTAGAGAAAGGCAAGGATCAAGTCAAAAATTTGAAATATAAAGAAGCAGAAAACATTCAACTGGAAAAGCAAGAAGAGAAAAGAATCCAAAAATGTGAAGATAATGTAAGGAGCCTCTGGGACAGCTTCAAGCGTACCAACATCAGAATTGTGGGGGTGCCAGAAGAAGAGAGAGAGCAAGATACTGAAAGCCTGTTTAAAGAAATAATGACTGAAAACTTCCCACATCTGGTAAAAGAAATAGACTTACAAGTCGAGGAAGCACACAGAACCCCAAAGAAAAGGAACCCAAAGAGGACTACACCAAGACACATCATAATTAGAATGCCAAGAGCAAAAGAGAAAGAGAGAATATTAAAAGCAGCAAGAGAAAAACAGTTTATTACCTACAAGGGAGCACCCATACGACTGTCAGCTGATTTCTCAACAGAAACGATGCAGGCCAGACGGGAGTGGCAAGAAGTATTCAACGTGATGAACAACAAGAACCTACAACCAAGAATAATCTATCCAGCAAAGCTTTCATTCAGAATTGAAGGGCAGATAAAGACCTTCACAGAGAAGAAAAAGCTAAAGGAGTTCATCAACTCCAAACCAGTATTATATGAAATGCTGAAAGGTACCCTTTTAGAAGAGGAAGAAGAAAAAGGTAAAAGACAAAAAATTATGAACAACAAATACACATCTGTCAACAAGTGAATCTAAAAATTAAGTGAATTAAAAATCTGATCAACAGAATAAACTGGTGAATATAATAGAATCAGGAGCACGGAAAGGGAGTAGACTGATAATTCTCAGGAGGACAAAAATCATAAAGCATCAAACAGACTGTGAAATTATAGCAGAAAGATTAAAGTTAGGTGAGGTAAATAAGTGATCAATCAAAGGACTTGTATGCATGCTTATAAACATAACCAATGATCACAGACACTGGGGGGTCGGGGTACGCCTGGGAGGGAGGGGGGGCAATGGGGAGATATGTATAAAAAATTAATAAAAATTAAAAAAAAAGAATAACAGGTGGGTCAGGGTTATTCTTCCTGGAGAGATAAAACAAAAACAGATCTAAAGGTTGAGATGGTGCTGGTCAAGCAGAGACAGGCAAATAGAAGAGCTGGTGGATGGAACAACAAATGCAAGAAACAGCTAGATGTGTTTAAGCTGGGATAGAAGGAGGACTGGTATGGTTGGAGCCCATAAACCGGGGAGAGAGTGGAATAGATCAGGCTGGGAAGGGGGCAGGAGCTGAGATCTTATGCCAAGGGAGAGAAGTGTTGTAGGACTTTACTAGTAAGTAGGAGTGAGCCATGGTTTGGTTTATGATGCTCAGAGGTCATTCTGGCCGCTGTCTGGAGAGTACATTGATGAGGGAGCAGATGAGGTAAAGATGCTGCCGACACCACCAAGGGTAGAGTTGGCGTATCCTGCCCCGGAATTAGGAGGGCAGGTGAAGAGAAGAACAGAACTCAAGAACAGAAATGGGGGACATGTTCTGGAGGTGGAACTGACAGGGTGTAACCAAGGATTGCACGTGGGGCTTGAAGGGAAGAGAAAAATCAAGGGTAACGCTAAGGATTTTTTTTTTGTCTGGACAGCTAGAGGGATATACAGCAGGTCTTGGATAACATCATTTTATTCAAAGTCATTTTGTTATGATATTGATGAGATGTCGTAGGATCCTAATTCTTGTTTCTATCAATTAGCCTATGGTAATTTGGTTTTGTTACAGGTAGGTCATTCTGCTGGAAGTCACAAAACCTATCCATGATGTTAAGCGAGACTTACTGTAGTTGCAGTCTGCTGAGATGGGGAAGATAGAGAAGTAGCATATTCCCCTTCAGATGTGTTAACATTGAGGTACTTACAACTCATCCAAGTGAGTAAGTGGATACCATGGGCAGAAACTCAGAAGACAAGTCTGGAAAATAAATCTAGTAGAAATGAGCATTTAGGAGTTAGGAGAGTCAAACCAGGGGCTCTCAACTTCGGGTAAAGGTGGAATCACCTAGGAAGGTTTATAAACACAAGATATAAGGCAAATAATTAAAATCAGAAACTTGGGGATGGGGCCCAAGCATCCGTATTTAAAGTTCTCCCAGAGATTCCAATACACAGTCAAGGCTAAGAACCAAAACTCTGAATGCTGGTTGCGACAGCGACTGACTCTCCAGGTGTGGTCTCAGGACCAGCATCATCACCATCAGCTTGTTAAAGTGTGAATGTTCAGGTGTCATCCCAGATATAGGGAGTTAGACACTATGGGTTGAGACCCCCAGCCATGTTATGTTAACAGGTCCCCAGGCAATGTGGCTATGTGTCAAGATTGAGAAGCCCTGAGATACATGGATTCGGGGCAGGGCGGGGAGGTGGGTTTTAGGAGGGAGAAAAGGGCTCTGCTGTGAATCCCCAGTCAGTCCGTCAGTCTGCATTTGGCAACCAGGTGGAGAAGGCGCAGCCAGGACTGCAGAGTTTCAGGAGTCGGAACAGAACTATGTAGCAAGATGGGAATGGTCGACTGGTCAAATAAAATATCATGAATGCTAAGGGGGATTCAGATAAATATAAGACCAGGAAAAGGAACATAGGATGTGTAGCATGGAGATCCTGAGTGGCCTGGCAGAATCTGCTCAGCCCCACTGACATAGTCACCAGAGGAGAAGGCTGGCAGGTGGTCTGGGGGCCTGGGTTGTGCTCAGTTAGTATGTCCTAGTCTCTCAGCCTTTGAAAAGTCTGTTATCAAACAAATGTAAAGTATTATTTCCCCTTTCAATATTATTTTTCTCTTAATAGATCGTGAGTGACAATAAAAATTGTTGCATAAAATGCTTGTGGCCTTCAGAGTGCTATTAGCAAACACAAATTTGTTTGAAATATATTTTTATTGATTTCAGAGAGGAAAGGAGAGGGAAGATAGAAACATCAATGATGAAAGAGAATCATTGATCAGCCACCTCCTGCTTGCCCCACACTGGGGATCAAGCCTGCAACCCAGACATATGCCCTGACCGGAACTGAACCCAGGACCCTTCAGTTTGCAGGCGAATGCTCTATCCACTGAGCCAAACCAGCTAGGGCGCAAACCCAAGTTTTTGCCAGAATTCTGTGTGGTAGAAAGGCAGCCCTGGGCTGATCACCCAGGAGCCCAGTCTTACCCCCTTCTCCTTTGCTGACTCTCACCAGGTAGGCTGGAAATGAACGTGTAATTAATACTGGTGTCCCCACTTCCCTTACCTAGTGGAGTGGCCACATGGCCCATGACTACCCAGGGAGATATAAGGGGAAGCTGTTGGGAGGATTCTGAGGAAGATATTTTGTGTCCTCATAAAAGAGACAGGCCCGAGAGAAGAGTTCATAGATGCCACCCTTCCTTTCAAAGCTTTCTGCTGGCTAATAAATCCACACTTTGTCTTATGTTTTTGTCCTTATGTTTGAGTTGAGCATCTGCCGTTTGTCACTAAAGGATGGCTGGCTTATGCAATAAGTAGAAACTTTTGTTAAGTTCTCTTGCATAACCAGCGGTCCAGAGGTTTTTTTGTAGGGAGTTAGAGGTAGCAGAACCCTCCAATCCCAGGGGAATAGGCGGGTAAGGCATAGAGGATGCCCGCTGTGGCAGACTGCTCGGGAGTCAGAAGCAACGGTTGCACACACATGGATGCTAAATCTTAAAACATAGTGTTGAGTGAAAAGGGCAATGAACAGTGATATTAATAACATACACACAAAAAGCAACATTGCACCTTCTCTGAGGGGGTCCTGGAATGGAGAAGAATTAGAGTAAGGATGGGGCATGAAAGGGACAAAGAATAAAACAAGGGAGGGGCTTCATTCTGACCAGTAACAAAAGTGCGGCTGGAGCAAAGGCTCTCTTGCACCTGACTTCCACTTAAAGGAAAAAAGGAGTGAATGTGTCTTTGGGGAACTTATGGGCAGCTCTGTGTGGCTAGGCAGAGGGTGGGAAGAAGGTCGAGGAAAACGAAACTTGAAATTTGAAATCATTGTGGCTTCTACCCTGGAGGCTTCTGAAGCTGACTGTGTTGAGCTATATTTTGTAGACAATGGGGAGCTTTGGCAAGTTTTGGAGCTGGAGAATCATGAGATGTGAGTTAGGCTTTTGGAAGATCTCTCTCAGCTGTGAACTGTTGAATGGGGGTAGAAGGCGGTGGAGGTATGTTCTTAAAGTTGTACCTATTTTTAAAAAATGCCAGCTGAGCCGAAACTGGTTTGGCTCAGTGGATAGAGCGTTGGCCTGTGGACTGAAAGGTCCCAGGTTCGATTCCAGTCAAGGGCATGTACCTTGGTTGTGGGCACATCCTCAGTAGGAGGTGTGCAAGAGGCAGCTGATCAATATTTCTCACTCTCTATCCCTCTCCCTTCCTCTCTGTAAAAAATAAATAAAGTATGTTTTTTTTTTTAAAAAAAAAACCAGCTGACAGCGTATTTTAAAATGGCTCTTGGTTGGGAAATGTCAACTGGAGGACTTTGGGTCCCTTGACACTCTCTCCACATGTTTGTCTCCAAATGCAAAGAAGCACGCATGGCTAGTGACTCTGATTGGTGATGGCCACTTAGATGCTCTGTACAAGGTGCATGGCCTGCCTTTCTCATCTGGTCCTCATGGCTCCAGGAGGTGGCTGCTCGGACCTCCATTTCTGAGATGGAGGGAAAGAAAGCTCAGAGCCCACCCTCTTCATGCAAGAGCAGGCTTACTCTCAACCCACTCCCTTCCTATTTAGTTTCTGTTCTCTAGTTTAATTTTGGGGGCATGTTTTTTCTATTTAAAGTTATTTGCTGACAATAGAACTCAGTCCTCAAAGAGACAAAAATACACAGTCTCCTTAATGAGAAACAGGGGAGACTCCCTTAGGGAGAGAAGGACGAAACAGCTCCAGGCGGACAGAGCAAGATGACTCTGGGCAGAGGCGAGGGATGAGGAAAACCCATTGGGGTGAAGGAAACAACTGGCTGATCATACCCCTCTACCCTTCCCTCCCCCTCCTTTCCCCACCTTCCCTCGTGGACTCAGATTTCTGATGTGTAAGATGAGACAGAAAGTAAGGAGTTTGATTCCAACACAGGTCCAAGAATCTGCCCCATCAGCTGAACATATAGATCCCCAAGTCCCAGCACAGAGATGCTGGGGCATTAGGACAACTCAGGTATTGTATTTATTTTCAAGTAAACCAGGTCAGACAGGTGGGTGCAGGCAGAGTTAAGCTGACGTTCCAGGGTTCTGAAAAATTATAAACTTTTTGAGGTATCCCTTTTCCTTTTGAAAATAAATTTTATCCTCCTCTCCCCTGAAGACCACCACCTTAATTACAAATGCATTTCCTTGATTCTAAGACACCTTCCCCTTAGACTTCCCCTTTGCTGAAATCTGGAGAAATCTTACAATTTCATGTGGTAGGATTTCCTTCTCTCCTCTGAAACAATGCTGTCCAGTTGACAAGGCATCTCAAAATTCAGAGCATCATAGAAGCATGGCATAATATTCTTCCAAGCTGAGAGTTTTGGGGGTGGGGGGAGCAGGAGGGAGGGGGTGAAGGGGGAAATCACAAAGAAGACAACAAAGTCATCCATAATCTCATTTCCAGAGAGACTATTGCCAGCATTTGGTGACATTTCTTTCTAGTCTCTTGTTTTTTGTTGTTCCAAGTCTTTTACCACAAATAAGGACTCCTTGAACACCCATTGGGAACTTAGAAGTACAGTAAGAATTCTAGCCACTCTCTGTGGAGGAGACACAGTTCCTTGACATGAACACTGTCTGTCCTGCAAAATGACCCTGGGCCAGAACGGAGATTGCTTTCTGCAAACGCTCCCCCCCCCCCCAACCATAGAGACTGGCCTTAATTGATGATCATCCTGACATCAATCAGCATCCCTTCCCTGCCTCTTGCTGTGTGCTGATTCCTGGAACAGGTTGTTGTCCTAACCAGGTTAAGCATGTGAAGTAGTTTCCATACCTGGTAGCAATAGTGTACTATTCCCCGTGACTATTCCCCCGAACCCCTACCCCCACCATGCTTTCTACAGGAATCTATTTCTTCTTGCTGCTAAGACATGGCTCATGTGTAAGTTTCCCTTAACAGACTATGCCAGTTGCCAGCCTGGAGTGGCCTATGTCTTGCTTGGGTCTCTGCTTATGGGCGTAGAATTTCAGTTTTGGGCTTTTCCCTAAGTCATTCTGTGCTGGCACTTTAGGGACATGACTGCTTCATTCCATGGAACAGCCCTAAGGAGAGAGGGTTCCTGGATTATGGTCAGGACTGTGGGGCAGGGGCCTCCTGGAGAATCATGCAGAGGTGATGTTAGAAAACATGGATCTGCAGTCCTGGTTCTCCAGATCATTTAAACACTCTGAGCCTCAATTTCCTCATCTGTAAATGGAGATAAATGGTCTTCCCTCAAAGGGGTATAGAAATGATGAGAAATTATATATGCAAAGTGCCTGGCTCAGAAATAATACTTAATATAGAGAAACTAGAACTGCCAGGGTTTGGATCAAAGCTGTAAATATTAGAAGACTTTCTGACATGTCAATATCAATAGTCTAAGAAGGGGTGCCTATTTTAGGCAAGTTCTATCTTGGATATTTTGATTAAATGATAAGTGATATATTGGGGGAAATCAGTTTGGTTTACAATTAAGGAAAAACAAAATTAGTCTTCAAGTTTTAGGTCTGTAAAAATAGTTCATCTCTTCTGGCTTGAGACTTCATATGTTCAGTTCAGGTTAAACTCAGGACTTCTATCTTTTCAAAACCAGGGATAGGTCACAGATATCTACTAGTACACTTTTAAGGGCTGCCAGGTAATTCTGATGAACAGCCAGAGTGGAGCTGGGCCCATTTGAGTCACCTTTGCATGGGTCATTGGCCCTTTAGGGACATGACTGCTTCATTCCATCAGGGGGATGCACAGAGCCTAGTTGTGGGGATGGGTAGATGGGTGAGTGAGTGGGGTAGGACACAGTAGAGCTGCCAATCCTTGGTGCCCAGGTTCAAGGCCAAGACAGAGGAAAAGACCGAGGTGAAGCTCAGAAGGGATCTGGGCACGAATGGAGCACCTGCAATGGGCCAGCACCAGGATGGGTCCTGAAGATGAAAGGGTTGAGATCAGGATGTCCAGGTTAGAATCCCAGCTGCTCCACCTCCCTGCTGCTTGTCCTTAGGGGAGTTCCCAATCTCTCAGCTTCTCCATTCCCTATCTGTTAAGCAGGTTGTTGTGTATATTAAGTGCGAGTATGTAAGTAAGGTCCTGGTTCAGGACCTGGCATATAGCAAGGTTAAACAGATGGTTATCGTATCTTCTGGACTCTTTTTAAAAATACTTTTTATTGATTTCAGAGAGGAAGGGAGAAGGAGAGAAAGATAGAAACCTCAATGATGAGAGATAATTATTGATGGGCTGCCTCCTACACATCCATACTGGGGACCAAGCCTGGAATCTAGGCATGTGTCCTTAACCAGAATCGAACCTGGGACCATTCAATCCAAAGGCTGATGCTCTATCCACTGAGCAAACCCAGCTAGGGTATCTTCTTGACTCTTTATCACAGCAGTGGCCATTCTGTGCTATTGTCTCTGCCATTATACAGATGAGGAAACAGGTTCAGAGATGTTAAGTTGCTTGCCCAAGGTTACACAGATGGTAAATGGCAGGGCTGGAGTTCCAACTCAGATCTGTCTGCTTCAAAATTCATGCCCTTTCCTTTTCTGGGCTGGACAAAGCAGACAAAGTGAAAAGGGAGACATTTTTGTGAGTGATAATGCCTGAAATTGATCAGCCCCACCCTGATGTCTGTGTTTATTGGGAACATAAGAGAACCTCCATCCTTTACTTATGACTCAGGCTACACCAGCCAGACAAGACCTCCAGGAGACAGGGTTGTCGAGGTTCCAAGACCAGAGTTTTTGACAACTGGGCCTTGTTTGGTGTTGGTTATGTTGGAAAAGTGGAGGGGGACATAGGAGAAATGGTCTCACTCCCAGGCATATGGGAGCCGGCTGTCAGCTAATATGGAAAATGATTAAGACAGCTTAATTTTCTTATTTTTTATATATACTAATAATGAAGCAGGAGGAATTTGGAGGAGGAGGTCTACAAGGAGAAAGGAAAGTATTACAGATGTTAGAATCACGCACGGGGATGGCTCTGGTCCCGGGGGGACTGCAGCCTTTGTAGCCAAGAGGGGGGGAGGAAGGAGGGCATCTGACTGTGTGGCCCTCTGCAATGTGGGAAATCTCCATGGTCTGTCCAGAGGCAAAAGTGTGTCTGATCTGGAGATGGGGGTGAGCAGGGAAGCAGAGGTTCCTCTCTGGGTTGATTCTAGTCCCCAAATCCTATAATGATACACATGCCAGGCAGGAGGGCTGAGAGGGCAAGATGAGTGTTTTCAACAGGAAGCATGAAGGGTATGGGAGGTGGGCTGAGGATGTCAGTGGAGAACTTGGCCTTGGATGGCTAAGAACCTATGGCAACAAGGCCATCAGTGGATGTGCTAAGGCCCAGAAGGGCACCTAGAGCAGGTGGAAATGGGGCTGGCAGGATGAAGAAACTGGTAGGGGTGAGAAAACCAACATTGACTGAGCACTTGCTATGTTCATAAAACTAAAAATTAGAATAGAAATGCATTCATTCAACAGATATTCCTTGAGTACCTACTTGAGGGGAAGCATGGGACTTTGTTGGAAAGTCTGTAAGGACGATTCTTTGAAAGGTCGGGGACCTATAGGGGGACCTACTGAAGGCACCAGCCCCTGCCTTGACTTTTTCAAACAAGTCCAAGCCCCCAGGTATTTTACTGGAATCTCTATGTTTAATCTTTAGACACGACCTTGTAGAAGCATGTGCTTTTTTAAGGATACTTACCCTGTTGATTGTATCTAGAGATTAATTTTAGTTCAAGCTGTTGTTACAATAAAAGCCTGAGAAGGCAGGCGAACGGGGTGGTCTGGTGCCTCTTGCCAGGCAGTCCTTTAGCTCTCTCTTTCACAGAAATGTATGTCAGAGTAATCATTTCATCTGTCCCTCAGGGTCTGCTGCTCAGTCCTGGCACCTATCTGGGGATAAAGCAGAGAATAAAACAGACATAATCACTGTCCTCATGATATTCACGTTCTGGTGGAGGACAGGGACAATGATCACATAAGTAGATAAATATACTGGGTGGGTGGTGATACATGTAAGAAAAAGAAAGAAGATTCCCTACCATTGACTGAATATATATTGGTCTAGGCCTCTGTAGCTATTGCTCCTACTTTAATACTAGCTTAGGTTTACTCATCACTTATGTGCTTGGCACTGTTCTAAGTGCTTAAGTGGATGATATCATGTGATCCTAATAAAAAAGGAAGGGGGTATTATTATTGTCATCCTTGTTTTACAGATGAAGAAACCAAGGTGAAAGAACTCATCAAGGGTCATGTGTTTGAACCCAGGCAGGAGCTAAGGCCTGCACACTTAACCTCAGTTAGGTTGTTGGCCAGACCATTTACATCTGCCTTCTCTATGGGGCCTGGGCTTCCTCACAACATGGCAACTAGTTTCCCAAGACAAAGATGCTGTATTATTTTTTCTAACCCAACCTTGGAAGTCATACAGTGTCACCTCTGTTACATCCTGTTCACTATCAGTCACAAGTCCTGGCCAGGTTCCAGGAGAGGTGAGATAGACTGCCTTTCTTGGTAGAGGAGAGTAGCAATGTTCTTGACATGCATGTGGGAATATTGTTATGGTCATTTTTGGAAAATACCATCTGCCAATACTCAGCCACTTGACTGATGGGGGAAATGGAGCTCCCTTCCCTTCCCAAGGGAATGTCTGGTCTAGGTTTACACATGGACAGAACCCAGTGGTCATGCTTCCTAGCCTGAGGCCAGAAGTTGGCCCGCCTCTCCCATCCTTTGTCCTGGGAGACTCACTGCTGCCCTGCCAGGCTAGGTCTTTGCAAAAGTGAGCCTCTCCATGCTCAGCTGGTGGTGGTTACAGCTGGGGTAGAGGGGGGTTGACTCCATTTTCGGGTACATGCTTCTTCTCCTTTGGGATGGGCAGGTGGATAGCCCTGGGAGAACTCATTATTTCTTGGCTTCTAGGCTCATTGGGGAGATAGCCTGAGGTGCTGGTCCATTCCCATCTCAGCCACACCTCTGACAGCCAGTATGATCTGATTGGCTGAGCTCCAATCAGGAGCCCATCTCTTATACAATCGGCCACAGGGGAGGGACAGATTATGAGCTAAGCAGAGTTACCGTGGATGGGAGGATCTTGGGGGAAGGGAGGAAGAGACTTGAAAAGACTCCCCCAAAGTATCCATTAAGATCAATTGGCTCCTGCATTAGATTTTGTTCAATGATTTGTGTATTAGTTTCTCTTGCCCTCCATAACCAACCATCAGCAAGCTCTTCTATATACCCTGAATTAATTTACCCTGAATTAATATACCCTGAATTAATTTACTTCACTTCCTTCTTATTGCTCCCAGCCTTATCCAGGCCACAATTCTCAACTTCCAGGATGACTATACTACCTCTCTCTGGTTCTGTGTTCACTCTTGCCTCCCTTCATCTCATCTCTGCACAGCAGCCCGAAGGGTCATTCAAAATGTGAACTAGATGCGATTTCTCCCTGCTATGGTCCCACTCACAGTGGCTTCCCCTAAAGTCTGGACTCATGACTGAGACCATGGCTTGCATGTCTCACCTCTTGTGCCATTCATTATGGTCACACTGACATCCTTTCTGTTCCTCCTGTATGCCAAGCTCAATCCTACCTTGAGACTTTTGCATCTGCCTGCAATGAATTAACCCAGTTTGTCATGTGTCATTCAGATCCCAGTTCAAACATTATGGTGTGCCTTATATTAAGCTAAAGTGCTTTAACAAAAAGACCCTGGAGTGTGTGATGCCTCTAACACACTAGTTTATTTCTCAGTTATGTAAGGGGTGTGCCAGTGCAATGGGTGGCTGTCTTCCATGTGGTGATTTAGAGAATCCAGGCTCTTCCATCCTGGGGCCTTGCTGTCTTTTGAATTCAGCCAGGGAAAAGGAAAGAGAACCTGGAGGAAGCTCACTCACTTCTGAAAGCCTAGGTTCAGAAGTGACATTCATTACTTCTGTTCCCATCCCATTGGCAAGAGCTGGTCACATGGCCACACCTGGATACAGAGAGGGCTGGGATATGTTGCCCCTGCTTGGCAGCCACTTGTCAGCTCCCCATACATGTGAATCATGGATTTGGTTGACAAATAAATACCTTGGCCATGACCACCTTCTCAGAAAGGCCCTCCCCAACCATCTTACCCAAGGAATATTCCTTTTATTCCTGTCCATCTAGTATCCCAATTTTATTTTATTCAGAGTACATTTTATTTATCTACTTGTTTATTGCCTCTTTCCCCATCTAGAAGGTAAGTCTGTGGGGGGTGGAAACCTTGGTTAGTGCCATATTCCAGGCACCTCGATCAGAGTTTGGTCAATAGACAATATTTCATGAGAACATGTGGAATAAATGAAAGGACAAATAATTTCAATTTTAACTGTGGGGACACAGAGAAGACAAGTGACTTCATGAACATGCATGCTTGGTTGATGGTCTGGCATAGGACAGGACCCATCTTCATGCTAATTCTTTTCCTGCTTCAGTGTCGATCTTGAGGTTGCCGATTTCAGGGAAAGGCTAGGCTGTGGCCTGTGAGTTGGGAAGCCTGGGTTTAAGTCTGACTTTGTCCTGACTTCTGTGTGTGCTCCTTTTCTCTCCTTTATAGGCCTCGGTTTCCCAGTGTGCAAGATGGGGGTGGAGCAGGCTGGGCCAGACAAACTTCCACATTCTTCATGGCCGGGAATAGACGACCACCCCTGAGTACGTCTGTACCTTCTTTTTCCAACTGCTGACCTTTGGGAGAAAGTTTCCCTCCCTTTCTTTCTCCCTCTCTGTGGGTTTAATAAGGCTTAATGAGGGGCCCGGGTGGGCCCACCTCCTCAGTGGCCACCAGCTCAAACTTCCACCCAAGGGCGAGGTGGGGGAGCATGGCTAATAACAGGGTCCTGGTGGGGGGTGAGCTGACAGCCTCAGCTGGCCTTTCTGGGCCTCTATTAACAGACCACACAGGGAAATGTCTTCCCAGGGCCCGTGATTTTCAATTTTCCACTGGAAAAGGCAGCTGGGAGGAGGTAGCCAGGAGGCCAGAGACACTCGCCTGTGCTTCTGTCTATAGTAGTCCATCTGTCTTCCCAACTACTCTTCCATGTATCCATTCTCTTAACCACCTCAGCATTCAAGCATCTAAGCACCTGCCCCCTTATCCATACACCCATTTTTTCTACCTAACTTTCAACCAATCTGTTCTTTCACTCAGCCAATAATCCAACAACCTTGCATCTATCCATCCATCTTTCCACCTACCCATCCATCTAGTCACCATCCATTCACTCCCCTGCCCATTCACCCCTTTATTCATCCTTTCATTCACCACACACACACACACACACACACACACACACATACACACACACACTCACACACACTATCTGTCCTTTCTATACAGGGTTATCCAAGATCTATCTGGCACCAATTTTGTACTTTAGGCTGAAATAGAGAGGAATAAATCATTCATTTCATTCCCTTCAGCCTTTGTTATATGATGAAAAGTAATAATGAAAAGTATTACTTTGCTGACTATGAGATTTGGGGTTAATCTGAGCTCTGCCTTCATTAACTTTGTGACCTTGTGTTTAAGTACAGGACGCCCCCTCTCCAAACTCTGGCCTTTGTTTCTTTGACTGGAATAAGGGAAGGAGAGAAGAAAGAGAACAGAATGTGCTGGTTTCATGATGTGCTAGAAATTGAGTCTTTGAGAGATGGTAGGAGCTGTAAATGGGGAAATTGAGTCCTGGAGAGACCCACAGAATCCAAGGCTTCAAGATTCTCTGATGCTAATGATGATAAACAGCAGGATGTACTCAGAGCACTTGCTCTGAGCTCAGGCCACATGGTGCCCCAGTTTCCACAACCCAACAATGGGGATTAATAACAGCTCAAACCTCCCAGGGTTGGGGAAAAGATTAAAGAAGTTAAGACACGCAAAGGACCTATAACTGCCCGCCATGAAGAAAGTGCTCAGTACATGTTGCCATTATTCAGAGTAACCCCACGAAGCCCTGGGAGCGTGGAGCCTTTTCTTTCTCCAGGCTAGTCTGAGGTCAGACAAACAGGCCATGGCTCTGTCTCTCTCTCTCTCTCTAGATAGTCTCAGACGAGTGTGCTCTGAGTGTGGTTTTACTTAAAGCAGTGCTGCCAAGTGTCGCTGTCAGGCTGTCTGAGAGGGTGTCCAGGAAGGCCTCCTGGGAATGGCATTCTCGTCCTAATTATGCAGCAGCAAACCCGAGTTCTAGCAGATGTTGCCTGGAAAGCAGGATGCTGAAGTACAATCAGAGTTTGGGCTCTGCTGCCAGACAGAGATGGGTTCAAAGCCTGCCTTTGGCCCTTCAAAACTGAACATGACCTTGCCTCTCTGAGGCCATTTCCTCATCTGTAAACAGCAAAGTGAACAACAGCTACGTAGCGTACAGTAGTCTCCTACAGTAAAAGTTGGATGCTTACCTCCCTGGAATCCATTCCCACTTCTTCCAAAATTTCCCTTGTCTCACTTCCTTCCTGCTCTTTGACCAGTGTAATCACGTCTCAGCCCATCCAGGTGTAGCACTCCTCGGCCACAGTGACATCAGACAGATGCTGCTGATGCTGCCATGTTGCTTTCATAGGGGTCCCAGATATGAAGCCAACTTGGAAGGGTGCTGAGTGAAAAAATGGAGAGAAACCCACTCTCATAACTACATTTGAGCCATAGACCATTCCACACCTGAAGCTCCATCCTGAGCTTTTCAATCCAGTAAATCCCCTTTTCTCAGGAGCTGTTTGCCTGAAACTAAGAGGCAAGTAATACAAACACAGTGAATGAGGCTGGGGCTCTGCCTGGAAGCCCCGCCTGCGACCCATTCCAAGTGATGGAAATATCAGCTGCTGATGGTTCCCAGTAGGGAATTGCCCTTGGAAGCAGGGAATTGCCCTGCCCAGGATCATCCTTTTCTGGACCCAGCCTCTACCTGATGTGCAATACAAACACTCAACCCCGCCCCCCAGCTGGGGACATTTTGAAGGTCATCTAAGCTCCAGAGCTCCTTGTGGGATCAGCTGAAGGTTGTGCTGCGGCTCCACTGTGTGTCAGCTTTTCTGTCATCCCAGGACTCCCTCACAGGTATCATCCTGAGAGCCCTCCCTGGTAAACCGCTGAACACCTACCTCCACATGAGGAATCAATGGAAGATAACAGGCATGGCAGAAATTCTAGTACTCCTACACTGGGAAAATGGTGCAGGAATCTGGGAGGGTGGGGGATGGAAAGAAAGCCCAGAACAGGTAGGCTTAGACACTGGCCTGGGCAAAGCTGGGCAGTCCAGTCTTGGGTCTCTGGAATATTCGAGCTTTCTTCCTGCCCTGGTTTTCTTGAATACCCTTGTTCCTTAGTGATGGGTGTTGGTTGTGGGGCTATTCCCTGGAGTTTGAATACCAACTCTGTTTCCCTTTACCTCTGTGAACGTCAGTGGTGCCAACTGTATAATGGGGCTGGGAAAAATCAACAAGGGGTGCTGCAGAGCTCCTACCAGCCTGAGGTCTCTGAGGTGCTCATAAATGCTACCTCTTACAAAATCCCTCCTCAGGGATGAGGAAGGCAGTTTACAAATCATCCTGCAGAGATACCATTTTTATGTTTTACCCTTGAGGTCCCCTTTTCTGCAGCCTTAAAGTTTCCCAAGACTTTTCAGAAATCAGAGGAGTTTTGCCCATTTGGAAAGTTTTATTCTATGGTTTTTTATTTCATGATAGCTGACAGAGATCAAAAAAGAATGAGCCACCTGAACTGAGTTGTTAGTATGTGCTGGGTAGAGCTCTTCCTAAGAGCTTGGTAGAAATAGAACTTTTGTAACCCTGTAACAGGAGTACTATTTTTATAAAACATAAACTGAGGCTCAGAGAGGTTAGGCAGCATATGAACAATGATACCTAGGCTCTTGGAACATTTCTATAAGCTAATGTCTTCAAATTAGGTAGTAGACAAGGGTTGTTGTCCTAATAAAAAGGGACACAGAGCAAGAAATGATTTGTTCTGACCCAATATGGGGGACTGAGAATCCAGGAAGGGCTCTAGAGGCAGGACTATTTTGAGCTAAGCCTTGATAGTAAATAAAATATGAATCATCAGAGAAAGATTGGAAGGCATTCCAGGCAGTAGCAAAGGCCTAGAGGTTTGTATTCAAGGCTGCAACCCATCCAAGTTGCAGCTGATTTCTTTGGCCAGACCAATCTCTCTCTTCTCCCGTTTGATTAATGCTGATGGGTAGTGGGGTGAACACTTAATACTTAATACATCCTCACATACCATCCAGCTTTGGTTACTGACATTTCCAGCACTCTGGGTTGCCTTGGGCTTCCTGATGAATGCCTGAGCATCAGTGCACAGCAAGTTTAATCATTTATTCGCTTATTCATTCATTCATAATGAATTTCTCTATTTGCTGAACAAACATTTCTCCAGGGCCTCCTCTATGCCAGGTGCTATGTCAGCATCAACACAGCCAGGAGGAGGTCGTGGTCTCACGGGGGAGAACGGATGAGAACTATCTCAGCCAAAAAATAAATAAATAAAATAAAGATAGCCAAAACCGGGTTGGCTCAGTGGATAGAGCGTCGGCCTGTGAACTGAAGGGGCCCAGGTTCGATTCCGGTCAAGGGCATGTATCCTGGTTGCGGGCACATCCCCAGTGGGGGGCGTGCAGGAGGCGGCTGATCGATGTCTCTCATCGATGTTTCTGGCTTCCTTTCCTTTCCTCTCTGTGAAAAATCAATAAAATATATTTAAAAAAATAAAAAATGTTAAGGTTAACATCATTGCAGGAGTCCCCCTTCTCTACCCCCTTTTCCCATCTCCACCCTCCCTGTCTACCCCTTCCTTGGTCTTTACCAAATTATTCCCCATGTCCATGGGGTATGCATATATGTTCTTTAGTTATTTCCTTCGTCTTCTTTAGAATCTCAAGACACAACTCAGAAAGAATATATTCACCCCTATGTTCATAGCATTATTTACAATAGCTAAGATCTGCAAACAGTCCAACTGCCCATCAGCAGATGAGTGGATAAAGAAACAAAAACCTATGGTATAGCTACACAATGGAATACTACACAGCTATAAAAAGAAGGAAGTTTTACCCTATGGGACAGCATGGATGGACCTGTAGAATATGCCAAGTGAAACAAGCCAGTGGGAGAAAGACAAATACCATATGATCTCATTAATATGTGGAATCTAATGAACAAGAACCATTGCTTTTAATGCAATTATTTTAAATAAAATTTCACTGAATTTATTGAGGTGACATGGGTTAATAAAAGTTTCAGGTGTATAAATTCTATAATACATCATCTGTATATTGTATCGTGTGTTTACTATCCCAGGTCAAGTCTCTTTCCATCACCATTTATCCCCCCCTATACCTTCTTCTACCTCCCCCAGCCCTTCCCCTCTGGTAGTCACCATGCTGTTGTCTGTGTCCATGAGAGAACCATTGCTTTTAATGGAACCAAAACCTTTTCCAGGGAGCCTCTACCCTTTGGTCTTTGATCTGGCCCCAAGGACTCCACCTGTCTTTCCACTGCCTTCAAGATGCTCAGCGCCTGAGAGGCTATGCTTCAGAATTCACACTGCTTTCCCATCTGCTCTAGGCTAAACCCTCACAGTGCTCAGGATTCCCATCCACCTCTCCGCTGTTTCTCCTCTGGTTGATGTCTCTGAAAGGCTGAGAGCCCCCAAGTAGGACCTGCCATTCCAGGTAGCCTGAGTGGCATGGATCCCCTGTGGGCTTATCATCTCCCCCTTTGGGATACCCATCTCTGTTCCTGCCCCTGGCTCCGCCAATCCCCCACCACACGGCCCACGGTTCCTGTCCTCCTCCCTTCTAGGCTGGTGAGTTGAGTGTTCACAACCTCTCTGGGCTTCCTCTGGGATCCTAGAGAGCAGGCACCTCACCAAATAACAGCATGCAGGCACTGAAAACCTCCACTGTATTAAACTGGCTGCTAGGAGGCCAACTCCTGAATATTCAATTTGTCAGTAATATAAACAGGAAATCGAGCCTGGCGAGGGCAGGCTTGTAGGACAGCAACTGAGGGGAAAGAAAGGAGGCAGCAACCTGCAGGGGTACCGGTAACGTGGCCACATTCCTAAGCAACATTAAGTCCCACTGTTAATCACAAACAGATCCCTGCACACCCAGGGTCTGCCTTCCTTTGTTCACTAGAATCTCTCTAATACCACCACCAAATCCTCCAGGCTCTGCCTCTCTGTGGGCCTCAGTTTCCTTGTCTGACATATGAGGGGGCTGAACTTGAGTCTAATATCCCAGAACCCAAACTTCTCTGGTTTGAAGGCCCCCGAGAGTGTAGAATTCCAGGATGGTAAAATGCGTAGGTTTTATGACTGCAGAATTTGACAGGTCAGCAATGGTGGGTGCTAACGTGCTTGATTTTAAGATTCAGTGGTTCTCAGAGTCTGACACTTTCTATTACTCTGACATTCTGAGTCTCAGTGATTTTTAAGTATCTGAGGCAGCCCAGTGGGCCCTAAAGCCAGATGGCCTCTGTTTGTCTACTGCCAGCCCCAACCCCACCAACTAGATGACCTTAGACAAATTACACATGACCTTTGGGTGCCTCGATTTCCACTTCTGTAAATTAAGGAGCATAGCAGTAACTGCCTCATGGAATAGATATGAGGACTATCTGAGTTAATGTTTGTAAACAGTGTCTAGAGCAGCGGTTCTCAACCTGTGGGTCGCGACCCCTTTGGGGTCGAACGACCCTTTCACAGGGGTCGCCTAAGACCATCGGAAAATGTAGGTATTTACATCACGATGCATAACAGTAGCAAAATTTCATGGTTGGGGGTCACCACTACATGAGGAACTGTATGCAAGGGTCGCAGCCTTAGGAAGGTTGAGAACCACTGGTCTAGAGCATAGTAAATGCTCAATAAACGTTTTGCTCCTGCCTTTATTTAAATTAGAAAATTTCTACAGCCTGGGAGTCTGAGATGGGTGATTCTAGGCCTCCAAGACTCCAGGGTTAAAAGTTTCAAAGAATCCATTGTTCAAAGATTCAGTGATACACGGGTTCTAGAAGTTGGCTGTGTACATATGTATTTTGGTGTTCCTGACCCAGGATCATGGGAGTATGCCAGGGCAAGCTGAGGAGTCTCGTATGCTCAGCCACCAACTCAAAGAGCATGACAAGTTTGGGACTCACAGCTTCTGAAAAGTACCCTTCTCTGCCCTCAGCACACACCTGGAGATATCTTGACCTTCTGGCCAAGAGTTCATTGATGCTGACTAACTCCCAGAACTCATGGAGACACAGGAAGACAGTTACCCCCATAGCTTGGAACTCAGTTCCTGAAGAACCTGCTGCGGTTCCTTCCTGTCCTTACAATTAAGTTATATTTCTCAGCCTGGCTTTGCTAGGCTGGCTTGTCTCAATGGTTGAGTGTTGACCTGTGAACCAGGAGGTCATGATTTGATTCCTGTCGAGGCACATGCCCGGATTTTGGGCTCAACTCCCAGTGTGAAGCATGTAGGAGGCCGATGATTAATGATCCTCATCATTGATGTTTCTATCTCTCTCTCCCTCTTCCTTCCTCTCTGAAATAAAATAAAACTATATTAATTTACATCCACTTCGAGGCAAGTTGAGGTCATCTGCAATTGGGATAGATCCTTTGGAAATTACTTCTAGGTCCATATATCTTTGTTCAACCATTTCTTTACTCCACAGATACTTATTTTTTTAAATATATTTTATTGATTTTTTACAGAGAGGAAGGGAGAGGGATAGAGAGTTAGAAACATTGATGAGAAAGAGACATCGATCAGCTGCCTCTTGCACACCCCCTACTGGGGGTGTGCCCGCAACCAAGGTACATGCCCTTGATCGGAATCAAACCTGGGACCTTTCAGTCTGCAGACCGACGCTCTATCCACTGACCCAAACCGGTTTTGGCCACAGATACTTATTAAACATCAGCTATATGCTAAGCTCTGTCCTAGGCTCTAGGGACACAGAAGTCTCTGCTCTTGGGAGCTCACACACTCATTTCAGGTCTCACTCACTGTAGAGCATGTGCTCAGAAGGTGAGAGCACAGGCCATTTCCTGACTGTGGAACTTTGGACGAATGCTCTGAGCCTCATTTGTAAAATGGGCCAATCACACCACCTACTGTATGGGGTTGCTGTGAAGATTAGAAGAGCCAGTGAAGGTGAACGACCCAGCACAGTGTCTGGTACACCACAAGTCCGCAATCCATGGGAACTGCTATTGGTGATGGTGTTGCTGTTGTAACTTGATTTCTACTCCCAGCTCCTTTCAAAGCATGTAATGTGTGGATTAAAAGGCAGATCTGAGCCAAGTCCTGGGATGTAAAATAGATATAGTCATAGCTGCCTGGCATGTGGGGCATACCCAGCTGGCTCAGGATGTAACAAGAACATGTTCTCACTTCCCACTAGCTCTGTCTGAGAACTCATCCCAACCAACCCCACTGCCCACATCAGTTCTCCCATAGCACACAACCTAACACCTTCCTTTCCCTTCTGGGTCCCAGGGTCCACCACATAGGGCTGGAGGAAATCAGCTCTAAGACACAGGCTGAAACCTGAGGCATGACACAGAAGGCAATAGGGAGCCAAGGTTGGCTCTGGAGAGAGAGGCTCTCCAGATGAAGCGCATCCTCTGTCTTCCAGTGGCTCCTCTGTACCCTCTGCATCTTGTCCTCAGAGCTGCCAGAGCCTCCCGCCAACTGTTGGCCATGAGTCCCTTCTGTGTCTTGGGGTTAGGTTGTTTTTTTCATTAAGTTTGCAATTATTTTTTAAAATGCAAGTCCCACTGTGACATGCTGAGCTGAGAAGACTGGAGGGTAAAGCTTTTTCCCTGCCTGCGGCCCACTGGATCCCCACCCTATTCTGAGTGAAGGGGAGCATTTTCGGGGAAATGAACAAGGAAGCCTTGATCATTTGGGGACTTTATGAACTTGACCTTATCCCCACTCCATTCCCCACCCCATTAACAGGCTTGGTCGCTCTCCCTGTTAATTAAAGGGGAGACTAGTTTCCAGGACATTTTCAGCCCCGGCCCGGCCTGTGCCCACATCCTTTAGAGAGAGGCCATGGTGACTGGGTGGCTGGTGGCCTCAAAGGTAACAATTTGTCCTGAGATGGAATCCACTCCCCCAAATAAAGGGACTTTGTATTCTTTTCCTTTCTCATAGCCCCCTGGCCTCTAAAGAGGTAGTCATTAGCAGGGAAGCAGCTATGGCTCCTCAAGAGAAGGGGCTGCCATGGGGGCAGTGCAAGGCCCACTACCTGCACCAGCAAGACTCTCATTCTGCCCCTGGGCCTCTGTGGCCTCGGAGCTCCTGCCTTCTCATGGAACCCGGCGTCCATGCCATCATTCACTCGTTCACTTCACACCTCTTTATCGAGCATCTAATATACTAGGCACTGTGCTAAGCACATGGCATAGAACAGCGCAAAAGAAAAACTCCCTCATCACATTCCAGTGGGTAGATAGACACTAAAGATGAGTAAGTCCATATAAGATTCATTGCCAGGCAGTCAGGTGAGAGCAGAGGTAGGAGGGAGGAAGAGGTGGGAGGGGAGGTGATACCTGAGCAGAGACCTGATGGTCTGGCTGTGGGGATAGTGGAACTTCTACCATAGCAAAGTCAGACGATCCTCCTCTCCAGTCCCCCTTCCTCCTCCCCCCCGGCCCCGCCCTTTTCCACCTCTGCGCTTCTGCATGGCTTCCCGAGGGGGGGCGCTTCCCAGGGGCGGGGGAAGGGGGAGCTTCTCTCTGCTCTGCCTTGGCAAGCAATGACTTACCTGGATTTTACTTAATATATAATTTGCTATGTTATTGACAGTGTCAAATGCATTTGTAAAAGCAGAACACAAAGCTGCCTGGGTTATATCATACATGCTGTCCAGTGAGCTTAACGAAACCCACATGGCTGATACACTTCTGCTCAATATAGTGGTGCTTTTACCATTGAAAACTGTAACAAAATGGTAATTTTAAGATGGCAGACTACAGGCATTTCTACCCCCTTCTCTTATTGAAAATGCTCCACAAAACAAGAAACAAAACCACAAACTCTATCTTTGAGGAAACTTGGGAGACATTGTAACCCTGAGTTATAATATATAAGGAAGAGAAGTGAGTAAAAAATGGCCAGTAACTTAACAGGAGTACAGTCAAACCTACATGCTTGGAGTGGGTGGTCCCTGAGTGCGTGGACTGCTGCAAAGAGAAAGAAACTGATTTGCCTGAAAGGCACAAAAATGGAGATGAGCTCCTCAGCTCCACTCATTTGTCTGGTTGCAGAATGTCCTTGGGTAGACTTATGCCCACCCCTCATCCCCTGGCAGAAAATCATCTAGAGAACCACTTCTAAGACAAAGACCTACAGATATGACAATTTGGTGGGGAGGGGAGAATGCTCCCCAGAATAAGCTAACTAGCAGCCACTTGATCACACAACCTACACAGAAGCCCACCAGTCCCCCATCCCCACCCATGGGCTTCCAGTCAGATTGTTAATACATGCACAGCCAAGGACCCCTGTATACTCCACAATCATCCCATAGTGGTGGAGGAAAAAGACTTAGAGAAAGAGAAAATGCAAACAGGAGAAGACTTAAAAATAAATCATACAAATATCCTTGAGAGATGAAGATATTATACCCAGACAATATGAACTGGAAGCTACTTAAAAGGAATCCTAAATAATAAAAGGATAATATGCAAATAGGCTGAACAATGGAAAAACCGAACAACCAGTTGCTATGACGTGCGCTGACCACCGAGGGCATGTGTGGAACATGGTGAGCGTTGGCTGCGGTGGAATGGTGGAGTAGGTGAGTGTGGGTGCCAGACGGAGAAGGGGCACTGGTCGCTGTAATCTGGGCGAGCCTCGGATGGTTACTGAAAATGCTTTGCTCGCACACACCGTGGTCCCATCTGGCGCTCGCACCTGCTGCTAGCACTGGCCCTGCTCGCATCCACTGCCAATGCCAGCCCTGCTTGCACCTGCAGCCGGTGCCAGAGCCACTGCTCGAACCTGCTGATGGTCCCAGCACCAGTCCCGATCACTCAATGCCATCAGCAGGTATGAGCAGCGGCTGCCAGCCCTGATTGCCCCTGAGGGCTTCTCCACCTCCCCCTAGTCCTGAGGAGTGATCAGGGCAGCAGCCAATGCTCACACCTGCTGATGACATCAGCCCAAATTGCTCTACCCTGTCAGAGGGTGCAAGCAGGGCTGGTGCTATCAGCTCATGGGAGTGGCAGTGGCAGGAGTGGGGCTGCCAGCAGACAGGAGACTGGGGGCTGCGGCAGGAGGGGCCAGGTGGGGGCATGGAGGAGGGGCCAAGACCTGCCCCTGTGCCTACCACAGTCTCATGGCCCACGGTTCCTTTTAAGGTGCACAAATTCGTGCACTGGGCCCCTAGTAGAGAATAAGAAAGCAGAACTGGAAATATATGTGGTAGATTGCACAAATGGCCAAAGTTCCTTCCATCCAGAGTGCCTGCCCCTTTGCCCCTCAGATGGAGTCTGATTGTCTATTACTGTGTAACAAACTATCCCCAGGGTTAGTAGGTTGATTTTGTGGCTTAGAAAATCATGGAGGGTTAGGCTGGGTGATTATTCTGATTGATAGAGATCACTCAGTTGTTTTCAGCTGGTGGATGGGCTTGGCTGGGGGTGTCCAAGATGATGGCCTGGTGGTCTGGTGCCATTGGCAGGGATGGCTGGAGGGCTGAGCTCAGCTGGCACTGTTGTTTGGTTACATGTGGCCTTTTCAGCATGGCAGTCTGAGGTAGTCAGACCCCTTGTGATGACTGCTTCCCCCAGAGTGAGCATCCCAAGAGAATCAGGTGGAGGTCACCTGCCCTTTTCTGACCTTGCCCCAGAGGTTATCGAGCATTACTTTGGTGGCATTACGAAGGCTGGTCCAGACTCAGGTGTGGGAGGAGTATTTCCCAAACTCCATATCCTAATGGGACAAATATCAAAGAATTTGTGGACATGTTTTAAAACTGTCAGGCTACTAGGGAATATACTCAATCAAAAAAGAGACTAAACCAAGGAAGAGAGCTCTCCCTGTGTAACAAACTTCCTTAAAATTAGTGGCTTAGCTCAGCTGTCATGGCTCAGTGGCTGAGCATCCACCTATGAACTAGGAGGTCACAGTTCGATTCCTGGTTCAGTTATATATCTGCATTTCGAGCTCAATACCCAATGTGGGGTATGGAAGAGAGCCTATCAATGATTCTCCCTCATCACTGATATTTCTATCTCATTTTCCTCTCTGAAATAATATATATATATATAACAAACAAACCAAAAAATGTAGTGGCTTAAAACAACCACTGTTGACTTGCTCATGAATGTATGGTTCTTCTCATGTGTCTGCTCTCATGTGTCTGGTGGGCATTGGTGTCTGGTGGTTGATATCAGCTGACATCCACTGGGATAATGAGATGATGTGGCCATAAGTCTCTTACCTCCTGCAAAACAACCTGGGTTCGCTGCCAGTTGATGTTGCTTGCAGAGTTCCCCAGAGCTGCAGAAGGCAAAGCCCCCAAATGCATAAATGCTTTTCAGTCCTCTGCTTGTGTCATGTTTGCAATTATCCTATTGGTTAAAACAAGTCATATGATGTGCCCAGCAGCTGAGGGCTTCGAAAGGGACTCAGAACAAGAGGAAACTGGGGCTTTGGTATTTGGTAAATCTCCCACACAGTATGAAATACAGGAGATGGTGGAGAAAGGCAAAAGAATTCCTCCTGGGTAGCTGACCTCTACGCCCAGAACAAAACAAGTCTAGGTGGACTTGGAATGTCAGAGAGACCAGAGAAAAAGATGACAGCATCACATTAATTACAAGATTTGTCTGCAGAAATCACATGAGAGGAGTTTTACAGAGCTGTGTTCAGGGTGTGGGAAGCTTGAATCAAATGTTCAAAGAAAACTAAGCAGTTAAAAATAGCCAATTACTAATTCAAGGAGAAAGTGCTGGGCATTTAAGAAAAAGCAAATGTCATTAGAGTACAAGTACTTATTCAGCAAGAAACAATACTTGCGTAGGCATAATCATGGAAACACTGAAAAGAAATGAACAAAAACATGGATATGACATTGGAAAGAGGAGAAAGGAAAAATGGGTTTAATTGAGCTAAAATTGGAGAAACCAAGATGGTGGCATAGGTAAACACCTGAACTTGCTGCCTCTCACAACCACTTCAAAACTACAACTAAAAGACAAAATGGACATCATCCAGAACCACAGGAAGGATGGCTGAGTGGAAATTCTACAACTATAAGGGAAGAGAAAAGCACACTGAGACTCAGAGGAGCTGCGGAAGTAAAGTGCAGAGGTATGGAGGTGCGTGTGTGGACTGGGCTGGCAACTGAGTATGCAGCTGGCTTTTTCAATTAGGAGGGAGACACAAGCTCCCGACTGCTCTGAATTCCAGTTCTGGGCGAGACTCTGGGGATCCAGACTCATATGGGGAGAAACTGGACTGGCTGGCATTGGGAGGAACTCGAGGGCAGCTTTCAGAGGTGCTTACAGCAATTACAAAGAGACACTGCGACCCAGGGGCCTCTTATGGCAGGGCTGACAGGAAGCTATTGCTATTTGCTCCGCCCTGAGACCCCGCCCCACCCAAGCTGTGCACAGAGGCTTTTGTATATGAATGGCCTGGTCCTTTGAAATCTAAAATTACCTAACAAACTGGAGCTGAGTCAGTGAGACCCAGAACATCCAAAAGAAGGCCCAAGGCCCCACAGCAGCTTGCATTGTTTCACAGCTAGGCCTCATCTGAGCACCTCCAAAACCCAAACAAAGAAGAGGAATCTGCAGATCTCTCCATAGCTCCTGCTGGGTGGCCTCAGGCAGAGGCTAAATTAGCACTCCCTTGGATATCCAAGAGCTACTGTACCCAGTGGTCAGAGTGACCATCCAGATTACAACTCCCCAGACCCATAAGGGACCTACTCAGGGGGCAGACTCCATGAGCACCAAAGCCCCACTGAAGCAAGTCTTGCCTCATAAGGGTATCTCCAGCACAGAAGTTCTCCCATCATAGACACAGCTGATCCTCACAGCCAATTGGCCTGGAAGTCAATTCCTCCCAGTGATACCAACAACAATTAAGATTTAACTACAACAAGACTGTATACACAGCCCAGAAAGGGGTGCACCAAAAGCGTCTACCTCAGGTAACTGGGGAGGCTGAGCCACTAGGCCCTATAGGACACCTAGCACATAAAGCCATTCTATCAACACAGGGAACCAGCCAAAATGCAGAGACAAAGAAACAGGTCACAAATGAAAGAAATGGAGGATATAGAGTTCAAAACCATGGTTATAAGGTTTTTCAAGAAATTTCTAGAAAAAGCTAATAAATTTAGTGAGACTCTTAAGGATATGAAAAAGGACCAACTAGAAATTAAGCATACACTGATTGAAATATAAAATAATATACAAAGATCCAACAGCAGACTAGAGGATCACAAGAATCAAGTCAAAGATTTGAAATACAGCTGAAACCAGTTTGGCTCAGTGGATAGAGCCTTGGCCTGACGACTGAAAGGTCCCAGGTTCGATTCCAGTCAAAGGCATGTACCTTGGTTGCAGGCATATACCTTGGTTGCAGGCACATGCCCAGTGGAGGGTGTGCAGGAGGCAGCTGATCAATGTCTCTCTCTCATTGATGTTTCTGGCTCTCTCTCCCTCTTCCTTCCTCCCTGTAAAAAAATCAATAAAATATTTTTTTAAAAAGAAAGATTTGAAACACAAAGAAATAAAAAAACTCAACCAGAAGAGCAAAAAGAAAAAAGAATCCAAAAAATGCAGATAGTGTAAGAAGCCTCTGGAACAACTTCAAGCATACCAACATCCAAATTATAGGGGTGCCAGAAGAAGAGAGAGAGCAAAATACTGAAAACCTATTTGAAGAAATAATGACAGAAAACTTCCCCCACCTGATGAAAGAAATAGACTTACAAGTGCAGGAAGCACACAGAACCCCAAACAAAAGGAATCCGAAGAGGACCACACCAAGACACATCATAATTAAAATACCAAGAGCAAAAGAAAAAGAGAATATTAAAGGCAGCAAGAGAAAAACAGTTCATTACCTACAAGGGAGCACCCACACGATTGTCAACTGATTTCTCAACAGAAACTGTGAAGCCCAGATGGGAGTGGCAAGAAATATTTCAAGTGATGAATAGCAAGAACCTACAACCAAGATTTCTCTACCCAGCAAAGCTATCATTCAGAATTGAAGGTCAGATAAAGAGCTTCACAGATAAGAAAAAGCTAAAGGAGTTCATCACTGACAAACCAGTATTTTTTGAAATGTTAAAAGGTATTCTTTAAGAAGAGGAAGAAAAAGAAAAAGGTAAAGATAAAAATTATGAACAAAAAATATCTATCAAGAAGTGAATCTAAAAATCAAGTGAATAAAAAAATCTGATGAACACAATAAACTGCTGAATATAATAGAATCAGGGGCATAGAAAGGGAGTGGACTGACAATTTTGGAGGGAAAGGGGTATGGGGGTTGCGGGAAGATTCTGGACAAAAATCATACACCTATGGATGAGGACAGTTGGGGAGGGGTAATGGCATGAGGAGGGTGGGAACTGGGTGGAAGGGAACTGTGGGGGGGGGAAAGGAACAATTGTAATAATCTGAACAATAAAGATTCATTTAAAAAATTGAGCTAAAATCCCTTCTCTTTTATAACAAGCAGTTAATATATAATATCTAAAATGGATACATCAAGAAATACATAGCTGTAAGATTTATAAATATGGAATCAGAACCAGAAGACACAGCTACATGATATTAAAATGCATTTTGCATCAGGTAGCTGTGGTTACATCCCCAAAAAGGGGAGGTAAATTTAGAATTTTACATCACTTCCGGCTGCTAAAGATGTCAGACTTCTGGCTGTGCCACCATGGGCGGAAGGGCATATGCTGAGATGAACTTCTGTGACCACTCTCCATCAAGCTCCCCACAGGGTTAGCGACATCCCCTGGGTCCCCAGTGGCTCTCATATGGACTTTCTGAAGGACAATTACCTTTTCATCCCAATGTTTGGGAGCCACCTACACTGAGTTGAATCTAGTCTACCCTTCAGTTATACACAAGGGACTGGAGCTCTGAGAAGGGATTTGATCATTGGGACTGTGAGGCCCTGGTGGGAAACAGTTGACAGAGAAGAGTACTGGGTCTACCAGTCTTGAGTTCTAGTTCCTGCTTTGCTGCTTTCTGGGCAGTGTGGCCTTGAACCCCAGTCTCCCCAGACTCAATTTCATCTGTAACATAAAGTAATAAATTTGGTTCTTGGGGTTACTATGAAGGTTAAATAGGGTCATGGGGTCAGGTGACTCAGTAGGTCTTCACAGGTCTAATCTCTTAATCTTATCAGTGAACATCCACCCCCAATATATTTTATATATTTAGTAGATACCTGGTGCATGAATTTGTGCACAGGTAGGGTTCAGCCCTCCCATCCCAGTGGGGGTTGGGCCAGCTGGGGAGAGGGTTCATGGGAGGTTGGGGGCACCAATTGGGGCCCCAATCAGGCCAGTTGGCTGCTGCAGTGCACGTCATAGCAACTGGTCATTCTGGTTTTTCCAGTTGCTTGGCTTTTATATATATATATTAGAGGCACAAATTCGGGCATGGGTCAGGTCCCTCGGCCTGGCAGGGAGGTTGGCTGTGGGAGCGCACTGACCACCAAAGGGCAGCATTGAGTGTCTGCCCCCTGATGGTCAGTGCACATCATGAGTTTGGTCATTTGGTTGCTTAGGCTTTTATATAGATAGATAGATAAAGTAAAAACATAGGTCACTGTGCCAACATATCATTACCTTATATCATATACACAAAAGTAGACATTTTGATAAGATCAGGTAGGGGGGGCAATGGGAAGATATGTATACATGTAACACAATAAAAAAAAAGATCAGGTAAAAATTACTAATTATTTCTGGGGCTTCAATTTTTAAAAATTTCTCCATTTTAATTAATTAATTAATTAATTTTTAATATATTTTATTGATTTGTTATAGAGAGGAAGGAACAGGAATAGAGAGTTAGAAACATCGATGGGAGAGAAACATTGATCAGCTGCCTCCTGCACGCCCCCTACTCGATATGTGCCCACAACCAAGGTACCTGCCCTTGACCAGAATCGAACCTGGGACCCTTCAGTTCAAAGGCCGATGCTCTATCCACTGAGCCAAACTGGTTAGGGCAAAAAATTTCTCCATTTTTAAAAATTGGGTTTTTCGCCGAAACCAATTTGGCTCAATGGATAGAGCGTTGGCCTGCGGACTGAAAGGTCCCAGGTTCGATTCTGGTCAAGGGCATGTACCTTGGTTGTGGGCACATCTCCAGTAGGGGGCGTGCAGGAGGCAGTTGATCGATGTCTCTCTCTCATCGATGTTTCTAACTCCCTCTCCCTTCCTCTTTCTAAAAAATCAATGAAATATATTAAAAAATTTTTTTTTGTCTATCATTGATATGTTCTATATATGAGTTCTTTCCTAGAGGGCTATTTCAAGTGTCTTCTCCCAGCACATGGATTGCATTTTTATTCTCTTAATGATGTCTTTTGATAAACAGAAATTCATTTTAATGTAATATATCATTTTTTCTTTCATGATTGTGCTTTTTGTGTTCTGTGTAAGCTATATCACAATTGTCAAGATTATGAAAATATTCTCATATTTTCTTTTACAAAAGACTCATTAGTCCCAAGGGGATTTATTATTACTTCACATTATAAGAAATCTGTGGTCGCAGGGTTGGTTCAGAGGGTCAATATTATCACTGAAGTCTCAGGCTCCTTCACTCTGTCACCCTCAGTGTATGTTCCCTCATGGTCACGATATGGCTGCCATTGCTCCAAGCAACACATCCTCACATGACAATATCCAAAAGTAGTAGAAGGTGAGTGAGGGAGTTAAGTGTAGATAGAGAAAAGAAACTTTCCTAGCTCGAATCATCCTTTCATCTCATTGGCCCAAACTGGGTCACATGACTACCCCTACCATAGGGAGGCTGGGAAAGTATCTACCTCCATCATGAAAGATAAACTCTACCAGCATGGGGGAGGAGGGAGAAGGATAATATTTGATTGATGAGCAATTACAATGTTGGCCACAGAGAATCAGTGACAAACAGAACCCAGATTTTTCACTCAAAGTAGGATGGTGAATTGCCCTGGTTTGCCTAGGAAATTGGACTTTTAAAGCTAAACCCAAGAGAGTCCTGGGAAAACTGAGACATATCCATCACCCTTCCTCAAGGAGCCTGGAGTCAGGGGTAGACTAGACCTTGTCTCTCCTGGATAGAGACAGTCATCCAGATAAGGTGCTAGGAAAGGTGTGAAGCTTGCTCTTTAAATTTCCCCCAATCTTAGTCTCTAGCCCCTGACATTCCACCATTACCTATACTCAAGCCAGTCAGTGGCTAAAAACCCTTATGAGTTCCTATGATAGGCCAGGCTCAATTCTGAGATGAATTGGATACAATTTCTGCCCAGAGTATCTGCCCAAACAGTGGGAGAGACTAACGAATCAAATCATAAATTAGAGCTGTGTTGGAGAAGGCATGAGTGGAGGACAGCGAAGTCTGGCAGGGTTTTCTGGGGGAGGCACTGCCCCGGTGGGGGGTAGAGGAGGAATGGAGAGGTCATCCCAGGCATGAGTGCTGTCCTCTCTCTGGTCCTCTTTGAACAATGCTGGGCAGTTCTTTCTTGCAAATTTTATTTTTCCCCTAATAAAAATTTATGTCCCCCTTAAAAAGAATGGCCATGCCACGTGTGCAGAGCTTCCTGCAAAGCCCTTTCTCACCCACACTTACTAGTACTTGGCCTTCACAAGGGCATTATGTGGGTGCAGGGTTACAACTGTTCTCATTTTATTGAGAAGGAAACTGAGAGCCACTCTGAGAGGAGTCCTCTGCCCTTGGGCATGTGGTTACTAAGTACCAGTGGAGCTCCGCTCAACTCCACTTCCCTCCAGTTGCCTGTCTCCATCCAGGGCCAAGGTTGCCCTAGAGCTTGGGAGAAGAGGTCAGGTCTCTCATGGCAGACACCTCCCAGAGCTCTGCAGTGTCCCCTCGCAGGACATGGGGGCTGATGCTCAGTGTGGACTCGGTACCTTCCCATTAAACACTGGCCAGCCACAAAGAAGACCTGCCCTGTCCCTACCCCCTGGAGCCAAACTTAAGCCCCTTGGAAACGGCGAGTCCTCCTTCCCCCGAGAGAGAGAGAGAGAGAGAGAGAGAGAGAGAGAGAGAGAGAGAGAGAGAGGGAGAGAGAGAGAGAGAGAAAGAGAGAGAGAGAGAGGTGAAGTCCCTTGGGGTCCAGCAGAGTGGTTGAAGTCACTTTGCCGGACACCTCACCCCCAGGGAGAGATGAGGTGGCTCCAGGAGACCCCACAGTCATGTGGGAGTGGTGCCAACAACTAGCAGGGGCTGTGAAGTAGGGACAGAGGCCAGCCGCTTCCCCACAAAATCTAAACCCTAAAAGGCCTCCTCAGTCACCAGGCAAATGGAGTGTCATCACCCTCAGTCATCCCCGGGAGCTAACATAGATCCATAGATCCACTCATCCATTTATTTCTTCATCTACCCAACAGCTACATTTTGAGCCCCTCACCTCAAGGAAACTCTTCATTTTAGTGTAGCCCCATGTACCCATTTTTTCTTTTATTCTCGGAACTGGGAAGACAATGTAGACCAAGCCACTCCCACAGAGCTGATGGTCAAGGGGAGGAGAACGTAAGTAGTCCCACCAATAATATGCAATGGGATCATGAAGACACTAAAGGGAGCAGTGTAGCGAAAGACAAAACCCAGTGATCCTGATTTATTTGGGGAGGTGGGGGAGGGTGGCTCACTGTGGGCCCCTGGCACTATTTTTTTTTTTAAATCAAATTGTATCAAATATTTTCAAGTATACCCACATTAAACATATTGTGGCTATGAAATTATTTGAAAGAGTTTAAAATTCTTGCCCTTTGTAAGTATCGGCTACATGTAATTTATTTACTAGTAAGTAACAATGGTTGAAAATTCATGACTATTATACACTCCCCTAGGAATGCTTGCCAAGTGAAAAATATAGAACCCTCGGAGGGGGTTTTTTCAACTCCACCTGGAGATGTTAAAGGGGCGGGGGTTCTGAGTAGGATTTTATCTGAACAGAGGTCTGTGGCCGGAATCCTTGGTAACCTTCCCTCCCTCGGGGCCATCGCATGCACCGGGGCTGTAGGGTGCGGGAACGGTTGGGGACAGTCTGGAGTGGTATGGGCAGCACTGGGAGCCTGAGGCCAGCATGACTTGCAGGGTGGCCCCAGTTCTGGAGCAAGCATTAGCATCCAGCAGAGGCAATGGGCAGAGGGGGCTCCCCTGGGCTGAGGATGGGGGGACAGGGAGGGGGTGAAAACTGGGGCATTAGGGCTGGCTCTCCAGGCAGGCTGCATCTTGGCCTGCACCACTTCTGACCTGCAGCCTAGGGCCACAGCTACAGTCCCCTGGGCGTGGCAGGGGGCATTTCTCTGTCCTCTCCTGCAGCAAAGAATGTGGGGGGGGGGGCCTCTGGCTGCCACCAGTAGGGCAGACCAGGCCCCTCCCTGGGCTTGACCACCCAAAGGGGTTTTGGAAAGCAATCCTACTTGAAGGTGCTAGAGAAATGAGGATTTTTTAAAAATCATTTTTATCACCATGGATCAAGAGCTATAGGGCTAACCTTAAGCCATTCAGTTTAAAAAATAAATTCCCAAATCTGCTTAAGAAAAGAAAATCATCGAAATGCAATAAAAAGGAAACATAGTGGCTCTGAAACAGCAGTACTTTCCCTCCATTACTCCCAAGTAGGGAATTGTAAATGTACAATGGGTTTGTCAAGGACAATGCTTAACAGATATTAAACTCTATCCCTCGGCAATAAAGACAGTAACAGATGCAGTAACTTCATAATGGAGAGCCGAGCACCACTCTAACTAAGGGATCAAAGTTAATATGAATAAAGGGACAAACAGCCATCGTGCGCCTCCTGATCCAGCGCAGTGGGAAGGACACAGCCTGGCTTCCAAGGCATTCCCGCCAAAAAGGTGTCACTAGGGCCTAGTCATGGGGGACATCACACCCCGCCCCCAAACTGAAGAGCGTGACATTTTATAAAACAACATATTTATACTGTTCAAAAAATAACAATGTTGCCCTGACCGGTTTGGCTCAGTGGACAGAGCGTCAGCCTGCAGACTGAATGGTCCCAGGTTCAATTCCAGTCAAGGGCATGTACCTTGGTTGCAGGCACATCCTCAGTGAGGGGGTTGTGCAGGAGGCAGCTGATCGATGTTTCTCTCTCATCAATGCTTCTAACTCTCTATCCCTCACGCTTCCTCTCTGTAAAAAAAATCAATAAAATATATATATTTAAAAACAAACAAACAACAATGTCCTGAAAGGTAAAGAAAGGCCAGGAACTGTTCCAGATTAAAGGACACTGAAGAGATGCAACGCCTAAAGCAATGTGATCCTGGGCTGCATCCTGCACTGGAAGAAATTCCCTGAAGGACATCATTGGAACAGTTGAAAAATTGGGATACAGACTGTGTTAGATGGGAAGTAGTGAGGCTGGCCTGTGGGGGTCAGGCCTTCTGCTGTGCTGCTCGGAGAGCCAGGCCGTTTGCAACATCCACCAGGTTACAAACACATCCCCTCTACCCACTGGTCCCACTTCCAGAAGTCTGTTCTGCACGAAGCATATTTGCAAAACGGCATCTGCATGAGGACAGGCATTGCCACCTCACAGTGACAGCATAAGGCAGGTAACAACCTAAACAGCCATCAATGGGGTACCCTAGATAAGGGATGGCACAGCTGTGAAAAAGAAGGAGGCAACTCTCCAAATCCTGGTGAAGAAGGATGTCCACGTTGTGTGGCAGAGGAGAAGTGCAGAACACTGCTGAGCTGTCATTTGGTAAAGAAAACAGTGGATAGAGGCTGCATGTGACAGGCTAATAAATGCACAAACTGTTTCTGAGTGGAAACACGGGCAGGAAATCAAACACAGTGGCTGCTTCCAGGAAGGGGCATTCTGTGGCTGGGGGACAGGTGGGAGGGAGAATCACTGTCCCCAGTACACACGCTGTACTGTTTGTGTGTGCACAGCATATGTCAATTATCTATTTCAAAAAGAAGAAAGAAAGGAGAATTAGAAAGAGGAGGAGGAGGAAGTAAGAAAGAGAGGAAGGGGAGAAGGAGGGAGAGAAAGGAGAAGGAAGAGGAGGAAGAGAGGAGGGAGGGAAAATGGAAAAGGAAGGGAGAGAGAGAAAGAAAGATGGAGGGAAGGAAGGAAAGGAAAGGAAAGGAAAGAGGGTGGGAGGAAGAATTATTTTAAAAAAATTAAATTATTATCAGCTAATACCTGCTGTCCTGGCGCACTGTTGGAAATGCGTACAAAGAATCATAGACAGCAGATAAAAGGGGCTGTTTAATCTGTGGAGACCAAGCCCCCAGAGGACTTTGGCAGTTTTGAGAGAAGCACCCAGGCCTCCTGATGCCCCACTGCACTCCCTGCCCTGCCCCCGAGCCACCACCACCTCACTGTCCTATTCCCGCCCACACCATTTCTGTGCAGCCGCATGTGTCTTGGGTAGCATGTTCTCATCATTTCCTTGGCTGCCCGTTTCACCACCAAACTGTAAAACACTATTCCAGATTCTGAAGCCAGACAGACCTGAGTGCAACCCCCGCTGCACCAAGTCACCAAGAGGAGTGGATGCCTGCACAGGCTTGGCAAGGGACTCACACCACGGAAGCTGCATTATCATGGAAAACGAGCGCCATCTGCCAAACCCTCCACTCCCATAAAAGACTCAGCCATGGAGAAAACAACCCCATTAAGCAGGTCCTAGGACTCCAGCCGCCTGCTCCGGGATGAGGGGTGTGAAACAGCAGCCCTCGACCTGCTCATGGATCCTCATTCTCTCCTCTGACCTTGTGGAACTCCCCGGTGTCCTTGGTGAAGGCAAACTGTTGGTCCACACACACTGTCTGTATGCATTTAACAAATGGTAAGCATCCAAGTCACATATGTAGAATACATTCAATACAAGCAATACATTCTCTTTGAAAATAATTGAAATGTACAGAAATCTGAAAAATAAAAACTGAAAATAATGAAATATAAACAACAGAACATTGCACAAAAACAGCCAAGCACAAAATTTGTATCCATCTTAGGATCCATTTATATAAAGTTTGAAAATTGGCAAGAGACTCTTGGGCGATAAAGGTGATAGAGAATCGTGATAACTGCCCTTGGGAGTATGATAAGCAAGACTGTGGGGGAGCCAGTATTCTCTTTTTCTTCATCTGAGTCCCAGTTACAGCGGTACATACAGTTTGTGAAAAGGTATCAATTTTTATACCTATCTGTGTGCATGTTAAATGTGTATTGTTGTTCTGTGACTGGCTACCTAAACTAATAAAAGAAAAAGATGTAAATTGACCATACCTTTATGATGCCCACCAGCCAATCAGGAATGACTATGCAAATTAACCCAACAAAGTTGGTGGGTTAATTTGCATACACAGGCTGCTGTGTGTGTGGCGGGTGGACGCAGGCTTTCCGCACCTCCTCAGCCATTCTGGGCCTCTGGGCAGCATGGGAAGTCAGAAAGGTGGCTCTGGGCCAGAGCAAAGGCAGTGCAGGCAGCTAGGGAAAGGAAGGCCCATTCTTGCATGAATCTTTGTGCATTGGATCTCTAGTTTTCTTTTATAATGTGTTTTAGAGGCCAAACACATCAGTGACAGATCTGTTCTTGTTCTTTTCAAGAAGTTCACATAGTATCCCACAGTGAGGCTATCCCATCCCTTAATCAGTGCAGAGCTGTTGGGTTTTTAGGTTATTTCCCACCATTGCCATTGAAACAATGCAGCAAGGAACATTCTTCTACCCATTTCCTTAAGAGTTTGTTTCCATTGAGCAGAAGGTTAAAGGAGGAATCTCTGAATCAGTGACGGTGCATTTAAACCTCTAATGGATGTTGCCAAATTGCCTACCAAAAAATGTTACACCGATTGACACTCTGTCCATTCATGCCCTCATTCACCCACTTGACAGGTGTTTATGGAGCACCTGCTCTCTGTTGAGCATACTGTTTTAGGTGCTGGGGACTCAGCAGTGAGCAGGAGATAGTCCTTATTGTCATGGAACTCAGTCTGGTCATGAAAATAGCTCCATGCAAATAAGCACATGAATATATCCTGTTGGGCAATGAGAGAGCTAGAGGAGAATAAGGTGAATAAGGTGTCTGAGCATGCCTAGTTCTCTATACACTCCCCAACATTGGTATTACCCATTCTTTTGATTTTTTTTATTGATATGACAGCTACTTCTTCTGAATGTGAATAGTGTGTTTATCCCCTGTTGCCCATTTTCTCATGATGTGTGTGTTTTTTTTTCTCTCATTGACTTGTATGAGCTCTCAATTTATTATGGATTTTAATCCTCTGATGTATATATGTTGCAACTATTTTCCGCAGCCTATTAACTTGTCTATTGTCTGCTCGTGGTGTTGCACACTGTCCTCTGGGGAACCACAGGAAATTTACTTCAGACTTTTATTCCAGGAGAAGTTGGACTTCTTCTCAGAAACTGGTTTGGGGGTTCTCCCCACTATGAATCCATGTAATGATCCTCTTTTCTTGTTTTGGCTGCGAGGAAGCTCAGAACAAACTTTTCTATTCATCTCTAGCAATGGTCCAGAGCCTCCCAGCAGGCACCAGTAACTTGATCCTCATCCTTGAGTTCACATTCTTTTCCTCTTGTACAATTTCATTGTCCATATCTTTTCCTATTCTCTGGTTTTATGACATCTGTAAGTTGCCCACAACCACTTTTGCAACAATGTGGGAATACATACATGACTTTATTTTCTGCTCATAGCAGCCCATTTCACAGAGGATGAAACCAAGGCACCCAGAAGGGCAGTAACTTGAGCCAGGGCTGAGTCAACAGAGAAGAGCAGACTCGCACTCAGCCTGTTCATGTCTGCTGGGCTCTGTCCCTGCTCTATTTCCAAAGAGGAAGCCTGTCTGGTTTGTTGACTGACTAATCATACTTCTTCCAGTTGACTGTGACAGAAAATCCCGTTAAACAAGCAAAGGCAGTTTTTGTTTTGTTTGTTTGTTTGTTTACTCACATAAAGGGCATATCCTGTGGGCTACAGGTATGGATGGATCCAGGTACAGAGGCAGTATTGGTAAGCCTCCCTCCATATTCAGCTTTATTTCTCTCTGTCTCTCTGCTTGGTAGCATAATTTTTTTTCCCTGCTTTGGACAACTTCCCTCCCCGAGGCTTACATATGGTGCCAGTGCCCAAGACTGCATCCTGATAGATTGGAGAGGGAAACCCTTATCTACAGCCTCAACAGGAAGAAAAGAGGGACCTCACCTGGAAAGCCTTCCTCTTGTAGCCAGAGCGACAGGCATCTTGATTGACAACTCCATCCAGACTGCTAGAGTCAGGGTGGAGTTCCCCAGAGACAGAGGAAAGGGGGAATGATAATGTGGTGGGCAAACAGACACTGTGCTGACCAATGGTAACTGCCCAGGAAAACTAGTGGGGGAAGGCCAAGAACAAATCAGCCAATGAATTGCTTTGGTCTTTCTTTAATGGAAACTCATCTTCTCCCCTCCTGCTCTTGATTCGGGGATTCAGGGGCTGCTCTACTATCATCACCTCTGACCACAGCATTCTTCAGGTCAGTCCTGACTGCACACACTGGTTCTTGCTATTCCTCCTGAATGCCTCCTCCTTATCACCTAACCAATTCCTAGCGCTTCTTCCTACCCCAGGGGATGTCTCCCTCCTCTGACTTTCCTACCCCATCCAGAGACATTGCTTTTTACAGAAATGACTATGTACTTAGTTCAATGGGGAGAGAAAAAGGTGTGCCAGGGTAAGAAAGTGCCTCAGATTTTACTTAAAATGCCATTTCAGGAGGTGATTGAATGGCTCCCGCACGCTCTTACCATGGTCCCCAAGGTTGCTTAGGAGACTAAGTTAGAAGAGAAATGGGAGGAGAAGGCAGTGAATATGTACTGTAGCTAGTATGTACATGATCTACTGAGGTCCTCCCACATATCTGCCGGGTAAATGTGAATTTACAGACAAGGAAACGGGAGCTCAGAGGTCAAGTGCCTCACCCAAGGTCACGCAGCCAGTAAATGACCTCGGAACTCAGATCTGAATTGTCCAACTATCCTGTCCCATTCTCTCTACCAGTTCCCTAATAAACACCCACCTCATTATTAAATGATGACTTACACCACACAAAAAAAGTCTCCTAATTAAATGTGGAAATAAGAAAAGCATTTGGAATGAACTCTGAGGAGGCTAGCCTTAGGAGAATTACTTCCATACCAAGAATTTGTCCCCAGCTATGTAGCAGCTGGGTATTTTTTTCATTTCTTGATGTTTCCAATGAGTGGAGTGTAAGAAAGGAAGATGACCAGTTGTCACCTTTCACTTCCTTCCGAAGCTGCCTCAGTCCCTTCATATAATACAGATATAGAACTCAACCAATCAATCAAGAAAATGATTCATGAATTAACACATGTTCACTTTTTAAAAAATATATTTTATTGATTTTTTACAGAGAGGAAGGGAGAGGAATAGAGAGTTACAAACATCAATGAGAGAGAGACATCATCGATCAGCTGCCTCCTACATGCCCCCTACTGGAGATGTGCCTGTAACCAAGGTACATGCCCTTGACCAGAATCGAATTGGGGAACTTTCAGCCCTCAGGCCGATGCTCTATCCATTGGGCCACATGTCCACTTTTACCCAGTATGTTTATTTGGGGCAGTTATTAACCCAAGGTGGACACAGAGGAGTCCGGGTGCCATCCCCCAAACACAGTGACAATCAGTGGAGAAGGCTGGTTTGTTTTATAGCCAACAGCCTGAGAACACAAGCTCCAAATCGAGCCACAGAAACCGCGACATAAATATGAGCTATTCCCCTTTCCTCCCAGCAGAGTTGGCGTAAAGTGAGCTGGGTTTGAATATGCCAGCTCCATACTCTCTAAGCTGTGTGACCTGAAGACCAACCTTCTCAGAGCTTCTGTTTATCAGTGGGATGGGGGGTTGTGTCAGGTGGATTCGAAGGTCACCTGCAGAGTTGGCCATGAGTCTACAAGTGTCTCTCATTCTGAGTCCAGCACCCAACAGGAACTCAAACAATTTTTTGAAAAATTTGAGTAGAGTGACAAAATAGGATATGGGCAAAATTGACGCCACCTCATGACCTCTCTGAGCCTCAATTTCATCTTTTGTAAAATGGAGCTAATGATGCCAGCTTTAGACAGTGGTGAAGGCGGAATGCGCTAAGTAAAGCGTGGGAACAGTGCTTGGTAATGGCTGCCCTCTCCCATTCTTTACCCAACAGATGACACACTTGTCTCTCATGGAAGCCAAAGCACAGAGCTCAGCCTCCTACGCCCCATCCCTGGTACCAGCTTCCATTGCGGTCGTGAAAGCCACTGGCTGGGTGGCTGAAGGAGGAGGGATCAGGAAGTTCTGATGCTCAGAGATTGGTGGCTCCTTCCCTGGCAAATAAGAACTCACTCTGTTTTTGGGAAACTGTTGACCAACTCACTTGAAATAAAATTCCATTGAGCCCTAAACGGACTCTTCATCTTCTACTGTTCCTTCTCTTATTCTGCTTTGTCCACACCAGCCTCCTTGCTGCTCCTCGAGCCTTTTGCACAGCTGTTCCTTCTGCTGGAAGGCTCTTCTCCCACATTGTCACAGGACTTGCTTCATTCCTTTAGGGTTCTGCTCAAATGTCACCTAGCTAAAGGGGACTTCCCTGTCATCTTGCCTTAGCTACTTCTGGCTTTGCTTCTCTGCTTTATTTTTCTTTGTAGCATATACTCCTCATGTAAATGTGTATTTATTTGTTTGTTGTCTGCCTCCCACAACCAGAATGTGAGTTCTACTAGCATGAGGCAGGACTTTGTCCAGCTTAAAGTCACAGCTCAGTCTCCTGGAATAGTAATTGATAGATAATAGGCTCTCAATAACTACTGAATAAATGGGTAGGTGAGTGGTTGGGTGGACAGCTGGGTGGGAGGATCAGAGCATAGTTGGATCAGAATGAATGAACCGGAGTGTGGGAGGTTGGTGGATGGAATGATAGGTCATTGGGTCAACAGGTTGATGGGTGGATGGTGGATGGAAGGATGATGGATGGGAAGATGATGGGTGGGTTGATGGGACAATAGATGAATGGAAGGACGGGCCCATGGACCAGTGAGTCAGTGAGTTAATAGATCAATGGGTAGAGTAGAAAGAGCACTGGATTTAGAATCAGACAGACGTAGGCTTTTACTAAATGGACCGGAAGTCAAGCCCTAGTTCTCTCCCTGATGTGGGCAAGTTGTTTCCTCAGTTGAAAATGTAGATAATAATCATTTCTGTCCCTTCAGGGTGTTGTAAGGATTACACAAAGTTCTATATAAAGGGATTATCATGGTACTCTCACTGAAATGCCATGTTGTGAGGAGACTCAAGCAGCCCAGTGGAAAGGAACCAAGATCCCCAGTCAACAGCCAGCTCGAGCCTACTGGCTATGTGATAGGAGACATATCTTCCAGTCCTGGCCAATCTTCGGATGTGTACAGTCCCTGACAGCTGACATCTGCATTGACAATTCAGATCTGAGTTCCCATTTCTCTTCCTGTTCCTCGGCAACTGCGTGAAATAATAAATAATTATTGGTGTTTTTAGCCTGAGGCCAGTGAACTTTTTCTGTAAACGTTCAGAGAGTGAACATTGCTATCTTTGCAAGTCATATGGCCTCTGTCACAACTGCTCTGCCATTGTTGTACAAACCAGCCAAAGACAACACATAAGTAAAGATAGCTGTATTTCAGTAAAACACTTTTTTATAAAAACACATGAAAGGCCTGATTTAGTCTCTGGTCCAAAGTTTGCCAACCTGTTTTAAGTCACTAAAATAAATGATTCGTGCATGTCTCACAGTATATAAAGATGGTCCCTTTCTTCATGGAGTTGAATGCTAACTCTTGAAATGCTAACTCCATCTCCTGTGCAACTTCCCCATTGAATTGCTCCGACCTCAGGGCAGGGTCTGTGTTGATGCACCTCCATGTTTTAGCTCTCCCAGGTCTCAGAGCCATGCACAGAGAAAATGCTAACCTGACTACGTGCTGGAGGAACAAATCAAATAAAACTCAAGATACTATTTGTGCCCCAAGTGGGGAGCGGATTTTAGGGCTGTGGGAAGATGCCAAGGATTAATATGATCTGGAAGGCTTCCTGGAGGAAATGAACTGGAGCTGAATCTTGAAAGGTAAGTGCACTCAGGTGAGCATTAAGCAAAGGGACAATCATTCCAGACCAGAGAGAGCAACATGAGCAAAATGTGGAAGGGCAGATACATGGTGATGGAGTCAGCATGCTGAGAGCCTTAACATCGGGTGAGGGGCTTGGATGTCATCTTGGACAGCTGGGGTTCTCAAACAGAGGCAAGGGGGCTTCACAGATGAGCTCTTGAAAGAGCAGCTGTGACCGAGAGACAGTGAAGACACTGGGGGTAGGCAGGGCTGAATAGCAAAGTCCATTGCCTTCTAATGTCTCTCTTGGATGCTAACTGAAGTGTGCTTTAGCCTCCGGCAGTAAGCCACTGATGCCACTCAAATTTGTGTTGTGTTTTAAACAGAAGAAGGAAGTGTCTCGGTTCAGGTTCGCCACAAAGTAGACACAGAGATGGGAATCAAGAAAATGGTTAATTTAGGAGGTGATTCCAGGAAACACTGTAAAGAGGGGGAGGTGAGGCATGGAAGGAAAGACTGTCAAAATGATGTGTAATCAAGCCCTGGCCAGTGTTGCTCAGCAATTAGAGCGTGCGCCTGCACACTGGAGGGTCTCAAGTTCAATTTCCAATCAAGGACATGTACCTGGGTTATAGGTTTGATTCCAGGTCCTGGTTGGGGAGGGGATGGTGGTGCAGGAAGCAACCAATTAAGATGTGTGTCTATCATCTCTCTCTCTCTCTCTCTCTCTCTCTCTCTCTCTCTCTCTCTCTTTTTCTCCACCCTTCTGCTCTCTCTAATGATTAATGGAAAAAATATCCTCAGTTGAGGATTTGAAATAAAGGTGTGTAATCAAGCAAACTGCTGATGTGGGAGAGAAGTTCAGTCCCAACTGGATCTCAATGGGCAGCTTCCAGGAAAAAGTGGAGACCACACCACAGCTGAGGGCAAAGAGCTGGGACTCATCCACCAACTCCCATCAGTCACTGCAAAGGTGTGTTTACTTTGTAGTTCTCCAGCACCTCTGGCCTCAGGCAGAGTTGCAGGTATTTGAGGGAAAGATGAGAGCAAGGGGACATAGTCAGGACAGTGACCATGTGTGCCTTAGGTAGAGGTGACACATATAAAAGAGTGTGTTAGGAAGAGTAATTGAGCAGCTGTGGGGCAGGATGGGTATGGCCAGGAAGATGAGAAGTCAGAGTCTAAGACCCGGGGAAATGGCTGCTGCAGATCCTGAGGCCAGACCAGCTGGGGCCAGGGCATAAAGAAGGAGTACTAAGGGCCAATGTGGCTCCACAGACCCAGGGAGTCAGTGACTGGGTCCTTCCCAAGGTCGGAAGCCAGAGGAGAAGAGGCTGAGTTCAGTTCCAGTCACCCTGGGCTTGAGATGCCCGATGGAGGTCAAGCGGAGCTGTGTAGCCAGGTAGGTAGATGATGAGTCACAGCAGAGCTGGGAAATAGTCCAGAGAGCTGCGGAGATGGAGAGAGGAGAGCTGAGTTGAAACTGGCTCAGGACTGCAGCCAGGACTGAGAAGGAGGAGCTAGAGGCGTTAGCAACGGAGGAAAGAGTGTGGTGGAAGGGGCAGCATTTCTGAGCTGATGCATGTGAAGAGCTTAGCACACTTGGTGGCAGTATTATTGGCTTGGTTATCAGCCTTTCAAATGCATTTACATGGGTTTGTTTAAATGTTGGATATATTGTAACTGCAAATAAAAATTTGTTCAATGAGTTCATGGATGCTCTTAAGCCCATTTTATAAGATGAGGCCATTGAGGCTCAGAGAGGTGAAGCCACCTTGCTCGTGTTCTGCCTGACTGCAAAGCCCATGTCCTTTGTTTCCAGTGGGCAGGGAAGAGTCACACAGGGCATCAGGAAGGGTGTCCAGCGGGACAGAGGGACACAGGGAGGTGGCAGAGGAAAAGTAGATCTCATGACAAGGCCCTGTGTGCCCCATCCACACCACCCCTGTGACTGCTCTGCTCCCCTTCTCACAACCTTCCTCGCTTCCTCTACTCTAGCCACTCGACCTTGCCACGACCCCAAGTTAATTCCTACCTCCAGCCTTTGCATTTGCTGTGCCCTCTGCCTGACATGCCCACCCCTGATCTCCACTCCACTTGCTCCCTCAGGTCTCTGTTCAGCGTCACCTTTCATAGAAGCCTTCCCTGACCACCCTCTTCACTCTCTATCCCCTCATCCAACTCTTGTTCTCTTCATAGCACTCACCATCACCAGTGTCATATTCTATGGACACGTGTCTCTCTGTTATTCCTTGTCTTCCCTGCTGGACCATTAGCCCCAGGAGGACCAGACCTGAACCTGCTGTGTTGTTGGTTGAGTCCTTTGTGTGTAAACCAGAGCTTAATAAATATGTGTTGAGTGAATGAATGAATGTTTAACTCCATGAGCCCTTCAGGACTCAGCTCAGACATCAGCTCCTGTGGGCCTCTCTCCAGCACCTCCCCTCAGCGCCTACAACCCTTCCTAAAAGCCTAGATTTTAGAATTTAACTGATTATGTTGTGATCTCCTGCTTTCCTTCTGTCTCCTCCATGTCTTGAACTCTCACCACTCCCTGCCACACAGCTGGTGATTGGTAATAAATGATTCAATGGGTCAACCAGTTAATCAACTGCTAATAGCCAGAATTGGGGTGGGGACAGGGGGGCAAGAAAATTTGGGGGGCTAGGGATCCTTACTGCCCGCAGGTGAAGTACTTTTCCTCTCCTGCAACCTGCTCATAGTACAAATGCATGAAATATTTTTTTGAACTAATAAGAATAGTTAACACTTCTTAGGGCCTACTATGTGCCAGGCACAGTTCTAAGTGCTTTGCATGTATTAACTCTTTCAATCTTCACAATAACTTGATTACCATTCCCATTTTACATATGAGGAGATTGAGGCTCAGAGGGTTCAGCAACTTGCCTGAAGTCGCATAGTAAGTGGAAAAACCAGGGTAGTCAGTGGTAGAACCAGGGCTTGAACCCAGGCAGTCTGACTCTGGCCTCCTTGTACCAACCAGCAAACTCTGCTGCCTCTCAGATGACAAACATGCATACAAGTAATAACAATGGCAGCAACTACTATTACTTGCAGCTGCTCAATGCCAGGCCTTGTGCTGGGTGCTTTGCAGCCCCTTTGTCTTTTGATCCCCAGAGTCCTCCTTAGACAGGTGTTACTGTCTCCATTTGACAGATGAGAAAAGTGAGGCTCAGAGTTCAAGGCACACAGCAAGTAAGAGGCTCCAGGATTCAGCTCCTTCCAGAGTAGAAATCTTTAGAGATCTTAACCTTGGCTTTTCTCCTCCACTTTCAGGCACTCAGTTCTCCTCCATCTCCCCAATTCCACTGCCACCCAGAGCCCAGGCTGGTCCCCACACCCCTACCCCAGCCTACCTGGTATCCTCTCCCTATGGAAACCTCTTTTGGTCCTTCCCTTCTCTCCCCCAGCTAATTACCGAGAGATCAATGTGGTTGTGAACATACTTAGAAAATATTTTTACTGCTGTTTTTAAATGTTTTCCTTTGTTTGAAAGAATGTTACCAGTTCAATCTCATAGGGAAGAAAAACCCTACCCCAGTTAACCAGGACCGTGAATATAAAACCAGAAAAGACTCTATTAAATAGTCAGGGTCAAGTTTCAGTGTGATGAAGGAGCAGGGCTCTATCTATGAGGAGTTAGGGTTCAGTTTGTTACCGCGATAGCATTCATTCTGGATCGTCACATGACTAAAAAGGAGTCTATCATTTCCTGAGAGAGACCCATTCACCTTCTAGCCTCAGTTTCTCTTCTGGGAGCTGGGGATCATCATAGTCCTCGTCCTGAAACCTTCCAGGGTTAAATGTTAGGCCAAAGAAATACGAATGTCAGCAAGCTTTGCAAACTGTAGAGTGTGAGACAGACGTTTATATAGACCCTCCACGAAAACCCCAAAGAAGGCTCATTGTGGAGACATCCAAATGTCACTAAGCTCCTACTCCATCTTCTACCCTAGTATCTCTTCGCGGTAATGCTAATAATAGCCGGCAGTTACACAGCATTTGTGCCAGGCACTGTTCTAAGGGCTTCATGTAAATGTAATTTAATCCCCAAACAATCGCATGGAGTAAGTACTAATATTATCCCTGTTTTCAGAGGGGGAAACTGAGGCACGGGTTGGTTAAGTAATTTGCTTAAAGATACATTAGATATGTAGGACATCTCTGATTCAAATCCAGGCAGTCTGGCTTCCAAGTCTACAAGCTGAGTGTAGGAACTGGGGTGGGGGATTCTTCCTGAAGCAGACAAATGGGGTGAGAGGAGCAAGCTAGCCATGGCCCCAGCAGCCTGGCTTGCCCAGGAGACCGAGTCTCTCTGTGGACCCCACTCCCCGCCGGGGATGGGCATAAAAGGCTGCAGGAGGAGCCGGCGGGTGGCATAAAGGCATCTCTTTAAACTTGTTTGTTTATGGAAAGAAATCTCAGGCCAGCTGCTGAAAACCTGTATTTTATGGGTAATTTTTCAATTTATTTCACACTGGCATTAAAAACAATAACCCAACCCACCATGGAGGCTGGGATTCCACTGTGGTTGGCAAGGGAGGGTGGCTGGTGTGAAGCAGCTTCTTTGTTTGCCTGAGCACCCCAGGGACAAGGCTGCTGGCCTTCCCTTGGGAAAAACCAGGCCAAGCACAGAGCAGAGAAGGTGGCAGAGGGTGTGCTTTAAGAGGGGAATAAGATGAAGCCCAGTGGAGAACGGTGCGGGGTTCGGTTCCTCCCTTTTATAGATGATGAAAATGTGGCACAGCTGATGAAAATTACTCGTGAGAACTTACTCTGGTTAAGCATTGTTTTTTACCTGCACAACCTCATTGGCAGTTATAAGAACTAATAAAATACTGTCTTTCTTTGAGGTTGCCAGACCCTAAGACAAAGATTCAACTTCAAGAAGGTTACTTGAGAATTGATCCTGGGAAATATGGGGCTGAGAATATGGAGAGAAATGAGATGCGAAGGCAGCCATCGAGGGTGGGTCTTGGGACAGTTACCACTGGGGACACTGAAGCTCAGCCCTGCTGGGAGTGCTGGGTGATAGAGTAGACCCTGCCTCAGACTCTCCCACTGGTTGAAGGAGGGAGTTGGGGTATTTGTCTATTATTGAATATCTTCACTCTACATATTGAGTCCATCAGTAAGTTGTTTTCTTAATTATTGTATTATTCAGTTTTATAATTCGAAGTGGGATTTTAGAACTTGTACTTCTTTGCTGAGATGTTCTGTTTTCATTTGTTTTAAGAGAATTTATAATTTCTTGTCAAAACATTTTTATGATGGCTGCTTTAAAAGCTTTGTCAGATAGTTTCGACATCTGAATCACCTTGATATTGTCTCTTCTCATCAAAATTATGGTTTTCTGGTTCTTCATATGACAGGTGATTTTCTATATATTCTCTACATTTGGGCCATTATATTAGGGAACTCCAGAGCCTATTTAAATCCTTTGTTTTCGCAGGTAGCATCACTGTTTAGGTATAGCATGTAGGTTCTCACCTACTTTGGATGGCTATAGTTGCAAAGACAGTTTCATTTCCAGAGCCCTTACAATGCTGTTTTGGTCTCCTTTGTTCTTTTAGTTCTACTAGGGTTTTTTTTATCATGATACCTAAACCGAACAAAGGCAGTACAAAAAACATAGGAAGCCCAATATATTTCATGAATTTAGATGCAAAACACTAACAAAATATTAGCAGGTAAAATTCACAATATACAAAAGGAATTCTACACCATGGCAAATGGTGCTTATGCCATGGAGGGAACTCTAGCTCAATATTTGAAAATCAATCAATGGAATGCAATAGGCTAAAAAAGAAAATTGCATGATTATATCAATAGACATAGGGTGTGTGTGTGGAGCAGGGGTAGATATGACAAAACTCAACACTTGTTTGTGATTCAAAAAAAATAACTCAGGAGGAGAATCCAAGATGGCGGCATAGGTAAACACCTACACTGCTGCCTCGCACAACAATTTCAAAACTACAACTAAAAGACAGAACAGACATTATTCAGAACCACAGGAAAGCTGGCTGAGTGGAAATTCTACAACTAGAAGGAAAGAGAGGGGCTCACAGAGACCCAGAGGAGCTGCAAAAAGCAGAGGTATGGAGACGCCCGCGTGGAGAGAGCGGGTGCCAGAGAACCTGGCCGGCTTTCTCTGGCGGGAGGGAGATGGAGACTCTCAAAGGCATTGAACTCCTTATCCTATGACACTAAACCCCAGATCCAGCCGAAACTCATGTGGGGGGAATTTGGACTGTGAAAAGGGAGAAGTGCACGGAAATTTAGGGGAGTCGCAAAAGATCAGGTCTGGTGGCTCCCACGGCACTGCACACAGAGGACTGACTGCTGATTGTGCTGCTGGCTTTCATGAGTGGGCGGGAGACAGACCCTCCCAACTACGTCACTTCTAATTCCACTAAACCCTGGTTTCGGGCGAAACTCTGGGGACCCAGATTCATATGGTCCTGGAGCACAGGGGAGCCGGAAAGGCAGCAGTCTAGAGGCACTGTGAGAGCGTGCGTGCACAGGGACTGCTCCAGCAATTACCCAATCATGTGAGACTCAGGGGCTGTGGAGGGTGGGGCCGACTGGAAGGCAAGGCAGTCCCTTAAACCCTGAGACTCCACCCATCCCAAGCTCAACAGAGAGGCTTCTGCAGTTTTGCAAGTCTGGTATCATAAGGCTGACTCCAATACAGAAGTTCTCCCAGCATAGTGAAAATGCCAAGACAAGGGAAAGGATCACAAACAAAAGAAATGGAGGAAAACAAATGACTGGATATAGAGTTCAAAACCATGCTTATAAGGTTTTTCAAGAATATCCTAGAAAATTTGGATAAAGTTAGTGAGACCCAAGAGGAGATGAAAAAGAACCAACTGGAGATGAAAAAGAACCAATTAGAGATGGAACAGATCCAACTAGAGATGACAAAGGACCAACTAGAAATTAAACATACACTGACTGAAATAAAAAATATTATACAGAGACCTAACAGCAGACTAGAGGAAAGCAATAATCAGTCAAAAATTTGAAATATAAAGAATCAGTAAACACTCAACTGGAAAAGCAAGAAGAAAAAATAATCCAAAAATGTGAAGATAACGTAAGGAGCCTCTGGGACACCTTCAAGCATATCAACATCAGAATTGTGGGGGTGCCAGAAGAAGAGAGAGAGCAAGATACTGAAAACCTATTTAAAGAAATAATGACTGAAAACTTCCCACATCTGGTAAAAGAAATAGATTTACAAGTCCAGGAAGCACACAGAACTTCATATAAAAGGAATCCAAAGAGGACTACACCAAGACACATCATAATTAAAATACCAAGAGCAAAGACAAAGAGGGAATATTAAAAGCAGCAAGAGAAAAACAGTTCATTACCTACAAGGGAGCACCCATAGGACTGTCAGCTGATTTCTCAACAGAAACGATGCAGGCCAGACAGGAGTGGCAAGAAATATTCAACGTGATGAATAGCAAGAACCTACGACTAAGAATACTCTATCCAGCAAAGCTATCATTCAGAATTGAAGGTCAGATAAAGAGCTTCACCAATAAAAAAAAAAAGCTAAAGGATTTCATCAACTCCAAACTTCAGTATTATATGAAATACTGAAAGGTACTCTTTTAGAAGAGGAAGAAGAAAAATGTAAAAGATAAAAAATTATGAACAACAAATACATATCTATCAGCAAGTGAATCTAAAAATTAAGTGAATTAAAATTTGATCAACAGAATAAACTGGTGAATATAATAGAATCAGGAGCACAGAAAGGGAGTGGACTGATAATTCTCAGGGGGAAAGGGGTGAGGGGTGTGTGTACAGGGAGAGACTGGACAAAAATCATACAACTATGGATGAGATCAACAGGAGGGAGTAAGGGTAGAGGGAAGGGTGGGAGCCGGGTGGAGGGGAAAAAAGAGAAACAAATGTAATAATCTGAATAATAAAAATTTAATTTAAAAACAGAACACTAGGAAATTGATAGTGATCATAATATAATGACAATAATAATATTCCTATTTTACAGATGAGTAAATTAAGGCACAGAGAATTCTTCCTTTGTAAGATGGTGGCATTTTTGGGTTGTTATTTTTTCTTTCTAATGTGATTTTCCCCTTTTTATTAAATGTATTGGGGTGACGCTGGTTAACAAGATGATACAGATTTTAGGTGCACAGTTCCACAACACATTATCTGTACACTATATTGTGTGTTCACGCTCCAAGTCAAGTCTTCATCTGTCATCATTTGTTCCCCCATATCTTTCTCCATCTCCCTCTACACACCCCTCCAAATCACAGCATTGTTGTCGGCATTCATGAGTTTTTAATGTGTTTTTTTTCTCAATCCTTCCACCTCCATGTCCCACCCAACTTGTATGATGAGTTAATAAAAAGAAACATTGCTTGTTTTTAACATAAAAAAATAAAAATAAATAACTCAGAAAAATCACAATAGAGAAGAACTTCTTCTACTTGATCAAGGGCAAAACACCTTCGGTTAACATTCTACTTAATGACAAAAGAACAAATGCTTTCCCACTAAAAGTGAGAACAAAGTGAGGATATCTGCTTTCATCATTCTTCGCCAGCATAATGCTGGAAGTTCTAACTAATGTAATAGGGCAGGAAAAGGAAACAAAACACACATAAATCAGAAGAAAGAAATAAAACTGTCCCTATCTTCAAACATATGATTGGCTATGTTGAAAAACTCTAGAAATCTATAAAAATATTCCTTGACTGAATAAGTGGATTCAGCAAGGTGGCAGGATATAAAATTAATACATAAAATTAGTTATATTCCTACATACTAGGACTAAACATAAGGGCAGCAAAATTAAAAATGCAATACCATTTACAATTGCTTAAGAAAATAATACTAGGTATAAATCTAATAAAACATATACAGGACTTATATTCTGAAAATAACAAAACACTGATTTTAAAAAAAATCAAAGAAGATCTAACTAAATAGAGAGGCATACCATGTTCATGGATTGGAAGCTCTCAATATACAGGGTACCCCCCAAAATGTAACATACTTTAACAGCTGATAGCTCAATTTTTAAAAAATATATTTTATTGATTTTTTACAGAGAGGAAGGGAGAGGGATAGAAAGTTAGAAACATCGATGAGAGAGAGACATCGATCAGCCGTTTCCTGCACGCCCCCCTACTGAGGATGTGCCCACAACCAAGGTACATGCCCTTGACCGGAATCGAACCTGGGACCTTTCAGTCCGAAGGCCAATGCTCTATCCACTGAGCCAAACCTGTTTTGGCGATAGCTCAGTTTTGAAAATGAAATGTATTTTAATACGCACTGCCTTTAATAATTATCCTAAGCATGCGTATATATATTTTTAGGACATAATTTTCCCCAAAATTGATTTACACATATAATGTAATTCTGATTAAATTTCCAGAATTTGTTTAGATGTATACAAAATTATTGTAAAATTTATTTTAAAAGGCAAAGAAACTAGAATAGCTAGAATAATTTTGAAAAAAATAAAATGGGTAGAATCAGTCTACCCAATTTCAAGATTGATTATAAAGCTACAGTAATTAAGACCATGTGGTATTAGCAGACAGAACAACACATAGTCTATAGAACAGAATAGATAACTTAGAAATAAATGCACAAAAATATGACCAATTAATATTTGACAAAAGAGCAAAAGCTGTTCCATAGAGGTAGGACAAATCACAGGACATTAATAAGCAATGAACAAACCTTGACCTAAACCTGAGCCTTTATATAAAATTAATACAAAAATGGATTATGAACTTGAATATAAAGTTATATTACTCCCAGGGAAAAAAATAAGAGATACTCTTTGAGACTTAGTTTTAGGCAAATGTTCTCAAACTTAACACCCAAAAATTATCCATAAAGGGGAAAATGGACATCACCAAAATTAAAAACATTTGCTCTGTGAAAGATGCTGATAAGAGGCTGGAAGGACAAAGTATGGACTATTAGACAATATTAGAAAATAACATATGCAATTAAAGACTTCTGTATAGAATAAACAACTCTTAAAATGCAACAGTAAGACAAAAAATATCCAATTGAGAATGTGCAAAAGACATGCACACTTTGCTAACCAGGATACGTATATAGAAATTTGTGCACAAATGTCCATAGTAGCTTTATTCTTAATGGCTCAAAACTAGAAGGTATCTAAATGTCTTTCAATGGATGAACGACTAAACAAATTATTGTACATCCATACCATGCAATACACTCAGCAGTGGAAAGCAACTGTTAATACATATAACAACTTGGACGAATCTCAAGGAAATTGTGCTGAGTAAAGAAAGATAATTTTGAAAGTATACATACTGCATGATTCCATTATATAATGTCTGTGTAACAATGTAATTATGGAAATGGATAACAGATTGATGCTTGCAGGGGTTAAGGTGGAGGAGGAGGTGTGGGTGAAATCACAAAGGGGTAGTATGAGGGAGTCTTGTGATGATTCAGTTAGGTATTTTAATGTAGTGTGGATTACACTAAGTTATATATGACATAAAAATTGCATCCCAGCCTGGCTGGTGTGGCTCAGTGGTTGAGCTTTAACCTGTGCACCAGATGGTCACTGGTTCAATTCCTGGTCAGGGCATAAGCCCCAGTTGGGGTTTGATCCCCAGTAGGGGGCGTACAGGAGGCAGTCGATCAATGATTCACTCTTATCATTGATGTTTCTATCTCTCCCTTTCTCTCTGAAATCAATAAAAATATATATTCAAAAAAACATTGCATCCCATGAAAGCTCTTCAACCCCTGAAAAACCAGGACAGTTGGTCACTCTAGCAGGGACCATCTTGCAACACTTGCAACTCTGAGGAGCTTGGGCTTCCCCTAGAAAAAAATGTAAGTCATCAGCTGAGAGTTTGTGTTCTCCCAGAGCCCTCAGAAAGAGCTGCTTAGAAAGAAGAGCCTACAGGTGTCCAAGCCAACACAGGTAGGAGCTACCGCCTCACTGGAGCTACTGCAAGAGTGGACCAATGCAGCAGACTGGCCAGATGTTCAGCAAACTCTGGTTTCCCTCTGGAACACATGGCTAGATGGTATTTCTCAGCAGCCCTTTTTATAGGTGAGCCATGTGTCTGTGTTCTGACCAATGGGATGTGGGGGAACATGCTTTGCCCCTTCTATATGTAGTTGATCCTCCATGTCCTGCCCCATCACAATGAGCTTTTTTTTTTATTTTTATTTATTTTTATTTTTATTTTTAGAGAGGAAGGGAGAGGGAGAGATAGAAACATCAATGCATGCTCCCTACTGGGGATCAAGCCCACAACTTGGGCATATTTCCTTGAACAGAATTGAACCCGGGACCCTTCAATCATAGGCTGATGCTATATCCATTGAGCCAAACCAGCCAGAGCCACGGTGAGCTTTACTCCATGTACTGAAGAACTCAAGAGTATCCGCTGCAAGGGACCAAAGTCCCCGCTATCCCACTGAGAAGAATTTGCAAGTCAGGAACACAAACTGTGACCATAATGTGTTTCAACCTTTATATCTATTTATAACAGTTTCCAATGGTTCCTTAACTGATGCCTCTGGTCTGTTCACACCCCCTAGCGATGTCATTAGCACCACTGGCCTCAATGTCCTTCCTTGGTACCTATATTCGGGAGGAGGATCAGAACAAATTGGGATTCTCAGATGGCCCCCTAAAAGCTAGAGAACCCAAGATCCTCTGAATATCTCAGGGTGACATGGGGCCCTGAATTTGGGGTATTAGAATCCTAGAAATATCAAATTCTAAAAAATCTGGAAGCCCTCCGAGAGAACACAGAATCTCAGCTGAGCTATTGAACACGTGGAGAAACTGAGCCAATGAGAGCAGGAGATACCTGAGGTGCCACAAAGAATTATGGAATGAGTGAATGCTCATTTGTTCAGTCATTCATTTATTCCACATGTATATTTAAGCACTTTGTGTGTTGGCACAGGTTAAAATAGAAGATTTCCGCAGTCGATCCCCAGTAGAGGGAGTGCAGGAGGCAGCAGATCAATGATTCTCTCTCATCATTGATGTTTCTATCTAGGGAGACACGTAACAGCTGTTCTATTTTATCTGGAGTGGTCAGACAGTCCTCTGAGAAGGTAGTCTTGAGCTAAGACAGGCCCTAAGGGTATCTGAAGAAGACTTTCCCAGACAGAAGGGACAGCAAAAGCCCTTCTAAGGGCACATGACAGAGTTTGAGAAACAGGAGGAGGACTGAATAGCTTGAGCAAGGTGAAGGGAAGAGACTGTAGCCTGCAGTCATGCTGGGGGTTGAGGGGGCGGGGGTGACTCCTGTGCACATTGCTCCTGCCTACCTCTGCTTACCTGGGGGCTGTCTTGTTCCAGATTTTAGAGACTTCAAGACTGGGAGTGGTTGGGTAGAAACTGACTTTCCAACTTTCTAACGCTTGATCTTTTAGAGCCACTTCATTTCTCCAGGTACCTGAATTTCATATATAAGCGGGGAGACTTCTGCATCTAAAGAACTCGTTCATTCATTCTACAAACATGCCAAGCCCCTATGTCTGGCATGAGCCGGGCTCCAGGAACCCAGATATGACCTCATCTCTGATCTGAGAGAGTTGAGAATTTAGAGGATGGGGTCACACCTAGTGTGATCAAAGCTGTGATAAAAAGGCACTGAGCCTGAAGTGGGACTCAGGGAAGGCTTCCTGGATTTGGCCATATCCAGGGCTGGGTTCAGAATGAGTCAGTGGAGCAGAGAGATGGGAGGCAGACCAGCATTCCACGGAGAGGCCACACATGAAAGGCTCGGCGGTATGAGAGGCCTGGAGACGTCTGTGAAACACTACCAGAGTTGAGTTCTCTAGGATTGCAGGGGTGAGGGGTGGGGGTAGCAGGGAAAACTGAGATCAGAGAAGTCAGAACATGAGGGCCTTGAAGGGCATGGTGGAGGGGACCCTGCTGGGATACCTGGTTGCACGTCCCAGCTCTGTTCTAGAATCACTGAGCTACTTAGGATAGGCACCCCCAGTCTAGAGGCCTCAGTGGTCTCACCTGTGAAATGGAGCCATTGGGGTGGGATGACTTTGACAGTACATCAAGATCCTTAGAAAGTTGTCTGCCAGTGTTCACAATCCCCAGAAGGATGGTCAGCCCCAGCTGCCTCATTCTCTGTGTGTTTCCCTCTCCCCCCACACACTTCTTCAAATGCCCTCACTGCCCGGGGGGACCCCCTAAGGATGGGAAAAGGGGGCTACGGAGGAGACATCAGCGTTTGCCTTCCTTTTCTTTCAGATTAAACCACATACATAAGAAAAAGGAAGGACAATTGTTCAACAAGAACACGTCAAAGGTAAGTTCCTCTGTGTCCCAAGTACGTAGTTGCTAAGAAGACAGGCACTGAGCCCAGACAGCAGACTCACCTGCTGTGTGGCTTTAGGCGACTCACTAGGCCTCTCTGAACTCCCCTTTCCTCCCCTGTAAAATGGAGCTCATCAGAACAGAGCTTGGCTGATTTGTTTTGAAGATTATATTAGGTGTCAAGTCCTTAGCACAACGACCTCAAAAATGATAGTTAGCATTATTGCTGTTGTTATTGTTTTTAGTGTGTAAGGCAACACGGGCCAAAAGTGTGCTGTTTGTTTGGGTGAGGGAAGGAATTTGGCTCTGAAAGGGTTAAAATTCAACCCAGCTGCTCCCCGTCCCACAGATAAGGTTGGAGAAAGAGTCCAGGTCCCCTGCCCCTTCGCTCCAGAATTTATGAGGTGCTGGTTACTTTGAGTCAAAGATTAGGGGCTTCCGCCAGGCAGTGCAGGAAAAATTCAGGGTCAGTGGCAGAAAAAACTTAGGACTCTTGTAAGAAACAGAGCAGCGAGAAACAGAGGCAGGCAGCAGGGCATAGGGCATACACCTCTCCCCCCCCCCCCCAACCAACCTGTAGGTGGAGAGCAGAGAGGTCTTTGCCAAGAAAGAGACAGAAGGCAGGGCCAGAAGGCCAGCCAGGTGGGGACCCAGAGACAGGACCCCAGTGCGAAGGAGAAGATGGGCAAGTGAGAAATTAAGAAGGTGCAGTGGGTGTCTGGGGAAGAGATGGCAGAGGAGGACCACAGAGACAGGAAGAGAAAAACAGAGGAAGGCATGGGAGAAACAGAAAGTCAGAGGCAGGAGATGCTGGAAACAGAGGAATAGGGTCACTGGGTGTGTGTGTGTGTGTGTGTGTGTGTGTGTGTGTGTGTGTGTGTAACCGGCAGGAGATGCTGGAAACTGAGGAATAGGGTCACTGTGTGTGTGTGTGTGTGTGTGTGTGTGTGTGTGTGTGTGTGTGTGTGTGTGTACCAGCAGGAGATGCTGGAAACCTGGGGTTAGGGTCACTCTGTGTGTGTGTGTGTGTGTGTGTGTGTGTGTGTGTGTGTGTGTGTGTCTGCGCTGTCTGACAGCACATACCTGAGTAGGACACTGTAGGGGGCGGAAACCCTGCCAGACCCGGGGAAGGCGGGCCAGTCCGCCACTCGGTCCCTGGCCAGGCGACCCCCGCGGCCCCACCTCCGACCTCGCGCACCGCCCAGAGCGGGTGAACGCGCCGCCCCGCCGGCCGGCTCCTCCCCGCCCGCCGGGGCAGTGTCCCCGCTCCGAAGACGCCCTCACTCGACCCTGTGGCGGGTCCTTTGGCGGACGGACGGACGGACGGCGGGTCCGGAGAGCCTGGAGCAAGCCCCGCGCCCGCTGCGCCGCGCCGCCGTCGGGTTGCCGCCGGCAATTAGGTCTCCCCGGAGGGACCCGCACCCCGCCCCGACCAGGCTGCCCAGATGCGGGTGCCACTCTGCCTGCTGCTGCTCGTCGCCCACGCCGCGGACATGCTCCCCCTGAACAGAAGGAGAAAGCAAGGTACGAGGGGCACAGCTGGGCGACGGGGAAGACTCTTGGGGCCTCTGACCGGTGCCCTGGGCTCTGGACTCCCCCAGGGAGGTGTCAGCCCCACTTTACAGATGGGGAGACTGAGGCCTGTGGCGCCCACTTGGCCAGCTGGACCCAGCAGGCTCTGGGAGGAGAGGAAGGAACCGGCAGGGCTCAGTGCCCCCACTCCCTGAAGTAGCACCAGTGCCAGGAGGAAAGAGGCGGCTCTGAGCACAGACAGGGAGCCTCAGGTGCAAGGCAGCTCTGGGCGAGGGCCCGGAGCTGGTGGCCTAGATGGCATCCTGAAATCCTGAACATCCGTGACAGGCCAGGAGGTGGGCCCCCTTGAGGGGAGGGCAGGAGCTGCAGGAGCTCAGGGGGACCTGAGACCTGTGTTTGGGCTCTGTCTTCTGGGAATGACCTGGAAGAAGCCCAGCCCCTCCAAGAGCCTCTGTTTGTGTGTTTGTTTGTTTCCATCTTGACCTGCTGGGCCCACAAGGAACATGGTCCAAGGTTCAGACCATAACCGGGACACAAAACCGGGGGCCACTTGCACCCTCACCTCAGGGTCCTCTGCCACTGCCCCTTGCTGGAAGAGTCAGAGCACCCTCAGGAGGGGGAGTTGAGGCTGTCCCCACAGAACTGCAGCTGGCAGAGCCCATGGGTGGAGGAGAGCGAGCAAGTTTCCACCTCAGCCAGGCAGCCCTTCAACCTCTGGGTGCCAATGTGAGAATCGACAGTCGAATGCCCGCCACTGTGCCAAGGGGTTTTCACATCCTCACGACATAGCTGGATGCCAAGTGTCAGACAGGTTAAGTGACTTTGCAAGTTGTCCAGCAGGTGAATGGAAGACTGGTGGCTTCTTTCTCTCCAGGTGTGGTGTCAGGACTGAGCAAGGCTACATGGGAATGGGAACCAGAGTCTGCCCTCTGGGGGCTTCTAGTCCATTTGAGTGAACAGCCCTACGTGTGGGCACAATCCCTCCTGCAGTGGAGCAGGAAGCAGAAAGGGGCTTTGGGAGAACTGGGAGGTAGGATGGGGTGGGGCAGGGAAAATGTGGCCCAAGGGCTGCAAGCCCTGATGCTACGGGATAGAAGGACCCGGGGAACAGGGAGGTGGGTAGGCTTTCAGTAAGCAGGGGCAGAGAGGGAGAGGGACACTCCTCGGTGAATGGCTCTGATGTAGTGGTTAAGTGCAGAGGCTCTGGAATCATCCTGCCTGTGCTCAAACTCTCCCTCATTTACTAGCTGAGGGACCTTGTCGCTTTGCCTCTACCAGCTTAGTTTACATTCTGGGGATCTTTTAGAGGATCTCTAGACTCTTTATTAGTTCTAAAAGAGACCAAAAAAAGTTCTCCCCACGGACTCCTCTATAAAATAGGAATAATCATCTGATGTGTGAATAAGATTGAATGGGTTAATGGGTATGTCAAGTGAGTAGCCGAGTGCACACGCTACTAGTGGGCATTTGTAAGTATTAGTCATTATTTCCTGTCCATGGTGTTCTTGCCTACTCACAACCGCCAAGCAGGGGTGTTTATTATCTGCATAAGCAACCAGAGTCTCAGGGCAGGGAACTGGTTGTCCAGGGTTGCACAGCAGGTGAGTAGCAAAGCAGGCTGGAATCCCCGTGCCTCTGACAGGATACAGGTGTCTCCTGAGCTGAGTTGGTCTTCCCTTCTCAGAGTTTCGATTTCCCCATCTGAAGAGGAGCTGTGTTAAAAGATGTTTGTTTCAATGTTCTAAACACACACACACACACAGAAGAAAGAAGAAAAATTCCATTCCCAGTTGCTCAGTAAGGAGGTCAAGCGTGGCTGCTCCAGTTTGGTGAGGGGGCTCTTGGTACCCCTCCCCATGGTAGCTGACCTGTTGCATTTGGACACATACATGTCCACCCAGCCCAGCATCTTCAGAGGACGGCTGTGGCTCCATTCATCAGTCAGGTGCAATAGAGACAGCTTTGGGTTTCAGTCCCACTCCTGACACCTTTGTATGAGGTGACTTCCAGTAAGTGGATTATCCCCTCTTCCCACCCACTGCCTTGGTTTCCCCATTGGCACTGGAGTGAGTGAGTGCTGGAGGGGGTGTAGGAAAACTCTTCCTATAGCATATTCTGCAGCGTAGGATCCCTAGCCAAGTAGGTTTGGGAAATGCTGGGTTTAGTAGATGCATTGACTGCAGGACTTACCAGAGCATTCATGGTTAAGAGGTGAGGTTGGAGAGTAGGACTTTCCCAAGCTAATTACACCTCAGAGTCCATTTTTTCATAAGACAGCTGTTTGGGAAATTCCATACAAGATTTCTGAGGGTCTGATTAGCTTTGACATTCTGGTCTAACTTTGGCAGGAGAATGTGTCCTGAAGGCACCTGAGTATTGGCAGTGCTTCATCCATCCATCCATCCATCCATCCATTCATTTGGGTGTTCATTCAGCAAATGTTACGGGACAGTGTCTGTGCGAGGCTCTGTGTTGGGAACCTCGAGGATGCCAAAGTGAACGAACCTGGGGTCTGCCCTTGAGGAGCTGCCAGTGTGGAGGCTTGCCCCTCCTCTGACCCGCCCTAGCCTCCCCTCCATGCCCAGACCTTGGCCCCAGCCTTCAGCCTACTCTGCAAGATCAGGAGAAATGACTGACCAGCAGCCGCCCAGTCTGACCCATCACCCCCGGGGCCTGGCTCCCACAGACCTGGGCTTCCTCGGGCTCCAGCATCACTGTTTTCTTGATTTAACTTAATTTTTCTGTTTCTAAGACAAGAAAGAATGAAAGAAAAGGCTTGAGAAAGGTTTTTGGATCTCGTGTCTATTACAAAACAACATTTCAATTAATTAAATATAAATGAATCACAACCAGATGGGGATATTTCTCTTAAAATACGCTGGGATGTCCTGGCAATGGGACACTTGGACCAAGTGAGGGGGCTCTGGTCTGTACCCCCCCCCAACACAGAAATTCATTAGGCAATGAGGAGAAGACAGACTGTGACTGACTTTCCCTGCCATCCAAGGATGCTGGAGAGGGGGCTCAGTGGAGGCCAGAGTTCCTCACACTCTTATGGTCCTTTTCCATCCTTCTAGACCTGAGGCAGTAAGGGGTCAAGGGAGAGCTCTGGAATTCTGACAGCCTTGGGTTCAAATCCCAAGGCTTCTCCTGCCCTAATGTGACATCATGGACAGGCCACGTGCCTTCTCTGACCCAGGGCTTCACATCTGTGAAATGGGAACAATTGTACCAACCTCGTGGATCATTGGGAAGATCCACCACAGTCCCAGAGGGAAGGCATATAGCAGGATGAACTCAACCACTTCCTCCTCCCACTTTACAGCAGAGGGGAATACTTCCGGCACCCGGGGGGAGGTGAGACTCACTGGGTTGAACTCACCTTTGTCTTGACCCCTCTGAGCCCCTTTTCCTTTGTTTGTAAAAGGACTGTGCCAGCGCCCACTCCAAAGATTGTTAGGTGCACTGAGTGTAATAATTCTCTGCAAACAGGAAAGCTCTGTGGGCAGCCAGCAGGCAGCACTGCCCCCTGCAAAGACAGGGAAACTGTGACCCCACCAGCAGGCGCCCAAGGCGTAATGGGGGAGGACCCCAATTTCTCATCTGCAGTTCAGAGCCCTGACTAGGCACAGAACAAGGTGCAGCCCCTAATCGCTGGCGTCCAGGTGAAACTGGGTGAAGATGCACATCAAGAGCAGAGCTGGAGGGGAAACAGGACCCCTGAAGGGCAGAACCAGGGGTGATATCTGCAGGGGGAGCCTCGGGGAATGGCACTGTGAGTCAGTAGAATGCTGTCCTGGCGAGTCCTTTTGCCCCTCCGGATTATGGTTTTCCTCATAAAACAGGGGCTGGTTGAGAAAAGAGAAGCAGGATACGTGGCGCAGAGTAGGTGCTCAATAACCCAAGCCCTGCTCACCCGCCCTCCTCTTCTGAAGCCAGTTTTGAAGCCAAACTCGAGGCTCAAATGAGATGTTGTTTTCACCTCACATGGCTCTTATTTCCCAAGGCCATGGTCAGCAAACTGCGGCTCATGAGCCACATGCGACTCTTTGGCCCTTTGAATGTGGCTCTTCCACAAAATACCGTGGCCTGGGCAAGTATTTTGAAGAAGTTAGAAATTTAAGTTTAAAAATTTTGGCTCTCAAAAGAAATCTCAACCGTTGCACTGTTGATATTTGGCTCTGTGGACTAATGAGTTTGACGACCACTGCCTCAAGGGACCCCTCTTTCCTCTCCAGTGAATGGGAGCCATCCAACCGCCACCCAGACTCAAAAGGAGGTCCTTGAGACCACTTAGTGGGGCTGGCCCGGTGCGAGAGCTGTGCGTATGGGCCGTGGATCCTCACTATGGCTCTGCCATCTCTCAGACAGAGAGCTGAGGCTCAGAAAGAGACAGTGACCTGTCTAGGAACTTCCAACAGCTGAGCCGGGATGCAGAGCTTTGGAGGCTCCAAAGTCTGTGCCTAGAAATAGAAGTGAATCCTGTTAGTGATTTGCCCAGGACTGCCCGGCAGAGGCATCTGAGAGGAGCCTCATCAGAGGGGTTGATTTAGGATTTTGTCAGGCAGGCGTGGCAGCCGGGTAAGGGCTGGGGACCCTGGCAAGAGGAGAGAAGGTTGTGCCTAGGTGGAAAGGGTCCAAGGAGCTGCACCCAGAGGAAGTGAAGGTCAGATTGCAGACAGGGCCAGAGTCAGTCATGGATGGCCTGGGATGCCACTCGCCTGTCACCATAGTCACAAAGAAATATTTATTGAGCCCTTCCCCTGGGCCAGGCCCTGGACTAGGTGTTGACAAGGACAGCAGAGATGCGCTCTACTGTCTCTGCTGTCAGAGGTCCCTCGGGAGGAATGACATAAAAGGATCTTGCTGCTCCTCACACAGCCTTGGGAGGCAGGTCTGTGGTGGTCCCACTGTCAGCTGAGAAATCTGAGACTTCATGATGGGACTTTGCTTGCCTTAGATGTAGCATGGGTAAGGCGACCCTATTCATTTCGCTCCCCTTCCTCTTCTTGCCTCTTAGTCCACTGTTTATTCATCCATCTTTTTTTTCTAAATATATTTTATTGATTTTTTTACAGAGAGGAAGGGAGAGGGATAGAAAATTAGAAATATTGATGAGAGAGACATTGATCAGCTGCCCCTTGCACGCCCCCTACTGGGGATGTGCCACAACCAAGTTACATGCCCTTGACCGGAATCGAACCTGGGACCTTTCACTCTGCAGACCGACACTCTATCCACTGAGCCAAACCGGTTTCATCTTTTTGCCCTTCCATCTAGTGAAGAAAAAACTGAAGCTCACATTAATTAAAAGTTTTTCAAACTGAGGTTGGCGACCCAACAGCAGGTCAGGCAAATACATGTAGCAAAGCACAGCCAGCATTTTTAATGAAATGGAGTAGAACGGAATAGAATAAAATAAAATATGCGGGGTTGGCAAATATGTTTGTAAAGGGCCAGATACTTAATATTGTCAGCTTTGCAGCCATGTGTGATCTGCCACATTCTCTTCTTTGTTGTGGTGCTGGGGTTTTTACGATGCTTTAAAAATATGAAGCCATTCTTAGCTTCCAGGCCATACTGAAAACAAGCTGAGCGCCAGATTTGGCCCATGGGCTATAGTTTGCCAACCTTCTTTTTAGAAAATATTGGAGTGCATTGCAAGTGTTAAGATGAATCGTTATTTTGAAAATGTGTTAGAGTTCTCATACACATGTGAATGTGTGTGCAAGAGGTGAGTGTGCATGCACATATGTGTGCAAGTGTGGGTGTGGGTGCACATGGGTGTTGGCATGTGTGAATGAGTGTGTGTGTGTGTATTCTGTATACTGTGTGAACTTATATAAAAATGCAATTACACCATTGTCAAAAAGCATGAGTCAGCCTGGCTGGCATGGCTCATTATGCTTCAAGCCATGAACCAGGCAGTCAACTGTTTGATTCCTGGTCAGGGCACGTTCCCTGGGCTTGCTCTCCAGTAGGGGGCCTGCAGGAGGCAGCTGATCAATCATTCTCTTTTATCATTGAGGTTTCTGTCCCTCTCGCCTTCTCCCTTCCTCTCCAAAATCAATAAAAACATATTTATTAAAACACAGACACACACAAGAATGGATCAGGGCAGTCCTCATGACATCTCTAGGAGGCAGGATCTAGGAAGATCCTGACATGCAGATGGGAGACTAAGGCCAGTGAATCACACAGCGATAGGCATGGGAACCCAGAGAGTCTGACCCAGAGCTCCAAATGTGACACCAAATGGCCTTAATAAGCAGTGACTGCCCCTGACGCGTTTTGCAGATTCTTTGTTCAAATGCTTGTTTCTAACGACCCTGAGTCTGGCAGCCATGTCATTCCCATGCTGTGTAGGTTTTAGCTTCGGAAGGTAGGAGGATCCATCAAGGCCTAAAGGTCACTCTGCATCAGACATCCTGAGCCACCAGTGAGCACCTGCCATTACGTGCTCCTCACGCTAACCCTGCCAGTGGCTCTGGCTGCCCCTCTCCCCTTACAGAGAAGGAAGGCTGGTTCAGAGAGGGGCACTGGCCTGTCCAAGGTCATCTAGCACCTGTGAGTGTGACCTGGGCTTTCCTGGTTCCAGATCCACAGGAGCAAATCCTTCCTTTTCCAAAAAAAAACCGTTTAATGCTGCTGCTAACCACCCTCTCATTTAGACAGCACTTTACAGTTAGCAGAACGGTTCAACCTTCATTTTCTCTCCGGAGTTCCGGAGAAGGGTTATGAATAATGGAATGTGAGGGCTGAAAAGGCCAACTGAGACCTTTGAGACCAACACTTGTAAAAGTGGAACCTCCAGTGGGGAAGCTGTTCAGCCAAAGTCCCCAAGATGGAGGTGAAAGTAGGGGTTCAGGAGAGATTGGGGTGAGGGTGGCTTGGGTTAGGTAGAGGACGGCAGCTTGTTCCGGAGTTGGAAAGCCTGATTTACAGCTTCTCAGAGCCTCAGTTTCCCGCTGTGTGACTTGGGCATGCTCTCTCTGCTTTGCCTTTCTCCCTGTTCTCAGGATAAATGTCAGATGAGCAGATGGACCTACCAGGCCGTTCACAGCCTGAGGGCCGCCTGCAGAGGTTTCTTAACAACCAGAGGCCAGTCTGGGGTCTGGAGCCTCCTTAGGGCTCTAGAGTTATGTGAGTGCTGCATCAGGCCTGTGGCTGAAAAGGGGCCTGGTGGAAGCCCCAGAGCCTCGGGCTGTGGACATTGTCAGGATACACAATGGCCCTGGGCTTGTTGGACACCCAGAAAGCATGCCCCTCACCTATAGATCTACACGCCTATACATTCCTTCAAACATACATTGTTTCTTTAAGAATCCTTAATTTCCAGTGGCATCAAAGGTTTAGAGAAGTCTCTTTTGGGTTTGGTTTTCTGGTTGAGCATTTACTCTATGCCAGATGTTACCCGTATGGTTTTATTCAACAACGTCAGGCACTGTTCTAAGTACTTTATACATATGAACCGATTACATTCTCCTAATAAACCGGTGAGGCGGGTGCTGTTCTCCCTATTTTACAGATGACAGGCCGAGGTTGAGTAACTTGCCCACGGCCACCCAGCCAAGGTTTAAATCCTGCCTGGTCCCCAGACCCCAAGCTCCAACTGCTGAGCTCAGTGGCCTCCCAGCCTTCATTCATCCTCACAGCAACTTGTAAGAAGACTGTTACCCACATCTGACAAAGAAGGAGACTGCCTTCAGAGACAGGAGCATTAATTGGAGTATATGAACTGGCCATTTTTGTTGGTAGAATACAGCCACATATTAGCAATTTCATATGGGTGAGTCCAACAGCTTGGCAAGTACATTTGGCAAAGCCAAATGTAAACCCAGATAATTGATTCCAAAGCTTGGGTGCATAGCCACCCCACAAGGCCTTCTCCCCATTCATCCACATTAACAGCCCATGAGTTCGTTTGATCTTGTTATTCCACAGACGAGGCCCTCCACGCTCAGAGAAGGGCAGTCCATTTGCCAGGGGCACACAGCCAGGCTGGGGAGAGGTAGGTTGTGCCCTCACGTCTCCATGACCAAAGCCTCCTTTCTTCGCCCTGTGCAATAGTCAGTGCCCTCTAGGACACATGCCCTTGGCCCCATCCTTGGAGATTCCTCCAGATCCCATGGATGGGTGAAGCTAACTCCTCTTGGGCACTGCTGCCTCAGGCCAGGCACCACCACCTGCAGTGGAATGATTTCTTGTTGCAATGCCACATGATTCATAGCGCCCGCTTTGTGGCCCATGGTGGGGGCTCCATTGTGCCGTTGCGGGTGTGGGGGAGAGCCTCTGTTTCACCAGCTCAAAAGAAAGGCATTCCCAAGCCTGGGGGACCCAGACCGCATGGAGAAACCACTCCCTTTCTCCAGAAGCTTCCACTTTCCCTGAATCCTGACAGCCGTGCCCACATCCGCAGGGGTGGAGACGCACGGAGAAGGAATGTCACAACTGCCCTTCCGGGTCCTGCTCTGGGTTTGGCAAGTGGGCACAGCTGTCTCTAGCAAGTCGCAGAGCGGAGGCTGGCAGGCTGGCATGAAGGCCATGGGCTCTGCCGCTCACTACCTGAGTGGCCTCGGGCAGGCCAGCGCTCTCCTTGTTCCTCTGTTGGCCAGTGTGACAGTGGGGCATGCAGTGCGCTCCTGGCACATAAGGAGTGCTCTGTTAGTGACCCTGACACGTGTCCAAAGCAGCCAGGGGGCTAGGATTTGGACTGGGCAGGCCTGGGCTCCGCTCCCACCTTGGCTATGGCCATGCTTGGGTGAAGATACTTCCTCCTGCGTCCCAGTGTGTCCACCGGTATAATGGAAATGATCACAGCATCTACATCATGTGGCTGTCTCAAAGACCACAGTTCTGCAGGTAACCCCCCTGGGAGACAGCAGGTTCGCGATGAATGGTGGTAACAGTCATGATTCCTGGGAGCTTGGCTCTTTCCAGGGTTCAGAACGTTCCAGCCTCATGTCAGATATGCCTCTGCCTCTATTTGAAAGTCCTCAGCAGACCTATTCATTGCAGGAAGGTTACTGGAGGAGCCCAGATTCAGAGGGTGGGGTAGTCCTCGGTGCTGTGTGTCTGTGGCATAGTAACTCAGCCTCTCTGAGTTTCTGTTCACTCCTCTATGAAGTCGGACCTCAGAGGACAGCAGCAACGATGGAAGTGTGTGTGTGTGTGTGTGTGTGTGTGTGTGTGTGTTGCTGGCACCTTATGAGTGTTTAAATAATGTGATGGCTATTTGTGGATGAAGCCATGGTGGGGCCTGTCAGCCTACCCCCTGCCCGCAGCGGACTGGAAAAACCCAGTCAGATGCTGCCTTGCAGACATGTTTTCTTCCTCCTCCCTCTCACCCCGCTCCTGGCAGCACTGGAGTCATCAGACTCCTTAATTCACAGCACATTATCAGCATCAGTCCTGCGGGACCCTGCTTGCTTGCGTTTTCTTGTTCAGTTGTTACAAATTGCTGATTTTCTATTTTGCATTTATTTCATTTTTTTAAATGTTTTATTTTTATTTTAACATTCTAATTTCATTTTTCATGTAATTTATTTAAATTTACCCCTTTTAATTTTTTTCTTATAGTTTTTGTTTTTCATTTTATATTAATTTTATCATCTAATTTTGTTTTAAAATGCTATTTTATTTTTAATAAATTTATTTTGTTCAGTTTTATTCCCCTTATATTAATTTTTTATATTACTTTTTAGTGTTCTTCATTTTTTAATTATTTTTATATTTTTATTTTTTCCACTTTGTTCTTGGGTTTCCTGGATTTTTTAAAATGTGTTTTTCATTGTTGATAGCATTATAGATATTTCCCATTTTCCTCCCCTCTCCCTTTCTCCTCCCAGCCCCTACCCAATTTATAGGACTTCCTTGATTACCCACATTAATGTCCCCAGTCGATTTGGACATGGGCGATATCCTTCTTCAGTCTGACACTTACCTGTTAACTTGGTGTGTCTTCTGGAGAACAGAAATCATGTAGGATCATACTGTTTATGTGGTCAAAGGAAGAGAAGGGGTTCCTTCCGCCTCATGGTCTGGCCTTTTTGTGTTTACAAAACGTCCTATACAAGGACTCATAAGAGGGGCATGAGCCCGCAATTCTCTGTCCCGGAGCAGACACCGGGTGCCACGTTCAGGGACCACCTTCCCGGAGCAATTCTTCCTTCCCACGTGTGGGGAGTCCTGATGCGGCAGCGCTCGGCCCCTCCCTCCCAAGGACCCCCCCTGCTCACTGTCACCCCTGGATGTCCCGAGCCTCTGCACTGCAGTCAGCACACATTCGTTGAACACGTGCTGTCAGCTGGACCCCGGCCTGGGGGACCCAGACTGGTAGAGGAGGCAGTCCCAACCGAGCGAGTCTTACGTCAGAGTAGGAGGGAGATCAGTGGAGCCTGCCCCAGGACAGGTGAGGTGGGCTTGAAGTCCTCCCCAAAGCCGAGCATCCCCGGCCAATGGCAGACTTTTCCCAGGGCTGCTTTGGCTCAACGGCTTCACTTTGTGGGTTCTTATTCTCCTGCATGAACAACACCGCTCAGGACATTTGTGCATAAAGCAGACGTGACTGAAGCTCTGGGGAGAGCTTCTAAGGGCTCATCCCACAGTGCGGACGTCTCCAGGCAGACAGTGGCTGTGCTGGTCCTACAGCCTCCTCTCCCCTCCTGTCTGGGCTAACTCCTCTGCTTCTGTATGTCTCCCCAAACAGCTCAGGGCCCCTCTCTGACGGGCCTGGGGCCCTGAGAGACACTGGGCAGGAGTCAGCAGGGAGGGGCTGACCAGGCACAAGGGAGCAGTTAGGAGCTTGGGCTCAGGTTCGCCTCCCCCCTGACTCCTCACTGCGAGTTCTGAGGTCAACGCTTCCCCTTTCAGCCTCGGTTCTCACCCATGAAATTGGAGGTAGTTGTAGCCCCAGCTTTGTAGAGTTGTGGGTGTGAGATGATTCCACACCAGGACCTGAGTAGCATGGAGCCCTGCAGGTGGCAGCTGCTCAGCCAGCGTCTGCCTGCTGCTGCCCGTGTGCAGTCCTGGTCCCTTTGAGGATCTGCCAGAACTCAGACCCTCGGTGGCCAGTCTCGGCTCCAGCTCCCAGCCGTGGTTATAACTGGGCAAGAAGGATATGGTCCCCGTTTCGCAGATGAGACCCACTGACACCTCTACGCTCTACATCTCGCTGCCGAGCAGGGCTGATTGGGAGCCTTGCCCGTGGTGGGGAAGGGATGACAACAGGAGAGCGTCCCCTAGAACAGCAAGGCTCCAGCCACCCTGAGTCCCAGAGCAGGTTCAGCCACGGTATCATGATCAAAGGCACCCATTCTGAGACCAGCGTTCCAGCCTGCCTTCCCGCAGCCCATTGTGTGGCTCTAAACAAGTGCTGGCCCCTCTCTGAGCCTGAGGAAGGGCACCATCTCTCAAGTGGTATTACTACTGATTTTCAGCTTGAATAGACACTGCCCACATTCCTTCCTCAAAGAGAGAGCTGGATGCATCCAGTCTTTTATAATTCGCCTGTCTGGTAGGTCATAAGTAATAATTCATTGTCTTAGTCGTCATTTTGAAAATTATTAGTGAGGTGGGACAGCTCTTCATGTGGTGGCTAGCCCATTTGTCTTTTTTTCTTTTAATTAATGTCTTTGCCCATTTTCCCACGTTGGGTTGTTCCTATTGTTCTTATTGATTTCTGGGAGCTCTTTGTATATTGAGGGTGGTAATCCTTGGCCTAGTTTGTGTGTTATTGGCTTAATGATTAGATTGAGCACATAACAGAAGATTATAAACATGATACATGTACCTTTTTTCTCGAATTCTCTCTTACGTCTCTAAAACTCAATCCTTGATCAGTTTGGGCAGATCTCAGAGCTTCCTGGTACTAAAAAGCCCAGTTGAGTGCTACATTTTAAAATCATGTGTCTCATTCAAAGCTCTCTGCTTCCCCACCACTGACTCCAGTTATCTGTCTGAGGGGAGATGTGTCCTGCTCTCTTCTTCCCTCCCTTGTGTGTTGGGAGCAGAAGAAAAGATGGGTCAGGGACAGCTGTCTCTTATTTCTCCGATACTCCTGTGACCTCACAGCTCTGAGCTCTGAGGGAAAACTCAGGGTCCCACTATCAGTGAGCAGCAGGGGCAGGTCTAAATGTCCCTCTGCCTCCCTCCATGCCCTCTGTGTGTGGCAGGTACCCTAACTGTGGCATGGGGGTGGCATGGGGCAGGAGCATGGGCTTGACCTCTTCTGACCTTCCTAGTTCTCACTGTGGCCTCCCCCCACCCCCCAGCCTCTTTTGGGTTGTGGATCTGCAGTTTGGTTCAAACTCAACTGCCTCCTTCAGTGTCCACTTGACCCGAAGAGAGAATTGACCAAATGGGGGTTGTACAGGGTTCTCAGGACTGCCCTGCCCCTCTGCATCTCTCATTACTCTCCCCTCTCCCCCCATAGCCATGGGGAGGATCGGCAAGTGTGGGTCCGGTCAGAGGATGAAAGGCCCATCTTCATGGCCATCAGGTCCCCTCCAAACTATGCGGATTCTCTTGCCACCACATTGGGGTTTGGGGAGGCAGGGAAGTACTCTGCTCTGCCCCAGCCCCTAGGGGTGGGGGCAGTCCTTCTTGGATTTTCTTCAGACCTCTGCTTACATGGGCAGTGGGGCAGTGGAGGGCGCAAAGACAGTTGGCCCCACTCACTAAGTCCCAGAGAGGGTGTCTGGCCCCAGTTCCACACTCATGAGTCAGCTCTCTCAGAACATGGTGATTGGGGGCAGGGAGGACACAGGCTTTGTTTCACCCTTAGTCACAAGTTTTGGAGCAGTAAGATAAGCCTTGTCCATTTAGTCAGTCAACAAACGTCTGCAGAGCAGATGCAAAGGCATAGTGCAAAGGCCTGGGGAACTGACCTTCACAATCTACTCTCATTTTGCATATATTTCTGAAATGTTTTCATCCAATATTCCTGGAGTTTAGAAAAGGGCCTGGTATATTGTAGGCATACAAGAAATACCTGCCACATGGATGGATGGGTGGATGGATAGATGAATGGATGCATGGAAGGATGGTTGGATGGATGGATGGATGGATGGATGGATGGATGGATGGATGGATGGATGAGACCCTTATAAACACTGTCTTTAATCAGCCATTTGACAGACAGAGAAACTGAGGCCCAGAGACAGGGAGAGACTTGCTGAGGACTCACAGTGCAGGAATGAGTTCATAACAAGGCTCTCTCCCTTCAACTAGGACTTGAGAGGCAGGGTGCACCTGTGTAGAGAGTCCAGGCCCAGAAAAGGGTCCCTAAAAATACATGCTCATCCTGTGCCTGGTGTAGCTGGAGGCCCAAACTGGATTCCTGACTCTCTGTACCCCTTAGGACCTCCAGGTCCCAGGGGTGCTGACTGAGAGGGCTAGGGCTGTCCCTGGAATGCCAACAGGGTGTAGTCTGAGGCCAGATTCAGGCCTGTCTCTGTCAGCCCTGACTTTTAGACCCTGCTGCCTTCTCTGAGGCTTACTGGCAGTAGGTCCCCCGGTACCCTCTGCACTGGGAGCTGATCGTGTACCTAAATCTTCCTTAGGGCCTAATTTTATGAGGTGAGGGGAGTATTTGTATTGGGCCTATTTTCAGGAGTAGGCTTCCTCCAATATATAGTAGTAACTGCTCGTTAATAAGACTGCCTGTCTTTAAATCTCACCTTGCTACTTACCAGCTGTGGGATCCTGGGCAGCTTGCTTGCCTTCTCTGTGCTTTAACTTCCTGTCTGTAAGAGTAGATCATGATACCTTATAGGGTTGTCACCACAGTCGAGCTGTGTAAGAGCTCCACACTGCACACGGTTATCCCATCATCGGCCAAACCTCATTCTGCTCATGTCACACACAGCAGGTTACTGCGCCTTCACAGCAATGTCTGAGGACAGCTGTTGCCCTTTTACAGGTGGGGGAACTGTGGCCCCAAAACTCTAGGTTGGGATTTGACCCAGGCTATCTGTTTCCAGAGCCAGGGTTCCCCTACCTCTCCTCCTGCTGTCAGCACTGGGGGCCTGTGGGGCTCGAGGGTCTTAGAGATTATCCAGGCCCAGACAAAGGGACCCCAAAGGCCTAGGCCAGTGATCTCGAGCCACAGTTTGCTGCTCTGTTGACTAATGAGTTTGCTGAGCCCTCTTGGCCTAGGCTTTCGAGCCTCACCTCACCCCCACCCAGCTCCAGCTCTTACCTGCCCTACTGATTGAGCTCCCATATCCCATCTCGTCTCAGGAAGAATGAGGCTTCCTTGGCTGAAGAAAGCTCGAAAGATCCTCTGTCAAGAAAGCCTTTCTGTTGAGGAAACGGAGGCATGTAGTGATGAGGGACTCTGCCAAGGTCAAGGGCACACAATGAGTCCAAGACCAAACCAAGACAGGAGCCAGGGTCCTTCCTAGTTCCTAGGCCAAGGACTTCAACGTGACAGAGTAAAGGAGGTCATTTGTGGAGCAGACTGCAAAGCATGGTATCTTCCTCAGATTAATCTTAAAGGTCGCAGGCTTTCAGTCCTTCTTAAAAAGCCCACTCCCACCCCCACCACCTTCCTAAATCCCAGCACTCACATCTGCCCCCGGCTTGTGGGGGCCTCCTGGTTTGGACAGCAGGCATCGCTCCTGCTCCCAGGTGTAGCAGTGGGTCTCCAGATGGGCTGGATGTGTCCCCCCTAATCCTAACTGCTGCAGATGCTTTCCCACTCAGTCAAAGCTGAGGCATGGACAGCCCCCCAAAGAGCCATAAGAGGCAATGCAACCCTGACGAGGAATTGTAACCTCCCTCCCAAAGGAGGGAAGGGACTACCAGCCAGTGTTTATTGGCTCCCGGGTCTTGCCAGGCACTTTATAGCAACTAAGGGAGGCTCAGAGGTGATCAGAGATGACTGACTGCCCAAGGTCACACAGCCAGACCATCCCGCTGTGGAAAGTGCCAGAACAGGAAGGAGCAGGAACCTGAGTCCCTTCCCTAGCCCATTGAGAACCTCCTACTGTGTACCAGGCATTTGCTTATTGTACAAGGTACTGGGACTGCAGCCATGAGCAAACAGAAACAGGCCTGCCTCAGAGAGATGCCATTGGAAGTGGGAGGAGCGCAGGCTGGGGGGGAACCTTAGGTAGTGAGTTCTCTTGAGCACCTACTATGTGCCCAGCACTGTTTTAACCACGATGCATTTGATCCTCAAAATAACAGTATGAGCTAGGTACAGAAGAAGAAACTGAGGCACAAAGTATTTTAAGGCCAAACGTATCACACTCAGCAAACGTATCCCTATAACATGAAAAGAAAAAAAACTGTCCTCTCAATGTTTTTTCAAAAGAATGGCAGCCTCACACACCCCAAAGTTTCATGAAGTTTCACACATAGGACAACTTCAAGGCAATTTCTTACACAGTTTCACATACTTGACAACCTTATGCACATTCACACACAAGACAGCTTTGCGACAATTTCCAAGACAGACTGATTTCTTGACAGTTTCACACTCAGGGCAGCTTCATGACAATTCTGTGTTCTCGGATACCAGGTGCTGAGCTCTGGGGAGATGGGTCCCGGGGAAGTCCGCAGTCAGGTATGACTGCCTGCCCTTGTCCTGGCCTCGGCCAGCTGCCCTGCCCCCAGCATTAGCCTGCCCAGGGAGGGGGATCCAGCAGCAATCCTTTCTTAAAAAATGGTGATTTCCTAAAGGTCAACGATGGCCTTTCTGGGCTGCTCGGCGCCCCCAGAGCTCCCACCAGGAACACAATTGTGACTGCTCTTAATGAGTGACTAATGGGAAGTAGAATGGATGAGGGGGAGGTGTTAAGAGACAACAGGGGAGCAAAGAGAAGTGGTCAGATCCTGGACATGTTTCAGAGGTGGAACTGACTGATTTCTGATAGGTTGCATGTAAGATATGAGGGAAGAGAAGAGGTGAGATGACTCTACGGTTTTTGGCTGAGTAGAGTAGCCATTGACTAGGCTAGATGGGAGATATAAGTGTGGAGGGCATTATTTTTATTATATTCTGAGGGTCTTGTTCATTCACTTCGTAGGGGTCATGTACTGATGCCTTAGCAGGCATTTGCTATCTGCTCCTTGCTCAAGCTCTTTCCATGACACCAACTCACATCCCATCCTGCACTCGCCTCTCTTAAAATCCTTTCCCTCTCCTACACAAAGCAGTCCTGCCTCTGTCTCCACACCTGCCCCTTCAGAAAACCATCCCTCCTGGCTCCAGTCTCTGAACCCAGCCCTGCTTGCCTGCCTCACTCAGGTCCCTCACTCGGCTCTGATCTCCGCTGGGCGGACAGCATCAGCTTTCTTTGCACTCTCTGATCCTGGTCCTCCCAACCAGACTGCAGGCTCCTGAGGACAGTTTTTGAGAACATTTATTGAGCCATCATTCATTCTTTCATTTAAGAAATAGCTAGTAGGTGCCTACAATGTGCAAGGCTATGGATATTGGAAGGACAGCAAGCCAAGCTGGGCCCCAGCCCTCGAGAATGCCTCCCACTGACCACCCCCCCGCCACACCATGAATCAAGTAATGAAACAGTGCTTATGCATGTGCCATGAGCTATGCGGAGCACTTTGCATGGATGAATTCACATTATCTTCATAAGTGCCTGGGAGGTGAAGGCTCCTATTGTTCCCATTTTGCAGAAGAGGAGACTCTGGTTCAGAGGAGTGAAGGAACTTGCCTTAGATCTCCCAGCCTGGAATTGGTGGTTTTCAGGCCCCAAAGTCAAGACCACCTAAACAGGCTGAGAATGCAAGACCCTCCAGGCTCCCTCTCGAGGACTCAGAAGAGTGTGGTGGGCTGGACACCTCTAGCCCCAGACGCCCTGGGAGCAGGAGTAACTCTAGGACCCATCCCTTACTGGGGATGATGCAATCTGCCCCCCAGGCAGGAAAGCCCCATTCTCCAGTGGTAGTGACTGCCTCCCACATGTGGCGGCTGAGAAGGCAGGAGGGAGCCCAGATGTTGTTCATTTCCTCTGGTCATTGGTGACAGCATCCCCCAATGCCAGGCAGGGGTTAGGGAGTGCCCAGCACTCCCTGCATGTGGCCCCCCTACATAGTTCTGGATCCTACTTAAGGCCAGAGCAGGACCTGTCCCTCTGCAGGTTGCACAGCCTCGGGCAGGGTGGGAGTGGCGAGGAGAGTAGTGGTCTCTCTTTCCTCATCCTTCTCAGCACCCAGGGGGTCCTTTAGGACAGCTGTGTTAAATCCTCAGTCCACCATGACACATGATGTTCTCATGCAAGACACACTTCTCTGGGCACACCCCAATTATGAAGAAACTCTATCCCCAAAAATGTTGACATCAACATGAAGAGTTCTGCACTGACTGCCAAGGCAAGTCCAGAATTGCCAACCCCCACGGAGGCGTGGCAGGTGGGGTGGTAACATCACGGAGACCTCTTAAGTGTCGGGCTCGCTCAGGTCCCCACATCATTATCCGTTAGCTCAGCCAATACGGTGCCTGTTTTATAAATGAGGAAACTGAAGCACAAAGAGGTTAAGTTCACCATTACCTGGGCAAGGAGAAAGGGCAGAGCTGGGATTTAAACCCAAGCAGTCTGGCTCTTAACCTGACTCCACTCTTTTTAAAAAAAATACATTTTATTGACTTTTTACAGAGAGGAAGGGAGAAGAATAGGGGTCAGAAACATCGATCGATGAGAGAGAAATATTGATCAGCTGCCTCTTGCACACCTCCTACTGGGAATGTCCCTGCAACCAAGGTACATGCCCTTGCCCAGAATTGAACCTGGGACCTTTCAGTCTGCAGGACGACGCTCTATCCACTGAGCCAAACTGGTTAGGGTGCGACTCCACTCTTAAAGTGTGGTCCCAGGACCAGCAGCATCGACATCAGCATCATCTGGGAACCTGTTGGCAAAAGACATTCTCATACACTGCTCAGACTTACTGAGTCAGCAGCTCTCAGCTCCCCTCTGTTAACGGCCCAACCTTCATGTGGTAACAAGCCCTCCAGGTGAGTCTGATGTGTGCCCTGGTGTGAGAACCCCTGCTCTCCAGGATCTGCTAATCTGAGGGAGTGAAGTGGGTGTAAGAGAAACAGCAGCTCAAGGATGATAGTACATAGCAGCTGACCTTTGCCCTCAGTGCCAAGTATCATAGGGAGTGGTGGGGACTGCAGCAAACTGGAGTGCATATGCTCCATCTTCGTAACTCCCATTGGGCATTGCAGGCTCAGCATTGGCAGATATTCTGACTTTTTATAGAGAAACCCAAATTCCAGTTTTGTTTTTATGTGAAATTTGATTTTTCAAGTGTTGGTAATCTATTCAAATTATTGGGCCAGGATTGTTTTCTGTTTTGTTTTTAAGTGTGGGGCTGAAGTTCTTCACTTGGGTATTGAAGCTTTTTCAGGGACTCATTTGCTGCGGGCTGCTGAGGAGGAGAACCTGTCTAGGAGAACAAACTTTTCAGAGTCTTGGATGTCACCCTGTGTCTTTTGAACCATCCCCCAAGGGAAGCTCTCCGAGTAAAGGCAGGTGCATGATACTGCAGAGATGACCCTGAATGTACTCCAAATCCCGAAATGGAAAATATATAGAGATCACTTGCAACCGTTGAGCCATTGATGCCTATCACTCAGGATGTGGGCCACCCTGGGGTTTGAAGAATGCAGGTCATTCCCAGATCCCAGCAGAGAGAATAAACTACCTTTCACCCAAGAGCGAAGTTACCTCTGCATGTCTCTACCCTGAGCTCTTCACTATCCGAAGGATGAAAGAGCATCTCGCTGGACATGGTAGTTGGTAGTTGCTGTCCTCTGTTTGCTCACCTATGAAAGGGTAAGAGGGTCCACATGTGGGTTTACAATCTCACCATGTGTTGTGATAGTGTGGGAACAGGAAGGGAACTTACATTTATGGAGAGACACCGACTATGTGCCAGGCACCTGCCAGTTGATTTGCACACACCTTATTCCAAGGCCCATGACAGTAACTAGGGTGCCTGTTCAACGTCACTCAGGGAGTGGTGGAGCCTGGATTTGAATCTAGGCACCTGAACCATAACACATGTCCTTAGATTTTTGAGGCCAGAAAACATGTCATCTGCTTCAATATAATACAGTAGCTCAATTTATCAAGGGCCTGCTGAGTACAGGGCTGTCAGCTAAGTTTTCCATGCATTATCTCCTTTAATCATAACAACCTGGAAGATAAGCATTATTACTCCTTCAACAACGCAAATAATTGAATCTTGGAAAGTTAAGGTACTTTGCCCACACAGCTGCCCCCTGGACCTGACACAGAGTAGAGGCTACTTGTTGGATGGATGGATGGATGGATGGATGATGGATGGATGGATGGATGGATGGGTGGGTGGGTGGATGGGTGGATGGGTGGATGGACAAACAGATGGATCAATCCTGGGCTACTGCATGCATTCAGAGCTGTCTTAAGCCTACATCCCTTTGTAAAGTGCCAAGCGTGACATGCTGAATTCCACTGTCATTGTCCCTAACATGGACATCCAAGTCTCAACTAACCCCTGAGTAGCCGAAAAGGCAAAGTGACTCAGATGTTATCCCAAGACCCTGCCACCCCCCACCAGCTGCTAGAATAACATGAGGCCATACATTTTGGCCCATTGGCATTCTGACTGGGGAAGGATGGTCTTGATTATGGGAGACAGTTGTTAGGAGGAATCACAAGTGGTGCCATCACCTTTGGTGCCCCAAGAAAACTCAGGGAGGTTGCAATTAGAACTATCATGCCTTCCTTAGAAACCTGCATCTAAGCTGGGAGAGGGCATGATGAAGGTCAGGGTCCAGGAGACGTGGAGAAGGACCCAGGTCTTTTCAAAGTGTGGCCCTGGGACCCCAGAGCCCCTATATCTGACCCCACCATGTAGTCAAGGGGATCTGAGCTCTGATTGGCCAAGCCCAGGTTGAGTGCTTCTGGGTGGAGATGGCTCCACATGAATGTCACTTGAAGAGTGCAAAGGCATAGGGCCTCTGTTAGCAGAGGGGGGCCACAGAGGCGGTTGCCCACCATGGTAGTGGTGGTCTAGGCCCCTTTATCCTGTGAAACCATGATCTGTGTCCTGGCAAACTACACCATGTGATTGTAAGTTGACAGGAGGAAAGCTAGCTCAAGTGAAAAAGTGACTTTTTTTAAATCTATGTAGTGAGCCAGCTCTGGGAGTACTGGAACCTGGGAGTGGAAGATAGACAGAAACTTGGTCTTTTGGAGCCCAGTAGGTTTCTAGTTGCCTCTCTCTCTCTCTCTCTCTCATTGTTTATTTTTCTCTCTCTGCTTCTGTCTTGGTCAGGAGTCTTTTGGTTGAAAGTGAAAGAAAACCTAACTCAAAGTGGCTTGAGAAAAGAAGAGCATTTATGGACCACCCACTTCCCCCCGCCCCCATGGGTGGATCCAGTGCACAGCCGATCCATGGCTGGGTTGCTGCTCTGTGGCCTCCATTCTTGGGACACTCTAAGCCTCCCAGCTCTGGTCTACATCTTTCCAAACCCAAAGGGAGTGGAAAAGAACACACACACACAGAGTCATTGACTAGCTCTTGTTGAGATACATGCATATGTCTGACCCCACCATGTAGTCAAGGAGATCTGAGCTCTGATTGGCCGAGCCCAGGCTGAGTGCTTCTGGGTGGAGATGCTTCCACATGAACCTCACTCGGAGAGTGCAGAGGCATGGGGCCTCTGTTAGCAGAAGGGGGCCACAGAGGCGATTGCCCACGGGAGCGCGTCACACCCCCCCACCAGAACAGGGCACTCTGTCCTCCTGCAAATGTTCTTAGATCAGCAGGCCAGCCCAGACCATTGTCCATCAACCCCAAGTCAAAGTTCTCAAGAGATGCAGCCCAGCCTGCATGAGCTGTTTGTCGCTGGTTCAGTATCCACCGGGGAACAGGCTCACGCAGTACAAGTGCGGCTGCCAGGGCCAGTTCTGGGGGGAAGGAGGTTGTGAGCAAGGAGGACACTTCCAAAATGTCTCGCACTCTTATTTTGGACTTGTTGAAATGTACATTCCCGGGTTTACAAGCCTCCCTGGGGATTCTTAAGCACAATCAAATTTAAGAGCCATCAAGTTTGGATCTTTCTAAAGCAGCATTACAAAAACTGTAGTTGTCATCGCTTATTAGTCATAAAATTGGCATTTAACTCTCGGCAACCATGACCTTGGGCTTGGAGGAAAAGAGCATTGCTGTTTTTAACTAGTTATACAAATGTGATGAAAACCCCGAGGAAGACCATCAGAATTCACAGTCAGAGGTGCTATTATAATAGAGAGCACCAGGGGGCACCCTACCCAAATGCCAGGACCAATGCAGAACCACCTCTCTTCAAAGACCTGGGATTGAAAGATGCTAGTTGAGATCCATAGTGCATTTTTGTACACACACACACACACACACACACACACACACACACACACATGCTCACTTACACTCTCACAGAGTCTGACTATCTGAGGTCAAGGGGAGGGTCCTTGTGGGGTTCTTTTGTCTTCAGAAAGTTGAAATATCACCCTACAAATATTAGTGCTGTAGCTCTAGTGGGGTGTCTTTGCTGTTGGCTGCCTGACTTTGGGGAAGGTTCCACGCCTCTGGCGTCAGGTCCTCGGCAAAACTGCAGGGGCTGGGCTGAGTCACCCTAAGCACCCCCGAGAGACAATAGTTATTTAGAGGGTTGCTTTGTCCCCATCTGTGTTGCTATCAGTCACCTCTGCAGGTTTCAGTTCTGCCATGAGGTCCTGTAATGGCTGGACCATGGGTGGGTCACTGCTGAGGCTCCAGGCCCTGAACGAATGCTCCACATGGGCAATGGATGGCCTACTGACATGGTCCCTGCCTCAACCGGTTCTGTGGGACCCTGGGCATGTCATTGCCCCTCTGTTTTCCCAGATGCAAAATGGGCAACAACACCCCTGTCAGAGCATGAGTCTCAGTTCACAGACTCAGTTTGCAGGAAATGCCATTTTGATTTTCTGTAATTGGACACAATTTCTCATTTAAATTCCTTTCCTGCCAAATGGCAGAAATCATCTCAAGCCGATTGAGGGTCCCTTTGCCCTTTGTTGGTGGGGTGGCATCTCAGGTCGAGGCGTGTATACAATACCAAGGCACTGAGGCAGGGCACCCTGATGTCCCCTGACATCACTCTGTGCCCACCAGTGTGGCTACAGACCTGGCATCATCAGTCATTATCATGTAGTTCTCTGTACCTGACAGAACCGAGGCCTCAACAGGAGGAACAACACTTTCCTCCCTCTCCTATAAAAGAGTCTGAGTAGCCAGTCCAGGGTTGGTCTGGCTCAGCCATGGTGTCTCTCTGTCAGGTCTCTCTGTCACCTGCCTTTATTATGGTCCCAGTAACCTTGCTCTCAGCCTTGAGGGAGGAAGGAAGAAGGGAAGAATAGCCCTGCCCTTCCTTTAAAGGGCATTTCCTGGGTGTGGCACAGGACATTCCCACTTAAAGTCCATTGGCCAGAACTTAGACACATGACTACACACAGCTGCAAAGGAGCCTGGGAAATGTGGTCTTTGTTCTTGGAAGACATAAATTCTGCTAAAAATCAGGGTTCCATTAGTGAGGAGGAGGGGGAGAATGGACACGGGGACAGGTAGCATAGTGCTTAAAGGCACAGGTCTCCACTGCTCTCAGAGTTTCTGTCACTTCCCCTTGCTCAAGACCTCAGCTTGAAAATGGGCCAGTGCTTGGGGGAAGGGAGATGAGAGGATGAGAAATAGAAAGAAGCTAGTTCTCTGCCCCTCCCCACACCCCCAGGACAAAATAGAGGCTAAACTCCTCTTTTAAAGAAATATGCTTTATGATGAAATATTTCCAACCTACAGTTGGAAATATAATATGGTGAGGATTTGTCTACTGGGCAGCCACTTTTATCAAATCTTGCCATTTTTTATAGTTGCTTTAGATTTTAGGGTATTAAATATTACAGATACAAGTGAAGTCCCCAGTTTTCTTGCCCATTTCTTTTGCCACTTCTCACCTTAGAGGTGTTACATCCTGAATTCAGTGTTTATCAGTCCCTTCTGTCTTTTAATGCAAACTTATGTATAATGTTACAAAATATTGTTTTGCAGGTTTTGAATTTGATGTAAATAACTTCTTACTGTATTATTCATTGTGCAACTTGCTTTTTTTGCTCTCAGCACTTTCTTTGAGAAGTAGCCATGAAAAGACTGTGTAACTCTACCTCTGTCGTTCATCGTGACCTCGTTTTTAACTAGTTATACAGATGTGATGAAACTAGTTAAAAACCATATATGTGACTTATGGCTGTGGCATATGTCTATACCACAGTGTGTTTCTATATTTTGATAAAGGGTTAGGTCTTTGCAATTGTTTGCTATTAAATAATGTTGCAATTAATATCTTTGTACATGTCTCTTTGTGCACACACACCAGTTTCTCTAAGTCAGTGGTTCTGAGAGTGTGGTCCCCGGACCAGCGGTATTAGCATCACCTGGGTATCTGTTGGAAATGCAGACTCTCAGGCACCACCTCAGACCTACAGAGTCAGATACTCCAGGGCGGAACCCAGCGATCTGTGTTATAACAAGCCCTCTAAGAGATGCTGGTGCCTGCTCGAGTTTGAGAACAACTGCTCTGGGTTTTACAGCAGAAGCACTTCCTCAAATTGACTAGATGCTGCAAGATTTTCCTCCAAAGGATGGAAGTTTCCTCTCATCCTTGCTAGCCCTTGGTGTTATCAGAACTTAAGATATTTACCTATTGGGTGGGAGTTCTGGGCACTGTTCGCTTCTCAGTTGTCCTCTCCCTGACCCTGGAAGTTCCTCTCATAACATCACACTTTCTCTCTGCCCTCAGGTCCTGCCAGATCTATAGTTTAGGAAACACACAGACCTTTACTTGTGGCAGTTTTTCCTCTCAGGAGCATCAGTAGTGTGTACCTCCATATGAGCTCGCTGGGTCAGTCAGAGGTCTCAGATGTAAGCAACAGCAACGGAGTTATCAGCAGGATGTGTGGGCTCCCAGAGTCCAAAGAGCTGCTTTTGGTCACATGACCATATCTAGTCGCAAGGGAAGCTGGGAAATGTAATCATTTGTCTAGTAGCTATGTGCTTAGTTAATATCCCAATGGGACAACATATATGGTTTGACCGTCTCTCTCCCTTTCCCTCACCCTCCACCCTGGTCTGGATGGCAGTGGGCACTGGCCTGGGGGGCAACTGCACAGGCTGTGTCATCTGCTCAGAGGAGAACGGCTGCTCCACCTGCCAGCAGAGGCTCTTCCTGTTCATCCGCCGAGAAGGTATCCGCCAGTACGGCAAGTGTGTGCATGACTGTCCCCACGGCTATTTCGGCGTCCGTGGCCAGGAGGTGAACAGGTGCAAAAGTACGTGGCTCCTCCCTTGTCCTGTGCTAGTGTTGGGCTCCTGGGCACCTCTGGCTCATATCCTATCTGGCACCCCGACACAGCCACAGGGGAAGTAGGTGTAGGCCTGAACCCAGACTCAGATACTTGCTTGGTTTCAGGCTCGACCTAGGCAAGCCAGTGCCTTCTCTGGCATAAGCAGGGCACCTTCCTCTCTACCCTAGTTTGCTGTGTGGCCTTGGGCATATTACTCTCCCTCTGAACCTAGCTCGAATGAGAAAAGGCGTCCTAGCTCCTAACTCTCTTTGCTGTGACCTGGGACAACCATGACCATCTCTGAGCCTTGATGGAAATGGAGCAGGGAGTCCTCACTCCTAGCCCAGATTTGCTGTGTCATTTGCCTTTTCTTTGCTCCAATGAGGAAGGGAACCTTGAGTTTTAAACACAAATAACCATGCCACCTTGGACATGTTACTTGCTCCTGTCAAGCCTCAGTTCAAATGAGAGAGGGAGTTCTCCTTGAATGCAAACCCAGTTTGACCTTGGACAAGTCTGGGCTTCAAAGGAGACACTGAATCCTGACCCAGTGCTACAGGGCCTGGAATGCTCAGAGGCCCTCCCATCTCAGGCAGCCCCAGAATGCCCTCTTCCTGGGCAGTTTCCCTCACCTGGGTGGCCCTGGCTCTGTTACAGAATGTGGGACCACGTGTGAGAGCTGCTTCAGCCAAGACTTCTGCATCCAGTGCAAGAGGCGGTTTTACCTGTACAAGGGGAAGTGTTTGCCCACCTGCCCACTGGGCACGGCAGCCCTACAGAGCACACGGGAGTGCCAGGGTGAGTGGGGGCCTCCTCATCCTCCCCGTTCCCCTTCCGTCCTGTAGCAGAGGCTGGTGAGGGGGTCAGGAGACCTGGAAACAATGTCCCATGAGTGGCAGGCCCAACACACCAAGTCACATATACACAGGAGTCATTTAATATGCTAAAACCACCCTTACGATGATTATTATTGCTACCAACGGCAGCATCATTATTTCCAAGGGAGGCAGCTGAGTACAGAAGAACACTGATTTTGAAATAAGACAGACCCAGGTTCAAATCCTAACTCTAAAATTTACCCATTTTTTGTGACCTAGAGTAAGTTATTTAAACTCTCTATCCCTTAATTTCTTGAAACATTAAAAAAAAATTACCTTAGAACATAGAGCCTACTTCCTGGGAGAGGATTGTTGTAAGGATTAAATTAATCAATAAAATTTGAAGCACTTAATAGAGTGTAAATATACACTAAGTGCTCAATACGTGTCATTATTATCACTGCTGTTTCCCCAGCTGCTCCTTTTCAGACTCCTTTGTGAGCTCTTCTTCTGTGATCTGTCCTTACTTGAGATGGGTTATTCCCGGTGCTCTCACCTGAATCTCCTGTATCTGACCACACATTCCCCCTGGGCTCATGTTCACGGTCATTCCGAAAGCTGGTGGCTCCTGGCTCACTGTCCCTGGCCACATCCCTCCCAGAGCATCAGGGTACATCCACACCTGCCCTCTGGGTGTTTCCTTCCCTCCTTCCCCACCCCAGCCTGGTGCTCTCTCTGTCCATAACCAGCTCCATGGCCCATGCTGGCCACGCTGGAGATAGGGGCATCACTGGTGACTTTCCTCTCTCATCCTACATCTAATCCAATCTGCTCATTCATTTGCCAAGAAATATTTATTAGGGTATCTGCTATGTGCCAGGCACTTCCGAGGTGTTGGGGACATATTAGTGAACAAAATAGATAATGCTCTACCCTCGTGCATGTAACATTGTACTGGGAGACAGAAGAGTCACACAAGAATAAATACAGATGTCAGGTGGCAAAAATATATACATGGACTTTGGGTGGGGGGGGGAGAATGAAGCAGAATAAAGGTCCCCAACCAACCCTCTTCTCCCCACACTCTGCCCATCACTGGGACCATGGCCACAGCCTCCTGCCTGTCTACCTGCCTCAGGTCTCCCTGGCTCCAGCTTATGCTGGCTCTCATCCGGGAAGCCAGAGAGGTTATTTCAAAATGGCAATATGATCAGGTTTCCCTTCTGCTCAATGCCCTTCTATGGCTCCCACTGTCCTCAGGGAGAGCCCTCCCAGGCCCTGTGCAATCTGGTCCCCATCTGCCAGCCTCTCCACCCCATCACTGTTTTCTCTCCATTTGAGTTTATACTCCAACTTCGCCAGTTCTGGGCTGGTGTCCAGGCTGAGTCCTGCAGAAGGTCTGCAGGAGTTATTCTTTCCACCTGGAACACTTCTTTTTCCTGCCCCTCCCTGAGCCAGGCTAACTCCCCACCCCCACTGTAAGACCAGGATCAGAGTCTCTTGCTTCAGGAAGCCTTCCCAGTCCCCCAGGCTGGGACCTGGGCCTCTTCTAAGCTCCCACAGCTTCCTGGGCTCCTCCCATGACTGTGCGAGGACCCTGTCCTTCCAGCCTGACTTCTCCGGACTGCGAAGGCCAGGAGGCAGACCCAGGTGTGCCTTGTTCCTGCTGTGCCTCAGCACCCAGCACAGCCCCTGCCACACAGCAGGTACTCAGTCTTTGCCAGTCAAATGCATACATCCAGCAGAAGGACATGGTTTTAAGGTCTGGAGACCTGGTTCTGGGCCCAACAGGATCTTAAACCTCCTGTGTTCTCTCGTGTGAGAACCTTCTCTCTTCCCTTAGCCAGCCCTTTCCCTGCTCTGAGCCTCAGTGTCCGAATCTGTCAAATGCGGGTGTTAATAGTTCCCCCATTCTCTGCTACCTCTCAAGGACTCTGAAAGGTATCAAATGTGAAAGAATTTATCTATTTATTATATATTTTTAAATTACTCCCTACTAAGACCTTTTATGTCCATGACTTCATTTTCCCTCCAACAGCACTGCATAGCTTCCACCTTCTATAGCTGATCAAAGACACGTGATCGAGTTCAATACCCATGTCCTGGCCCTGAGGGCCATTCAACCAACCTTCTGGCCTCTTCTTCTGCCCCTCCCCTCCCAGACCCTCTCTGTGCCCCCACTCTAGCTGTTCTGTCCCCCATACAGGGCTATGTGTGGGAGCCAGGCATGCTCGCTTCCATCTTCACCCAGTGAACCACTGTCTCCCCTTAGCTTCTGTGTCACCCCCTCGGAGAAGCCTTCCCCTCTAAAGCCAGGCAGTTGGCCACGCTGGCTTCTGGTCCACATGTCCTGTACACGCTTCAGAAGAGCCTTTGTCCCAGGCTCTCAGATCTTTCTATTCCGATGTCTCCCTCTGCTCCTGGGCAGCCTGAGTCCCGCATGTAGAGACAGGACCTCAGGCAACTGAACCGCTCTCACCTGGCCCCCGGATCTGAAGGACACTCCCTGCCGGCTGACTCCATCTGTCTGTCCATCTGTCTGTCTTTCCCTCCACCCCACAGAGGAGTGTGAGCTGAGCCCCTGGGGTAGCTGGAGCCCCTGCATGCATCGCGGGAAGGCCTGCGGCTCAGCCTGGGGCCTGGAAACCCGGGTGCGAGAAACCGGCCATGCCGAACAGGAGGAAGCAGCCACCTGCCAGGTGCTGTCTGAGTCGAGGAAATGTGCCATCCGGAGGCCCTGCCCAGGAGGTGAGCTCCAGGCCAGGCCCACAGGGCCACAGTGGGGAGGGCGGGCCCAGGGTCACTCTGAGCGGCCTTGGGACACAGGTCTCCCACAGAGCCCATGTCAGGACCTGAGCGTCCACCATTAGCCGTGACTTCATGTTGGTAAGCCCTGCCCTCCCCGTGTCCCTTCAACGGAGGGTCTTCCCTTCTAGGGTCAGGCCCAGATCATTAGGAAGATCGAGCTTGTCCTTGACAATAAGGGTTCCCAACACTCTCAGACTGGCCACCTCCCTTTCATCACAAGGCTTTTGGAACACTCTCTTTAATATTCTGACATGAACCTCATGGATAATGTAACCCACTTGCATACGTCATTTAAAAAGATCAGCATCGTGTCCTAATGCCATGTAACAGAGAAACAAAGAAACTCCATGATGACAATGCTCCGGCCCAACACCCCTGAGAATGCTCAGTGAAGTAGAATCATGGCCAAGGTCAGGGCTCAAGTGCACGTTTGTGTTGCTATCTGAGATGCAACTTCTCTAATGGTGACCAGCTCTTAATAAAGTCAACAAAACTGTCTGGCCACTTGATTAACACCACTCTGGCCACCCTAGACTAGCCAGCGATTGGGGAAAGTGTCCAAACACCCTTGGCATTCACGCACAAGATGGAACTTGGCTCTGAGCAATCAGATTTTCAGCTACGTGAGAGCTGGATGGGATTGGGGACAACTCTTTTTTGTGAGGGACTATCCCACCTCTGATCCCTGTCCACTGAATGCCTCTGAGTCTCCCTTCTTTGTGACAACTACGATCACCACCCAGATATCCAAATCATTCCCCGAGGGCGCTTAAGAATCATGGATGTGGAAAAGAGGGACTTCAGAGTGTGGTAGGTAAGATGTGAATGGCAAATAGTAATAATACAGAATTAGCTAATGTTAACTGTGCACTTCCTATCTGCTGGGCACTATGCTAATTCTCTATACTCGTCAAGTCATTCAATCTGCACAGTGACACTATGAGGTAGGTATTCTTATTATACCCATTTTACACATGAGAAGATAGAGGTCCAGAGAGGTTAACTCATTTGCCCAAGGCTCACACAGCTAGGGGAATATGGACCTGGTATTCCAAAGTAGATCTCTGTGCAAAGAGGAACCCAAAGTTGTGTTTAAAGATGAGCGACCTGGAGCTCGGGCACCTGGGACATGGGGGAACCAGGACTTGAACCTGGGAACACCCCTGGCCATGTGAGCTGGGAGTCACTTGAAAGTGGCACCAGGAACTGCAGCCCAGGTTGTGCCACTGAGCAAGCAAGGCCTCTCGCTGCGTCTCCGTCATCTTATCTGAGATGTGGGACTCCTCTGATGTCTGTGTCAGAAACATGCCCTAACTGGTTTGGCTCAGTGGATAGAGCATCGGCCTGTGGACTGAAATGTTCCAGGTTCGATTCTGGTCAAGGGCATGTACCTTGGTTGTGGGCACAACCCAATAGGAAGTGTGCAAGAGGCAACTGATCAATGTTTCTCTCTCATCGATGTTTCTAACTCTCTATCCCTCTCCCTTCCTCTGTACAAAATCAATAAAATATATTTTAAAAAAAACAAAAAAACACAAATCTAACCTCAGCTCCACATGGGTCGGGGCACAATGGGGTCAAGATTCTGAGTTAGGCTGGGTTTGCATCCAGCCCAGCCCTCTCACAGAGGCCACTGGGTGAGGTGCAGCCGGCGCTGCTGTCAGTGGCCGCTCCCCCAGCTCTCCCGCGTCTAGCGCGGAGCATTTGGAGCACGGCTGCCACGCGGGGCCACTGGCTGAACGCTCTGTGTTGTTGCCTTTCTTTTGATTGTCGTCGTGTCACGTGGCATCACTGGGGCCCCCGGGTGAGTGGGTAAATGTGTTCCCTCCAGCAAAGATCCCTGGAAGCCATGGAGTATGTGTCCATGGGAGGCTCCCGGGCACCCCACAAGGCCACTCTTAGTCCTAGGGGACCCCTGTATGAATCTCCAGGCCTGGGGAGGACCCAGCAAGTGACCACCCCTCCCTGCCCTCAAGGAACTAAGAGAAGTGTTCAATTTGGGGTATGTTTTCCGACAATCCAGACTCCAAAAGGAGTGGTTGCCAGGTCAGCACCCAGATGCTACCCTGGGCCCTGCTGGGAGGTGTGTGTGGAAGGGGCCACCCTCATCTTTCAGATTGCGGGTTTTCTGGGACCCAGCTGGCCTCCGAAACAGCAGCCTGTGCTCCCGCTGCAGAGAGAAACCCCAGCCCGAAGAAGGGCCGGAGAGACCGGCGCCCGCGCAAGGACAGGAAGATGGACCACCCGCTGGACGTGAGGCCCCACCGGCCGCAGGCCTGACCACCCTCCTCCAGACCCCACGTTTTATCCTCACCCTTTGGCTTTCTTGCTGCTGCTGCTGCTGCTGCTTTTTTTCTTTTTCCTTTTATCTTTCTTCCCCTGGTTTCTGTTTTCCGTGTCAAGCCGCCTTTCTTTTTCTTCCCTTTATTTCCTGTATTTCTTCCATGTCCACTTTCCTCTCCATCTTTTCTTCCTGTCCTCCCTCCCTCTTTCCCCTTTTCTTCTCTTTCCTTTCATCTGTCTGCCTTTCTTTTCCTTTCCTCCCATTTTTCTTCCTGTTTATCATTTTTCCATTGTGTCCTCTCCCCCACCTCTCTCTCTCTCTCTTTCTCTCTCTCTCTCACACACACACACACACACACACACACACACACACACACACTTTGAGAGACCAAATGCCTGTGCCTTGCCTTTACCCCGCCCCCTCCTCCCCCTCTTTCTATCTACTCTTCAAAGAATCTTTTTCTGGGCCTTTCCCTGTCCTGACCCCACCTTTTCAGAGAAGGGATGGGGGCAGGGACACAGCACAGCCCCCAGCTCCTCAGCCCCTGGAGCCCTGCTTCTGCCTCCACGGAGACCCCAGACCCCAGCTGCCCGTGCCTCCTGCTCTGGCCAACCCCTGGAGGCCTTTTCCACAGCCCTGGGCCACGGCTCCCCCAGGAAGGCTCCGGAAGAGGCCCCCTGTGCCCAGCTAGCCGCGGAGGAGCCACAGTACGGCCTCTGGCCTCTGGCCGGACAAGCAGCCCTGTGGCAGCAGAGTCCGCCCTCTGGAAGCTCCTTCAGCGCTCGCCCTCTTCCCACGGCACCGTGGTCCCCTGTCCTTCAGGGACCCAAGCACTCCATCGGGGGAGCTGGGAGCTGGCTCAGCCCCCAAAAGGCTGTCCAAGCTGAAAGGAACTTGGAGCAAATCTGGGCTACTCTGCTCCCCACCCTGGAGCTTTCTGCCCATTGTACCCATGGGGAAACTGAGGCCTGAGAAGAAAGGGACTTGCCTAGGGCCTCAGGGAACCCAGGGGCTGTGCCTTCCACCCGCTGGCTGCCCTGCTCAGCACGTCCACAGCTGGGAGGACTTCGGGCCTTTGCGGAGCAATGAAGAGCTCGGTGCTCAGGAGCAGGAGCGGACACCCCACACCCACACCACCATCAGCACCCTGCTTCACTGTGACCCCCCACACGCCAGGCAAGAAGACCCGGGGGAGTCTCGGGCTAGGCCCACTCAGAAGTAGGTTTGCTCTCACTGCTTGTCACCCTACCGCCACGGCACCCTTTGTTCCCCAACCCCGCAGGAAGGGGCTCTCCGTTTTGCAATGGCATTCCTGGCTGGTCTAACTCAGAGGGCTCCGCAGCTAAGAGAGGAAGACTCTGGCCTGAGGGCCTGGAGTGGGAGGGATCACCTGGAAAAGAGGGTGCCAGCAGGCTGGGGCAGGCTAAAGGTGATGAAATGCCATCACTCTACCCACTCACTCCAAGAGAGTGCCCAGCCTCGGGCCCTCCTCCCCGTCCTCCACTGGCACAAGGGGAGACCCTGACCTCTAAGGCCCACACTCCCTCTCACCTCCCGAGGGACAGCTAGACCCCTCCCCGCTCCTCACCTGGCCAAACCACCAGCTTCCATTCTGCAAAAGTTTGTGCTTCTGAAATGCTCTTTGTTGTTTCAAGACCCCCACATTTTTTTTTTAAATAAAGGAAAAAGGAACTTGCGCGTGCTTCTTGGGTTTGGGTAGCCGAAATGAGACCGTGTGGGTTGCTTGGCCTGGAATGCTCCGGGCTGAGGGAGCAGGTGTGCCGGGGCACCTGGGGCTGGGCTCTGGCCTCGGACCCTCCAGCCCCTCTCAAGAAGGGGGTCATCCAGAAACAGAAGCGAGCACCAGGCTCCCACGCCTTTAGCCCCAGGAGCACAGAAGTGACTCGGGAACCCAACCGTGCTCCGTCTGACATGTGCAAGGGGCCAGGAAGGTATGACAATCCCGCAGAACCATCTAACGCCTGCACTGTTAGTGAGGTGGCCTCGGCCCTGGGAGGCACGGGTTCGAGTCCCAGCCTGTCAGTGGTCATTTCCCTTTTCTGGGCCTGCTTCCCCCTTTGATAGACGAAGAGAAGGTATGACTGGATTTAATCCAGTGCCCAAATCTGGTAGCCCGACAGCATCCTCTGTGTGCTTTTTAAAAATTCCGATTTCAGGGTCCCACCCAGACTTACTAAATGTGGACGAGTTCAGGAGCAGACAGTGAGAGCACACTCTGGAATGGGTATTCCAGGACAAGCTCAGTGCGAGGGCAGCTCGCGGGACCGCCAGCTGGGGTCTACATACAGAGTTTTCTGATTCAAGTGCAAGGATGCTGGCGTTTCTAAAATCCACCACTTTAAGAGGCCCAGAGAGGAGTAGAGTTTCCCTTGCAGCAATCCCCTCCCCGGGACCTGTTCTCTCCCTCCGGGGAACTGGTTTTCTGTCCCCAACTGGGGTCTGTGGTGAAGGTTGTTTCTAACATTTCAAATTAGAAGATTGATGTGTCAGTGCTTAAGCCTCTCCTGTGACCTTTGGAGCTCAGCTGTGCCCTCCCCTCCAGCTCTTAATTCTTTACACTCCCAGCCTCTCCCACATTCTTCTGAGGATCGAAGCACTTTGCTGGTAAGGACAGCTTCCCAAGTCAGTGCCACTCACTGGTGAGGCTTAGAGATAAACTGAGAAACTGGCCAGGCTGTGGGCGGAGCCCAGAGGATGGTGCGGCCCCTCCAATGGGAGAGAACAAAGATTTGGCCAGAGCTGGAGGTTTCCTGCCCAGACTCCAGAGGTGCGACACTTGGGCCCTCTCTGCAGCTGACTCCTCATCCGCCTGCCCTCACTTGGTCCCCATCCCTGCCTGATGCTGCATCGGGACCCGGCCTCTCATTCCCACCTCCTGTCACTAGAGGGCGCGGCACAACCAGAAATAGAGCAACAGCCCTAATTACATTTTCCTGAAATAGGAAGGATGTAATTAGGGAAGGGAAGGGGAGGGGAGGCTGCCTCCTCCTTCAGGCCAGAGAACCAACGTTACTGTGATGACCTGAGTGACTTTCGGAGAAAGACCCAAGACCAATATCCCACAGCCAGTAATCATGACTGGCAGTTCTTGGTCTCCTGCTAAAACATCTAGGGACAGGGAGCAGTGTTATCTGTCTCCATTTTCACCAATGGGAAAATTTCAAACTTTCTTGTGAGGTCCTGTGGACTCAGGAAATATGCATTCTTATAATAACATAAATAATAGTGTTCACAACGCCCTCACCAGTGTAGCTCAGTTGGTTAGGCATCGTCTCATGCACCCAAAGGTTGCTGATTCGATTCCTGGTCAGGACATATGCCTGGGTTGCAGGCTCAGCCCCCAGAGGCAGCTGCTCAATGTTTCTCTTTCTTCCTCTCCCTCAGTCTCTCTCTAAAAATATCAATAAAAATAGTAAACCTGATAATAACGATTAATAATAGCAATGTCTTACATGAATTGAGCCTTGTCTTATTTGTATGTGTCAGACAGTGAAGTGCTTTTGGGGCAGTATTTCATTTCCTCTCCTCAGTAAAGATCACAGTAACTCCCATTTGACTTATTTGCTTTAATGTTCGGACATTTTCACACCCTCATCTCCTGCCACCCTCACAGAAACCCCGCAAGCTAACTTCTCCATGAGGAAACAGAGGCTCAAGTGAAAGTCATTCAAAATTCATCAATCTCCATTATCCATCCATTCAATAAATATACCAAAGTGCCTGCTGTGTGCCCAGCGTGTGTGACCCAGGACTTGTCGCTGTAGCTTTCAGTCTGTGGACAAGTCAGTTACAGAGGCCTTTCTCAGCACATCCACCCACAGCTCACAAGGCTCGGGAGCTCCTCCTCTAAGACCAGATGACCAGGCTGAGAACTGAAGAAGGAGGCGGCATTGATGGGATGGGGGAGAGCTCCCAGCTCAGGACACACCAAATGCCAAGGCCTGGAGAAGAAGCCCCTCATGTGGTGCCAACCCCAGAATCCTCCTGGGCTGTCAGACACTGGGACACAGGGACTCAGCCCAGGAGACTGCTGGCCTCCATACCCCACAGCCACACCCCCTCCATGGCTCCTAGACTCACCTATAGTCTTTCATGAAACCTGCCAGCCACAGGATGGAATAGGTCTAGCCAGACCTGCACCTGAAGAAGCCATCTCAGAAGGGAGCCTCCAGTCCCAGCTGCTCCAGCCCCAGGCATAGTCTTCCCAGCTAGGACCCCAGCAGAGACCCTGGTCCCATCCGGTCCTGTCTGAACCCCTGACCCTCAGAACCCAGGAGCATAATAAAATGATTGTTGCTTCATGCCTCTAAGGTTGGGGAGGTTTGTTTCCAACAATGGACAACTGAATGATGGACAACTGGAACAGTACTGCTCTCCGAGGGCAGTGCAGCAGATACGAGCTAGACAGCAAGGCCACAAATGCCATCTCCCCTCTGGCCAGCTATGAGCCCTTAGGCAAGATCCTGTACTTCTTTCTGCCCCCGTTTCCTCATTTGTGAAAGGGGATAGTGACTATCCCACCTGGTGTGACTGTGAGGTTTAAATAATAAAAGTTTTTACTACTACATACATTTCACTTATTCATTCAACAAACATTTCTTAAGCACTAAGTCAGACCAGGAACCGAACCAGGCACTTAACATTGAAAACTTAAATCCATCCTCCCCCGAGCCATCTGAAGTGGACTTTATTATTATTCCTACTTTTTACAGAAGAATCTGAGGCTCAGAAATTAAGTAGTGAATGAAACTCAAAACCATGTCTTCCACCAGGGGGCGCTCTGTGCCCAGGCACCCAGGGGGCACATCCCACTTAGCCCAGGGAGGTGAGCAACCCAGGAGGAAATGCGTCCAGAGCTCCACCATCGTCTTCCACTCAGCGTCTAGCAAAGGAACCCTAAGTGACTCTGACCCGCACACCGGAAAAGACTGTCAACCTCACTCCAAAGTCACACAGAAGTACCATTTCTCGCCTATCTGATTGGCAAGGAGTCCAAATTTGAAACCGCAGAGCCTTGGGTGGGTTGTAGGTGAGCTGGTGTTTTCTCCTACCTTCCTAGGGGAAGGTACATGGCCCAGCCTCCATGGACAGCAAATTGACAACATCTATCAGCATTATAATGCACATGACCCCTGACCCAGCAATCCGCTCTAGGAATTTATCCTCTAATTCGCCTCGCCCACATGCAAAATGACAGGTATACTTTGTACAGGGCTGTTCTCTGCAGCCTACCTGTGATCACAAAAACCTGAAAACACCCTAAATGTCCAGGGGAGATGAGGTCACCTTGACCATTTCATTGGTTTCAGCTCTGACTCTATTTCCTCCCGGAAGCCTTCCCAGACAGCCCCTAAGGTAGGTTAGGTGCCACTCTCAGTAGCACCGCATGACATGCCTGTATTGTCCCGGACTCTATGTGTCTGTCTTACCCCTAGACTGGGAGCCCCATGAGGGTAAGGCCTGGGTCTGACTCATCTCTGGGTCCCTGTGCCCAGTCCCAATCTGGCACAAGGGTGGGACACTTTTGAAGGGATGAATGAATGACCCCAATGTGACTCTATGCAGGAATGAGACATCCTGTTACATGTCAAGCAGCAGCCACTGCCCATGTCATCCACAGTTGCCTCGGATCAGAATCGAGCCCACACCCAAGGAAGGTCTCAGCAAACAGCCTCCAATCTTGTCATGGAACCCCTGCTCTTCACTTCCTATTCACCTTTTGAAGCCCTGCCCTCACTCTCACACTATGAGCGTGAACAGTGAGTCAGTGCAGCCTCTATCCCCGTGGGCATCTGGAAGTAGCTATCAAATTTATCCACATAGGTATGGCTTAAATGTCAGATTTGTTGAAACATAATTCACTACAGCAAATAAAATGCATCCCTTGGAAAGGTGAAGCTCATTGCATTGTGACAAATAGGCACGGTCGTGTGCCCATGGCCACAGTCACCATCTGGAACAGTTCCGCCACTCAAAACATGCTCAGGCCCCTTGGCAGTTGGTCTCCGCCCCTTCCCTGCCCACCCTGACAGCACTAATCAGGCTGCTCTCTGACATGTGGCTCTGCCTCTTCCAGAAGGTCATGTAAGGCACACCTGGGGATCATGCGGTGGGTAGATGCTTGATCATGCCTGGTCATCATGCCTTCGTGTTTCCTCTATATTTCCTCTATATTTTTTGGGATGTACAAATCAATAGTTTGTCGCTTTTCATTGCTGAATAGTAGTCCATTGTGTATCCACTCACCTGTTGGAGGATGATTGTTTTTGCTGATTGTGTTAAAAGCTGCTATAAACATTTGTGTACAGTTTTTTGTTTTTTTCACCATTTCCACTTCTCTTGGGCAAATACCTGGGCTAGGTATTGCCAGCTGGGTCATTTGGAAATCATATACTTAATTTTATACAAGTTGTCAAACTGATTTTTTCCCCCCAGTTCCAGTTGCTATGTCCCCTCCCAGGCTCTTGGTATTACCAGTTATTTAATTTCAGCTATTCTAATAAGTGTAGTGGTATCTCACTGCGGCTTTAACTTGCATTTGCACATAATATTGTGTATCTTTTGATGTGGTTATTTGCCATCAATAGCTGTATTTTAGCAACGTATTTTTTTCAACATTTTGCCCATTTTTATTTCATTAGTTGTTTTCTCATTATTGAATTGTGAAAGTTCTTTAAATATATTCTGGGTACCAATTTTTTAAATCAGGTATTACTTTTGAAAATATTTTCTTCCAATCTGTGGTTTTTATTTTCTTAACGGTGTCATTAGAAGTTTTAAATTTTGATTAAGTCAAATTTATTTTTTCCCCTTTTTATGGTTCATTCATTTTGTGTCTCATCGAAAACATCTTTGCCTGATCCAAGATCACAGAGATTTTCTCCTGTGTTTCTGTCGGCATGCTTACCAGGTCAAAGCTTGGCATGTAGATCTGTGGTCCATTGCAAGTTAATTTTTGTAAGTGGTATGAGGCATGGGTTGAAATTATTTTTTTACGTGTTAATGTAGAATGTAATTTTACCTCTAGAAAATAGCCCTCCAGCATGTCCTCCCACAGAGATACAAAATGGGTACTCACTGCCACCTTGGCTGGAAAAGGAACGCTGTGGAAACTGCCTCCGTGCCTCGCTTGAAGGCAGTAATGGTGGCACATCACCCGGTGAAAATACTGCGAAGAACAAAGCTGGCGGAGGCCCCAGCACCGAGCAGTTCCCTGGCTATGCACTGCTTAGACCCATTCTGGCTGGCCAGTGTCCCTGCTGAACACTTCCGTGACGTTTTGAATGTCACCTGATTCAGGCGTCTAAAAGACTCCGGAGCTCTTTGTGGAGAGATGTAGAAAGACTTCTAGTGTCTTGTTGAATAACAAAAGGACAGAGCAAAATAGTGGATGAAGTTGGCCATCACTGGGGGTAGAAAACTCTTGTGTGGATTTCCTTGGATGCCTCATAAAATCTCTCTGGGGAAGAAATGGGGGAGAGGTTGCCTGGGAGAAGGGGCGTTTGAGTGCCTGGAGGCAGAAGTGAGAGACTCACTCTCCCCATGTGCCCGTTCCTGCCTTTGGGGTTTGTGCTATGGATGTGTATCATACATTCAGAAAATAAACACACATGGAAAAGGGAAACCAAACGAAAAAGCTCTACTCCCGCAGGGACGCCTGGTCTGGGAGAATCTGTCTGATGTGCACAGACCTCCACAGTTTGGGAGATTCCCTCACGTCCCTCGGCTTCCCCACACAACCCCTCTGCCAGGCCAGCTGGATGGAGAATGCCCATCTCTCAGGTGGAGACACTGAGGCGGTGGGAAAGGCTGACATTCCTGAGGTCTCCTGGCCAACGGGGTTGAGAGCCAGGGAGGAGGCCTACAGGCCCGCCCTGTGGGGACCCAGACAGTCACTTAAGGTACCGCTCAGAGCCGAGCCCATCTGGAAGCTATCGCCATCCCCACCCCAGGATGCGGAGGAGCGATGGGTGGGAGCCCCGACTCTGTACATCTGTTCCTCATCAGCACTCCTGCTCTGGACCAGGCTCCAGCCCTGGAAACCCCATTTCCCGGCCAGGCCAGGCCACCCTCACACCCGTCACCTTCTCCACTGGGGCCTGAGCAACGGCACATGTCAGGGAGCAGCCCTGAGATCCAGCCCACACGCCCCTTTACCTCTCGGAGCTTCGGGTTCCCCTGGTTGTAAGGATTAAATAAGCCAGTTAGTGCAAAGCACTCAGCAAGGTCCGCACTCAGGGTAAACAACGGCGGCTAGTGCCTCTCCCTGACGCCCCTCCCAGTCCCATCGCTGTCCCGCAGGCACCCACAGGATCAAGCCAGCGGGCAGTGTGCCAGCCCTGTCTGAAGCACGGAGTGTGTCCTAACTAGATGGGCTTTTCTGATGACCCAGCTGAGGCTCAGAGATGTTGAATAACTTGCCCAAAGTCACACAGCCAGCAAGGGCATAGCCAGGATTCAAACCTGGGCCACCTGGCTGCAGATCCCGGAGTCCAAAGCTCTCCCGCAACGCTTTCATGGATCTGAACCTCCTCCCACGGAGCCCTGACTCCTGCAGGTGCCTGGGACAGCGTCCCTGAGACAGAGGTGAGCACTGCTCTCCACCAGGGTAGTTTGCCTGAGAGACAATACCAACAGCTCACCCTGAGATGATGTTCAACCCTCTAGCCACCCTAGAGGCAGGGGACTGCCAGGACAGAAGCCCAGGGGTGACGGGCACCCGCACACTTGGCCTGGAGGCAGCAAGTATGCAGGTGTAGAGCAGCCTTCTGGGGAGGAGAGGTTTGACGGAGCCCCCTTCTCCCCCCGCCCCCACACACAGAAAGAGCATGTTCTGTCCATCAGCCTCGGGTCCAGGGTTCTGCTTAGAGAAACCGTGCCCCTGTGGACCAAGAGGCACGAATGAGGGCTCTCCCGGTGGCCCTGTTAGGAACAGAAAGAACCACGGCCCGGAGGTCCATCAGGGCCTCCGGCTCCACTGACCGGGTGGCCCCGCCGCTTGGTGGCAAACTATGCAGTGATGAAAAAGCCTGACGCAGGGCTCCGGAGCCGGCCGGCGCCCCGGCCAGACCCCATTGTGCAGAGGACAAAGGGAGCTGCAAGGCGCGTGTGCAGGGTGCGTCCCTCAGAGCTTTCTGTGCGTAAAGAGCGGGGGAGGGGCGTGAAGGGGACCCAGACACAGTTTTAACTCTTTGCTTTATAGCCTTCCAGATCTCCTTTCACTGCCTGATCATCGCTTCATTAGAACAGGGAGAGAGAGCAGCATGTGGCACAGTGTCTGCACATGGAGCGAGCTCACCTGAAGTGGAGGAAGGGTTTTGAGCCCCCGGGGGCTGCTTGATGCCAGGGGAGAGCTGTGAAGGGGCAGCCAGGGGTCCTTCCCTGGACGGTGGAAAGTGCCTACTTGAGAGCAGTTCATGAGGTGGCAGAGGTAGGACAGGAAAGCCGAGATGAGGGGACAGTAGGAATCTGAGGGTTAAAGTCTACAGAGGGATTTTTCGAGTGTTACAACAGGACCGGGCATCAGCCTAAGCATGAGATCTTCCACCATCACCCCCTCCCCCCCTCCACCCCCTACCCTACCCCCCCACCCCGCCCTGGTGCAGATGAAGAAACTGAAGCCTGAGGGGTGAGCCCTGAGCTGCCCATCCCCCACCACTCACACGGGTCCTGCCCGGCCTGAGCACTGCACCAGGAGTCTGAAGCTGGCTGACGATCCGCTCTGGCCTCTGCTCCCGCATCCCTGACTCCCTTCCAGTGTCGGATGAGGGCAGCCAGCAACCGTGGCCGCTCAGCCAAGAAGACTGGGAGCGATTAGGGCCTCGCCACATTTTTTTGGACAGAGGCGCCTTCTGCATTTTAATCACATGGGGCAAGGAGAGAGCAGTCCACGTTGCTGATCCCCAGCAGAGCTGGGGCAGGATGGGGGAGAGAGGTCACACACCCTCAGGAAAGGGGAGGCGAGCGCTGCGTGGATGGGCCAGGGGCCAGGGTGGCAGGGAAGCATGAAGATTGTGGGGAGCCCTGTCCCCTGGGACCTGATGGAGAACCTCTTTTAAAGGTAGCACATGCTTGGGACTCCACGCCCTCCCTCATCCCTTCCTGCTCTCTTCCTCTCCTTTCAGACTCTCAAAAAAACAACAATGATCTTCCCCATCCTCCAGAGTAGCCGCCATTTAGGCCTCAGGGACCATTTCTGGGCCTGACTTCTCCTTTTTCAGGAGAGTAACGCTTGGGTCCCCTCAGAAGGGAGTCGGACAGGAGAGCTACAAGGCTGGAGCAGGAAGGGGGATAGGGCCCATCTCTTGGAGGGGAGGGCAAGCCCCACCCTCCACCCTGGGGTTCAAGCAGAGCATTGGGTAGGTAGGTGAATATGACCCCTCAACCCTGGCCGAGGCGGGCAGGTGTAGGCAACAACCAGGCCAATCTGAAAGCTGGGAAGGGGCCTCAGAAAGGATCCCCATTCGAATGGAAAAATAGTAGTGGTAACTTGAATTCCAGCAAGTACTGAGCACTGAACACTGTGCCTTTAATTCTCACCACAACCCCTGCAGGCTGGGCCATCCCCATGGAAACAGAGGTTTGCGGAGATTCAACGGCTTGCCCACGGGCAGCAACTGGAAAACCGTGTAGCCAGCCCAGCTGACCCCTCAGATGGAGGAGAAAAGGGAGGCCCGGGGATGGGCAGTGATGGGCACCATGTCACACAGCAAGTTAGAGGTAGGGCAGGGCTGTGAGACCTTGACTTTCGGGGCTGTCTGTCCCTTTCCTTTCTTCTGTCACAGGCTCTCCAGGATCCAGGAATGTGCCCATGTCATTCCAAGGGCCTATGGACTCAAACTTGGGCCTCATTATCCCCAGGGATCTAGCCTCCACTTGTAGGAAGAGATCGAGAGAGTGAGAGCAAGACAGAGGGAGACAAAGTCCAGTGGGGAGGGGAGGTAAATTTGGGCTGAGACCCCTCCCTGTCTTCTCTCCTCCTTTGGGTAGCCCTGCCTGGACCCCCAGAGCAGGCAGCCAGATGCATCTTTTCAGGAGTGCCCTCTACCCTTCCCCCCATTGCCCACCCACACTCGCCCCTTGTCCCATCCCTGCACCCTCTGCAGCTCGTCACCTCCCCCTGCAGCTCACTGCGCTCCAGCCATTGCCCTCCTTTCTGTTCCCTGACTCCATGCCACAGAGCTCACTCTGCCTCGGGTCTCTACACTTGCCCTCAAAGGCGCTGTTTCCTCTGCCGGGGACCTCTTCCCAGAACGTCATGTGGTCATCCCTGCTCTCAGCCTAACGTGAGGGAGGTCTCCTCTGACCTAGAGATTCGGCCACCTCCTCCCATGGCAGATCTGCAGCTTCCTGACTTTCTGTGTTCACGTCCCTCATCCTTATCTGACCCCTTCTTGTTGACTTGCCTTATGTATTTACTGCCTGTTTTCCCACTAGAATATCAGGTCCATGAGGCCCACGATTGCCATCTATTTTGTTCGCGGCAGGGTCCTCAGCCCCACACACCAGGCCTGGCACATAAGGAGGTGAAGATAGGAGCCCCAGTGAAAGGCCACTCATTGGGAAGGAAGCTTGTCTCAGGGACGTGCTGCTTGCCTACAGGGCCTGCCTTTTGGAAGCATCCTCAGGCACCCTCTGCATTCTTACCTGCAAGCTGAGGCTGACACCAGCTGTGCCCTCCTCGCTGGGTCACCATGAGGATCAAACCTATGAGCAATCAGCTTGGTGCCTGGCGAGTGATGAGTACTTTTGAATACTGGCAGTAGCTCCCGTTATTATTACTATAATAATAATAATAATTATTATTATTATTATTATTACTGGAGGCCCACTGCACAAAATTCGTGTACTGGAGGGGGGTGTCCCTCAGCCCTGCCTGTACCCTTTCGCAGTCCAGGATCCCTCTCGCAGTTCAGGATCCCTCTCGCAGTCTGGGACTCCTCGCTCCTTACTGCCCGCCTGAATCGGAGGTGGGAGAGGCTCCTGCCACTGCCTCTATGCTCCCCAGCAGTGAGCCCGGCTTCTGGCTGAGCGGAGCTCCCGCTGTGGGAGCACACTGACCATCAGGGGGCAGCTCCTGCATTGAGCGTCTGCCCCCTGGTCATCAGTGCATGTCACAGCAATCCGTCATTCTGCCATTCGGTTGATTTGCATATTGGAGTTTTATTATATAGCATTATTGTTATTGTTAGTCTCTTACCCCGGCTCCAGGCTTGACATCATGAGCTGCCAGCCGGTGGCCAAGGGAGGAGGGCTCAAGTGGAGTCCGGCCTCAGTACCAAGCAGTGTGGTCACTGCTGGCTCTCCAGTCCTCCTGGCCCCACCTTCTGTCTTTGCTGACATGCACAGGGGTGTCCTCTCTGATTGGCCATCCATTGTTTATCCTACAAGTCTTTTCAGGCCACACTGTTCTCTCTGTGGGTATCCTCTTATCATTCTAGTGAGGCTCAATGATCTGCACTCAAAGAGGTCTTCCCTGGGTACCCTACAAAACACACTCTTTGCCCACCATGGTTCCTTCACTGTGTTTTTATTATCTGACATCATGTTTTAAATTTATTTGTCTATTTGCTGTCCGTCTCCCCCATTTGATTGTGAGCTCCTGAGGGCATGAACTGTATCTAAGGCATTCATTTCTGAACCCCCATTGTGTACAATGTACCTAGCACATAGCAGGTGCTCAATAAATATTTGTTAAATGGATGAAGGGAGTATTGTGCCATGTAATTGAATTCAAACATTTCTCAAGCACCTATGGTCTATGAGCTGTGGATATGGGAATAAATCACATCAGACTTGGTCTACAGGGAAAAGAGAAGTTTGGACAAATGCCATAGGAAAACAGAGCTGGGAAATTTGCCTCCAGCTCCACAAACACCATGGAAGTGAATGAAAGGAGGGAGGAGGGCAGTTACTGTGTGTTGAGGGCCTACTCTGTGATAGAACCTTGGACCTATCATATTTGGCTCAATCCACACAATAATCTTACCGATGGAGCAGCAGGAATTCAGAGAGGTGAAATGACTCCACCAAACTCAAACTCACGGCAGAATCAGGACTGGAAACCCGGTGGCCTGATTCCAAATTCTGAGCTAGAATCCACCATGAGGCCTCTTCCAGAGGGCGCCTGAGGATACTTCCGAAGGAAGTTCATTAAGTCCAGCCTAAGGGGGCAAGCAACAAACAATGGGTGTATTATTTTATATAAAATAAATTATGTATTTTTATATAGAAATGCCTTTAAAGTATTTTATAAAATACATGTTTCTATTTTAAATATTATATAAAATAAAGAAATTAAATGTAATATAATATCATTTGCTCATGTAATGACCATTCTTTCCCCACCTCCCCAAAGAACCACATCCTGAGGCAAAAAGAATGTCCCATCACAACCTTGGGGTTGGCTAATCCAGGGCCCAGTCCCATCAGCTCCTTCCACTGCAGCTGCGGGGCACATGGCACAGCGCTGGCCAGCGAGAGGTAAGCCGCCCTCGGAGGGGGAGGGCAGGAGGAGAAGCTGTGCTGCTCTGGGAACACAGGCAGGATCGGGGAGAGGGACCAGCGTGGGCCCCGAGGGAAGGGCCCAGGTATCACCACCACAGGAGCCCTGACATTGCCACCCTTCAGACTTTTCCTAAGAGAGAAAAGGAAGACTCTATTGTTTGAACCGCAGCCTTGGTTTCCTTGTTGCGTGCAGCTGAAAGCATTCCTGAAGGCTGCTCCTCTCTGTGGAGTCCGCATGCAGTCCTTGGGAGAGCGTCATCTGATGGAGCCCTGTTCCCCCTGCCGAAACCAAGACTGCTCTTTCCAGCAAGGCCATCACTCAAAGATGGCAAAATGAAGAGCTTCCCAACGTCACCCCGGCGGCCAGCAGAGGTGGGGCATGCCAAGTGACCACTCCAGCTGCCGCCTCATAGACTTGGAGTGGGCAGGGCTGGCTCTCGGGTGGAAAAGCAGGGGGCGGGCTGCAGAGGAGGGCAGTGATGGCGCTCTCCTCCCCGCACCCCCGGATCGGTGGAGACGAGGCAATGTGTTCTTGGCCTAAGCTTTCTCCCATCATTTCCTGGACCACGGAGATATTGGCTCCTTTATCCTCCAGGCTTTTTATTGGAGAGGTGAAGAGGGGATAGCTCAGAGGAACTGTCCAGGCAGGGGTAAAGGACAAGCCATCAAGCCCGCATTAAATGCAGTGGGCACAGGATCCTGTGCCCCGGGCCAGCCCTCGCCTGAATCTGTCCTATCAGATCTCATTCCCGGCTACCCTAAAAGAAGAAGACAAGCCTCTCCCTCCTCAGACATCCCCTCTCTCCTTGTAAGACTTCTGAGCCAATCAAGTTTGAGTTGAAACCCACCTCCATCGCCCTGGCAGGGGGGTGGCCTCAGGCTGTTGTCTTTCCTCTCTGCACCTGTGTCTCTCGCCCTGGAGGACCCTCCATGGGGGCGATGGCACGAGAAAGAGTAAACTGAGCACTTGGCCCACAGAGGCCCTGTGGCCAGCAGCAACACTGAGGGCACTTTCTCTGCAAACCCTTCTCACCACTGATGTTTCTCTCTCTCTCCCTAAGAATATATATTAAAATATATATATTAAAAATATATATTAAAAAATAATAATAATTTATATTGTTTTCTGAGATAAGCCTGTAATGCTATGAACTCCCCTCTCAGAACTACTTTGCTGTGCCTCACAGATTTGGGGTTGCTGTGTGTTCATTTTCATTTGTTTCCAGGAAGTTTTTTATTTCTTTCTTGATCTCACTGGTAACCCATACATTGTTTAACCCATTTAGCTACCGTATATCTTTTGATTGGAGCATTTAATCCATTTACATTTAAGGGTATTAATGGTAGGTATATCTTTATTGTCATTTTAATTCTTTATACCTATGTTTCTCTATTTCTTCTGATTATTACTATAGTCCCTTTAACATTTCTTGTAATGCTGGTTTGGTGGTGATAAACTCCTTTAGTTTGATTTTTTTTTGTTTGGGAAGCTCTTTATTTCACCATCTTTGAATGATAGCCTTGCTGGATAGAGTAGTCTTGGTTTCAGACCCTTCCTTTTTATTACCTTGACTACTTCATGCCATTCCCTTCTGGCCTGTAGAGTTTTTAATCAGCTGACAGCCTTATGGGAGCTCCTTTGTATGTAACAAATTGTGTTTGTCTTGCTGCCTTTAAGATCATCCCTTTGTCTTTAATTTTTGGCATTTTGATTAAGATGTGTCTGGAGGGACCTGTTTGGGTTTTTCTTGCTTGGGACACTCTGTGCTTCTTGAACTTGTGCTCTCAGTTCTGGTGCTCTGGGCCTGGAAGCCCAGCTTGGGCTTTAGACTCCAGAGTTCTCAGTGGGAACCCCCAACCCCCTCCCCTCACCTGGCTGAGATATCTCTTTAGAACTTCAGCTGCTGTCTGTAGGAGCCCAGCCAGCCCTCTAGCACCTCCACACTTCCTACCTACCAGGCTCTACTAGTATGTGGTCTCCACTTCCCATCCTTGGTTATAGGTTCTCTCTAGCTGGTCTTCAGTTGCTTATTCAAGATGGTTTTTCTATATTTTAGTGGCAATCCCAGTTTGGTCCTGGGATAGTGTCAGTGTAGCTCCCACTTAATCTGCTTCCATTTGAGGAGGGGAATACACCATTTTTATGCACCAGTTCACAGCCATCAGATTGCTACCAATGTAAAGCCTGATAATACTAAAGGGTGGCAGGAATGCAGAGCAACGAAAATGCTCACGCACAACCTGGCTGTGTCCTCAGGCTGGCATTGAATACACCCCACATCCCAGGAGAAGCGCTCCTCCGTTAGTACCCTAGAGAAAACTCAGATCATGGGCACAGGGAGCAGGTATAAGACAGCCACAACCATCTCATTAGGAATAACAGGACAATTGTCCATCCTTCCTGGCCTGAATAAAGAGTTGTATTGAGGCAATGCTCAGCAGTGAAAAGAACATGACCCTCGTCACAAGGTCTATATATGGAATTTGGATAGATCTGGAAAACATACTGCACAAGTGGGACATTGCTTACCGCTTAATAATATATATAGGGTGTTCCCGAAAAATGTATGTAAACTTTAACAGCTGGTAGTTTGATTTTGAAATGTATGAGGGACGTGCTGTGCTTATTTAATACACACTGTCTTTATAGTTATTAAAAGTGTGTGAACACATTTTTTGGGACACCCTATATTTAAGTTTTGAATATACTTAATGGACATTATTTATGGATACATATATATGGTCCTGTGGGCAAGGAAGGAGAGAAAATGAGACTGGAAAGGATGATGTGAGGGATACCAACCTTACCTGTAATAATATTTAATTTCTTTGAAAATCTGGGACAACTTTGCAAAATGTTTTTTTGGAGTAATGGGTATAATGAGATTACGTTATCCTATATAATTTTTTAGTTCCTTTTTTTTTTTAAAAAAAAAGGATAAATCCAAAATAAGAAAAAAATTTAAAAGTTTAGAGAATTATTCTTTGTGTTTTGTTTTGTTTTCTGCTAGAAAATTCATCCAAAAACTTATGCATCTTTATGTTGAGAGACATGATGAGGAGGAAAATACTCCAAACCGTTAGCTGTCGATTTTGCCTCAGGCTGGTGAGAGCACAGGCAACATCTATTTTTTCCCTCTTGCTAATATATTTTTTTTCCCTGACTTTTCTATGAGGGACGTGCTGTGCTTATTTAATAAAAACAAACAAAATCCAGAGGGCCATGTTGGTTCTCTGGGTCACAGGCTCCTCTGAGCCTCCACGGGGTCCCAGGTTCCAAAATAGATCTGTGCTCTGACCTGGCAGCCTTGTGCTGCACGTCCTGGAATGAATGCCAGGCTCGGGCTCAGAGGCAGCCGCGCTCCCCAGGCCTGGGATAGAGCCGGATGGCTGGGGGCTCAGGCCAAGCAACACTGGAGGGTAGATGCCCTCCACCCGGATCCCCTCAGCTTCTAGGGCAGATAGTCCCATTATTCAGAGGGGAAATTGAGGCTAAGGCACATACCCCAGGAAAGAGCAACAAGTGTTGGCAATTGCAGGGGCAGCAAGTGTGGGCAACAGCAGTGCTCGAGGCCGGTCTGGCTGAGGATGGACTGGCTGCTGGTATGTTGGGTGACTTTGGACAAGCCCCAGAGTATCTCTGAGCCAATGTCTATGGCAGCATCAATGGAAACAACTCCATTTTCTGCTTCACCGTTAACTGTCAGAGGGCCTGAAGGACATATTTTACCTAAAGAAGTGCTCACTCTTTCCAATAGTACGGATGATATAATGATAGCTACCACCTACCGAGTACTCACTTACATGCTAAATCCTTAGATAGCACTTTCCCATTCTCCCCTCCTTTGGCGATTATATTTTCCAACAATATCTCCCATCTCATATGCTCTTCTGAGACCTCACCAGTCTCCATCGACAGAAGTACCAGTCTATTCCTCCTCTCCCTGAACTTGGGTGGGACTCTGTGACCACGCGTATGAGTAGAATGTAAGAGAGTTGACTCTGCGTGACTTGTGAGGTTAGGTTACAAAAGATCATATGCCTTCTACCTGACTCTGCAGATGCTTGTCCTTGGAATGTTGCCACTATCCTAGGAGATGCTCCTCCTTGCAATGCAGCCCCCATGCTGTGAGGAAGCCCTGGCCACATTCAGTGGCTGTATGGAGTCATTCTGGCTGACACCCTGAGCCCAGGACTTAGATATATGAATGGATGAGTTTTTGAATGGTTCTGGGCACTAGCCTTCAAACTACACCAGCTGATGCCAAATGGAGCAGAGTCAAGCTGTCCCCACTGAACCTGGCCAAAATAGGTGTCGCCATTGTTTTAAACCTCTAAGTGGTGGGGCACTTGGTTAAATAGCTCCAGTAACTGAAAGAACCTCCCCCACACCTTGCTAGTGAGAGACCATTCTCTCCGCTTTATAGAGTCTAACCTACTAGAGTGGAATCAAGATTCAGTGCCCAGAAGTCTGGGGCTCTTAATCTTTAGGCCTGGGTCATAGGGGTGACTCAAAACTCACCTTTGTGACCCTTCTGATGGATCAATTGTGTTGTGGCTTAGGTTTGGGGTGGTGGAAATTAGAAGTGGGGACAGTTGACAGACTGTTGTCTGTGGGTTGGGTCAATGATTCTTGCTCCACAGATTTGTCCCTCGACTCTTGGGGACACTGACAGATCATCTCCAGGCTTGTCAGCAGCCCCAGGGCTTCATGCCAGGACCTCATCATCAGTGGCCTTAAGAGATGCCCAGGTCATGTCCGCAGGGACGTGAACAGCACAGGACAAGAGGCTTTGGGTGTGCTTTAAGCTGCCAGGCTTGCAACCCTTATGTATCACCTGGTATTTAAATGCAGGGAACTGGAAAGGGAAGTGGGTGGGTAGGTTCTAGGTTCTGGGGATGCAGCCAGGAGTGGGAGTGACTTCAAACTCTTCTTTGGACGCAAATACTTTTTTTTAATTTAATAAATCTTTATTGTTCAGATTATTACAATTGTTCCTCTTTCCTCCCCCCCCACCCCCATTGCTTCTCTCTACCTGGTTCCCACCCCACCTTCTGCCCTTACCTCCCCGCCATTGTCCTCATCCATAGGTGTACAATTTTTGTCCAGTCTCTTCCTGCACTCCCCTCACCCCTTCCCCCCTGAGAATTGTCAGTTCACTCCCTTTCTAGGTCCCTCATTCTTTTTTTTTAAAATATATTTTATTGATTTTTCACAGAGAGGAAGGGAGAGGGATAGAGAGTTAGAAACATCGATGAGAGAGAGACATCGATCAGCCGCCTCTTGCACGCCCCCTATTGGGGATGTGCCCACAATCGAGGTACATGCCCTTCACCTGAATCGAACCTGGGACCTTTCAGTCTGCAGGCCGACGCTCTATCCACTGAGCCAAACCGGTTTTGGCGGTCCCTGATTCTTGAGGAGCCCCCAATTAACAAGTGACTCTCCGGGAATGGTCCGTTCTCCCTGCCTTTGTTCCCAGGAGCAGAAAGATCAGTTCTTCCAGGAACATGGATTCCAGTGTGTTGCCTCCTTCTCGGGGTATGCTTTCTCAAGAGCTAAATGCAAGGTGAGGGCCCATGGCATCCTGCTTATGTCAAGGCTCCACTGGTTCGGGGTGGGAAGCCAGTTCACTAGGTGAGTGGCCAGGATGGGGAAGCAGGTGGGCAGGTGTTTTATGCCCATCAGTACCCATCTCCCTTCTGGTCACTCTCCCCCAGGTTCCCATGGCTCCCCTCCCCTCCATTCCTTTGGATCCCATGAAGCGGACCCTTCTCCTGTTCCCAGGTCCCCACCTGCTAAAGGCTGTGCAATGACCAGCGCTGGAAGAACCCGGGAGAAGCTTATTTGGGACACAGTAGGGGAGCAGGACATGGGAGCTATGTCTGAGGGTGGTGTCCAGGAAACAGAAATGCTCCAAGTGTGGGGCTCCGAATGAGGTTGGGATGAGTTCCCACACCGAGCACGCGGATTGCCAAAGCTCCTTCCAGGTCTTCAGTTGAATGTTGCCTTTGGGCACTGGCACGTGGGCTCCCTGAACTTGCCACCTGACCCCAGGTGGTGTCTTTCGTTCCTTCTCTGGGCCCTGCCACCACCTCCTCAAACCTGCGATCATCTTGCCACATGCTGCTTCTCGTGGTGATGGCTGGCCCCTGTTTCCCTGAGAGCCGGGAGGTCCTTCTCCGCAGCTTCTCTCCAGACTGCACTTATGCCTCAACCCCACTGGACACTGGCCGAGAGGCCTGTGTTTAAAGGTCCTCGGCAGTTGACAACGTATAAACTTTCTCCACAGCTCACCTCCGTGTGATCTCGGGGCGAGGACAGAGCCTATTCATGCTCTCCAATTGAGGAGGAGGAAACTGGGCCCAAAGTGGACACACTCGGGTCTGTGTCCGCCAGGCTGGCCCCGTTAGTGTAGCCCATAGTGACACCACAGCACCCCTCCTGGTCCCCATCTCCAGGCAGGGAGAGCCTGACTCAAGCATTGCATTCATTCATTCATTCACTCACACATGCATTCATTCCTCTGGCAGGTATTTACTGAGAACAAACTGCGTATCACATGCTGGGGACAAACAGAGAGAGATGAGTCATCACACAAGTAATTAACCTTGAGAAAGGTTCAAATAGAGGGGAAAGACTTGGGGGGTGGGGGAGTGTTTTAAAACTTGAACAGGGCCAAGGGCCTGTGTGAGCACATGTCAGCAATATTCAAACTGAAACTGAAAGATGGAAAGAGCTTCTCCCGCCTGACCCTCCACAGAGGGCCACAGCGGCACACCACCCCTCCAGCCCGTGCTTCTTGTGACAATGACACCCTTCCATAGAGAGGTGGGTCTACATCCCTGCCTGGGACCTGGGGAGACCCGGGCCAATGGAATGTGGTAGAAGTTCCACTGAGTGACTTCTACGGCCAGGTCATACAAGGTGATATAACGTCCACCTGGCTCTCCGGGGATGGCACCTTTGTCACCCCGAGTGGCCATGGAAGAAGCCTGGCTGCCTGAAGCTGCCATGCTGGAGACCCACCTGAAGAACCATGGGGGCCAGGGTGGAAAGGGAAGGGGTAATGGGGGACGCCCAGGTGAAGGCAGGTGAGATGAAGAAGCTTGCAGGTGACCCTAGCTCAGCCTGCAACCTCATGAGAGACCCAAGCAGATTGTCTAGCTGAGCCGCTCACAAATGCCTGACCTACAGAAACCCTGAGAGATAGTAAGTGGTTATTTTGGTCTTCAGCCACTAAGTTTTGGAGTGATTTGTTGGCAGCCCCAGTAACGGAGAGCTGGTGAAAGGTGGGGTAAGGGTGAGGGTGGGTAGACAATAGCGCTCTGGACAAGAGAAAGCAGTGTATGTAAAGGCCCTGGGGTCAGAAGGGGTGCTGAAAAGAAGGTGCAGAGGTTGGCAGGCCATGTCCCAGGCTTTCTAGAATTCTTCTTTTCATCTGATCTACATTTCTTCTGTGGGTAAGTAATTCTGTTTCTTCTTTTGTACAGGGAGACCCTAGTGTAACTTAACTCTATTTAAGTCTATGCAGGGAAGGAACTTACATCACATTCAGTCATTCATTCTTTCCGTCAGGAAGATTAAATGCATCACTTGTGCCGGTAGCTTCCTATCATCATGTTGCTGTCCCACAAGGAGGTTTAAGGCTCTCGCTAGTGCAGTGAGGAGACAGAGAATGAGGCGTCTGCTGTCCCTGCACACTGCCCTGGGAGAGGGGCTAGGAGGAAATGGGTTAGGCTCAGGGACAAGCCTGGTGGCTAACCTGTCCTTCTTCAGTTCAGGCCAAGCACTCCAGGCTGTGTGACCTTAGGCAAATCCCTCTTCTACGCTAGGGTTCCGTTTTCTCTTCCATAAAATGGGGCAGATGATAACGCTGACCTCACCAGGATTATTGCGAAGCTCAACCTACTCCATCATAATGGTAGGCTTTTAGTCTGGACTCAGGCGTGCCAGGCACTGTAATAAACCCCCACCCTGTATGAGCACACTTCTTCCTGGCGAGGTCGGCGGTGGTGTGACCTCTGACACTGACGGGGAGGGGGATGAGAACAGGGCTCTCAGCACACGGGAAGCCGGGCGAATGCAGGTGCCTGATACCCGGCTGCCTTTCCTTTTCCTGCCACAGCCCAGCACACCTGGTTGAATGTTCTCAGTCCCCCGGATGAGCCCCCAGTTCGCCAGCCACCGTCCCAAGCAGCTGCCCTGTTCAAAATCCCAACAGGATTTGGGAAAACAAAGGGGAAAAAACAATACCCAACAGCCGGATCTGTCCTCACTCTGGGAAAAAGAGCAGAGCAAGCCGGAAGGCAGCCACCCAGGAGAGCCCCCCGCCAGCCCCTGGCACCTCCTGCCCAGCAATCACGTCTGCCAAATCCTTGCCCTCATGGGATTACCATTCCAGGGGGCTGGAGGAGGGGAGATGGATAATAACCACGGCACTGACAATAATTTACAATAATTATTTCTACTCACCCCGTGCCGGCACTGTTCTCACTGGCTAATTTTCACACCCTGAGACATGGGCGGCATTTCCCTCAGTTTATCAAGAGGAAAAACAGAGAAGTCAAGTGACTTGCTCAACGTTGAACAGCGGGTAAGTGGTGGAGCCAGGATTTGAAGCAGTAGACAGATAAACAGATAAACATCAAAAGCCCCTCGGTCCTTATGCTGAGGGCTCACACATATTTCTCATGCAAGAGACGGGTTTTACTCAGCTGACAGTGGGGATGTGGAAGCCCCAAGAGGGGACGCTGCCCATCCAGGTCTCAGGGCCGGCAGCAGGGGAGCGGGCTTAGAGCCAGCCGCCTCTGACTCCAGGGCTGCCCCCCCCCTCCCGCCCCCCAGCTCTTCTCCCGACCCTCTATCTCTCTCAGAGTCACTCGCTGCAGAGCAGCCTGCCCCAGGACAGACAGCCTCTCCACGAGCTGTCACAGGAACTGAGCCAGGGCCACCTCAGGGCACACGGTCCCTGGCGCCCCAAGGGAGCCAGCTCCATGGCGAAGCGTGCACTTCCCTGGCCTCGCAAGGACGTTCTGTCTCCTGAAACAGGTTGGACTGGCTGCCTCCTCCCCTGCCTCGCCCCTCTGCCCCTCCTTTTGCTCTATCTGGGTTATTTCCCTTGTGTGCCAAATGCTCACATGGAACTAGAGCAGGAACGTGCTGGGGTGGGGGAGAAAGCGGAGGCACTGGGTGCTGAAATTTGAGATTCCTGCCTTTGTGGGAGGAGGCTGGAAGGAGAGACAGAGACAGAGACAGGAAGAGATAGTTGGGTTGGTTTTCTGCAGCAGGCGGCCTTGGGGGTGTGCGTGTGAGTGTGTGCGTGCGTGTGTGTGCACACGTCTGTGGGCTGTTTTCTTTCCTGCGCTCTCCCAGGGAGGCCGGGTCCCCATGGGGTAATAAGGGCTCAGAGGCCCCGATGCACAGCAAGGCTAGTGCACAGGCAGGGTAGCAAGAGGGACTGTGAGAGGAAGGAAGGGAAAGGGGAAGAATCGAGGTGAGGGAGAGCTGGGAGCGAGCAGGCGGTGGGAGGAGCTGAGCGGCTGTGGCATCTGGAACAAGTATAAATAGCTGTCTGGGTGGAGCTTGGCCAAACGGGTCTGCAGCTGCAGCGGTCCTAGGGCAGACCTGTCCACTGCTGGCCACAGCGGGGACACCCGGGCACGGAGCGGGGCCTGCGGGCTCTGACCGGACACCCCTCACCAGCACCGCATCTCTGGATGCTCTCCTGGCCGGCCATGCTGCTGGAGGGCCTCCTCCTCACTGTGGCCACCGTGACCGTAGCCCAGCGCCGGGGGCAGGAGGTGAGAGAGCGCCGCCTGGCGCATCGCATCCAGCATGGCCAGTGCAGCTACACCTTCCTGCTGCCCGAGCCGGAGGCCTGCGCTCCAGAGACTGGAACCTTCAGGGGCTCCAACAGCCTCCAGAGGGACTCGCTGAACTTAGTGGCCTGGCCTACCAAGCGGATGCAGCACCTGGAGAAGATGCTGGAGAACAACACGCAGCGGCTGCAGAAGGTACGGCTGGGCCTGCGGGAGCGGGGGAGGGGGGGCGGGCAGCAACAGGTAGCTGGAGCATCCATCCCAGAGGCCTTCCCTGGGCACCGAGGGCCAGGCTGATGGGACCCTTGTCTCTGGGATAATGAGGGCTCTGAAGCGCATAGACTGAGATAATGAGGCACAGAGAGGGGCAGGGATAAGCCTAAGGCCACACAGCAGGACTGGGCAGGGTCAGAACTGCAAACCTGACTCCCTAACTGCCCATCACTCATTCACCTGATAAAAGCTACCGCGGGCCAGGCCCTTCCTAGGTGCTGGGGCCTCAACAGCAAATAAACAGTATGTCTCCTCTGGACTAGTGGGGACAGAAGCATAGGGAGATGAACAGTTAAAATCTACCCAGCCAGATGGTGACGGGAAAAGAGAAGAAAAAGGGAAAGGCAAGAAGTGACCCAGGATGGCTACCTGAGGTCAGAGAAGGCAAGAGAAGGCAACATTTGAACCCTGAGAACGAGAGGAGGGAAGGAGTGACCCATGCAGGAGGGCCTTCATGGCAGAGGGACCAGCAAGTGCAAAGGCTGGGAGGCGGGAACACAGCCGGGTGCCTGGCAACAGCAGGATGGCCAGTGTGGCTGGAGCAGAGGAGGAGGGGGACGAAGGGTGAGGGACAAGACCTGAGAGGGGAGGGGAGGGCAGCCCACATTGGGCCTTGGGGGCCTCTGGAAGGACTTTGGCTCTTGCTCTGAGCACCCTGGGAGCCATTGCAGGATTCTAAGCAGAAAAGGCACACCTCAATCGGTTTGAGCAGAACAGTCCGTAGGGGACAGGGTGGAGGTTTGAAGCCTGAGGAGGAGGCTGCTGCAGCCACCAGGTAAGAGGCGATGGAGGCCTGAAGCAGGATGGGGCTGGGAGCAGGCGCTGATGCCATGTGTCGACGGCCAGATGCTGGTATATCCTGAAAAGGGAACCGATGGGCTCTGCTGATGAACTGGTAGGGGGTGGCAGAGACAAGGAGCTGAGGACACCCCTGCCATTGTGCCCAAGGCCAGTGCCACTAGGAGCTCCTGCCCTCATTCTTTCAGCAAGCATTCTTACTGCATGCCGGGCCCTAGGGCAGGCACTGAGGTGAACGAGGCAGGCTTGGCCCCGGGGCCCGTGTAGGGGCAGGAAAGGCATCCTGCAGGTTCTGACATGGGCCTGACCAGCCCCTAAGTAGAAGTTACCGAGGGTAAGAGCAGGACCCAGGCACTGGACCCAGGTCTGATCGATAGCAGCATGTGGAGAGGAGTGAACCGATTCCTGGAGCTTTTGATTGTATTAAACAGCAGACAGCAGCCCGTAGACTGAGGTGAGAGCACAGGAGACAAGAATGTTCCCCGAGGTGCCTCTCCCAGGAACGGTCCTTTCTTACCCATGGTTTCCAAATTGTTCCAATCATGTGCCCAACCAGCAATGTTCACTTCCTAATATGTGCAATTTACTAAGTAGTTACGCACATGTGCCCACATTAAAATCATATGTACAAGGTATGACACAAGTGAAAATGTACAAGTGAAAATGAGCATTAAAAAGATGGCAGAGGACCCTGTCTGGTGTGGCATCGTCCCATGCACCAAAGGGCTGCTGTTTAGTTCCCATTAGGGGTCGTGCAGGAGGCAGCCAATCAATGTCTCACTGACATCGATGTTTCTCTCTCCCTTCCTCTCTCTCTAAAAAATCACTGAAAATATCTCTTAAGAAAGATGACATACGAAAACACGTAAATTGAAGTTCTGGTATTTCCCCCTGTTTTCCAAAGGATTGCCCTTCGCACACCCTGGGTGGATCCATCCTCAAGGGAGAGGCTGCCCCGCACCTGTCTAACCAACGTGCGTCATGCACACATTCACACACCTTCGCGCACACAGGCACTTAACCTCCTGCTTCACTCCTGCCCAGACCATCGGTCTCCTCAGCCCTCACTCAGCATCTTCCCATAGTCCTCTGCCCTCCCACTACCTCCTCTCACTACCTGCCCTGCAACACCTCCAGCCTCCGCCATCCCACCCTCAGGACCCCCTCCAGGGAGCTCTTGGCTTCACACTCTGGAGCCAACCCAGTGGAAGCTCCAGGCTGCCCTGAAATTTGTGTCTTCAGGCACCTGTTTCCAGTCCCATAAAAGTTACTCCAAACCTCGCCTTCCTTAGGCTTCCATCCTGAACCCCACCCATCCTCTCACCAGACCATGGACCTCCTGCCACAAGAAATGGGGCCCAGGAGAGAGATGCCCTCAGCAGCCTGCCCCACACCTGCAGGTTCACCTGTGCACCCTCCGGTCCCCAGAGCCTTTCTTCAGGGGCCAAGGCCACTTCTCCATTCTAGGCTGTGAGCCCATCCCCTGCAGCCCCTCAGCTCCTCAAATCAACCATCCTTCCTGTGTCTCCATCCACTTCTCCCTCCCTGCTGGTCCTCCCCCTTCAGGTTAAATGGCATCCAGGTGTCGTCCATGTTTCAGAAGGAAGAGAAAGAGAAGGCAGAGGGGAAGCAAGCCTCTTCACCCCATGGCCCCTCGGACTTCTGGCCTGGCTCTCAGAAGCCACATGCTCTACCTCTGCTGTCTCAATGCCCATGGCTCAGTCTTCATCATACTTGACCTCCTGGCAAATCTAGTACTGGTGCCCAGAACTATATTTCCAGAAACTGTCTCCATCAGCAAACCCTCATCTACAAGACCTGCTGTTCCAACCACTTTCCCTACTTCCATGAACCCACTCTAGACAGCCACCTCCATCTCCTTCCTACCTCCATGGTCATCACAGCCACCATCCTGGGCTCCCTGTTTCCACCTGGCCCCACAGTCCTTTCTGCAAACAGCAGGCAGAGGGGTCCTATTCAAACCTCAGTCAGATCCTGTCCCTCCTCTGCCCAAACCCAGGCTCCCATCTCTTCAGCATAAGAGCAAATGTCCTTAATTCCTGGAACACACCTCCCCCAGATGCCCACTTGTCTCACCCCTGACCTCCCTCAGGTCTTTGGTTAGATGTCACCTCCTCAGAAAGGCCCTCCTGGTCCATCCTGTATGAAACGGTCACTCTCCTTCTATCGCTTCACCTGGTCTTGGTTTTCCTCTTAGCACTTCCTACCACCTGTTCTTAAGAGAATTTTTCGTCTGTGAGCTTCCCGAGGGCAGGGACCTTGTCTGTTTTGTGCAGTTCTGTGTTCCCAGGGCCTGGAACGGTGCCTGGCACAGAGTAGGCGCTCAATATGTGTCTCCTGAGTGCACGATGTTCCTCTGATCTCTCCGGTTGCTCCTGCTCCCCCCAGCTCCCTGAAATGGTGGTGTCTCCCAGGACTTCATCTCATCTCTTGGTTTCCTCTCCCACTTACTGGCACTGCCCTCAGGGCTGCTCCCCACCACTCCTGCTCGCTGTCTCCAACCTGCTCCTCCATGACACCAAATGGGCATCTCATGGGTTTCTGTGCCCCAAATCCATAACCCTGCTATCCTCCCGCCCCAGACATCTCCTCTCTGAGACCCCAGTGTCTCAGCTTCAAAGTTGTCTGACACTCAGCTCTTCCCTCCCTGCCCACTGCTCTCTCTGTTTAAGGTATCCTAACCCAAGCCAGCAGGCCTCTGCACCCTGGGGCTGTCCTTCACCTTCCACCCCCTCTCTCACCACCCTCTCCCCCACACCCCGCACCCAACAGACAGCATGTCCCATCCATCCTACTGCTTCAGAATCTCTCATCAGCATTGATCCTCCCGTCTACCTGGCCGCTGCCCTGGCTCAAGCCTCATCAACTCCCTCCTGGCTTCTCTACCCCAAGCCTTACCCTCTCATCCTCTTTGACTCCCCGGGATACCTGGTGCATAGGCAACACTGACTCAGCCAAAGGATGGGTTTAAACTGAAGACTTTGGAGTCAGAAGGTCACCCAGGTCATGACTTCAGCTCACCGTGGAATGTTCTCTCCTGGCGTCCATCCACCTCGCTGGATAACCCAGGAGTCCCCATAGAACACCATGGGCCAGCGGTCACGGATGTAGGAGTCAGGCAGACCTGAGTTCGCAGTCTGGCCCCGCATCTGTCTGCTACATGGCTATGGATGAATGAGTCTGTTTCCGCATCTGCAAAATGGAGAAAACCACAATATATGAGGGGGTGGCTGGGAAGATCGCTAGGTCACTCCATGCCATCTCAGCCTGCTGCCGGCTACGGTCTCTGCTTCTCATAACCCACCTGCCCAGAATGCAGAGGACTGATGGGCTATCATTTAATCAACATAATCTCGTTGTGAACTCTGTACCACTGGCTGGGGGAAGCTTGGTTGTGGTCAAGTCAGTCCAAGGGTGGCAGACAACCTCAGGGTTGGGATTGTCACTTGTCTACACTGGTGTTCTCACGGGGTCCCGAATCATGCTGGTCTTTGATGGGGTTCCTGCAAGTGTTGGCCATGTCATCTCCTAGCTAACGGGCCCTTGGGTTGAGTGCTTCCCTCGTGCCTTTCAGTGTTCAGGTCACTGCCAAGTCACTCTGTGCCCGAGGAGCCTCTACAAGCTCAGACCCATTTGCCTAAACACCCCTGGCAGTCGCTTCCGTGCTCTTCTGTGGGTAGCTTCAGAGCCTAGAAGGTGAGAGCCCCAACGCCGGAGCCCAGCTGTTGGAACTTGAAACCAGTTCTGCCTCTTCTTTGCTGTGTGACCCAGGGCAAGTTGCTTCACCTCTCTGAGCCTTGGTTTCCTTTCCTATAAAGTAGAGTGACGGCTCCTACCTCCCTGAAGATTTAATGAGATGAGGCACAGTGAGTCCTGGCCGGTGCCAGGCACGTGGTAAACTCATACCCGCTGCCTGTTTCCATTAGGCATTCTCCCTAAACAGCAACGTGATGCTGGGTCCCACCTCCCCGGTGGAGACATACGACCCCTGGCTCAGTGATAGGCAGTATCTGAACAGTCCTTTCTTTCCCTCCCACTCTCCCCAGCCCCAAACAAGAACACTTCCTACCTTAATCATGACCTTCCTCTGGCTCTTCTCTTGTGTAGTCTCTCGATCCAGAGTCTTTGTTTCCCCATCTGGCATATAGTAGGCACTTTTGGCTTCTTCTAGAACAGCCCAGAAGAGGAAAAAATGATTTTCAAAATAGCCTTCTCTAGTAGCAGCATCAACAGCATCACCATGGCCATCGGGGTGACCTGGGGTGACGGGAGATAGCCTGTCCCCCAGACCCAGCACCCAGCAAGATTCTGTTCATCTCGGTGGGACAGGGGTGCTGTTGCAAGCTCCCAATGGCCAATGCCTGCCCAGCCATGCCCCCAGCTCCTCCCCTGTACAGATAAGGACACTGATGCCAACCCAGAGAAGGGGCTTGCCAGAGTCATACAGCGGCAAAAACCAACCTCCATACTGCAGGTTCTTTCTCCTGGCTGCAGGGTGTCAGGGAAGTGGGGGCAGCCGGATGCTCCCTTCTGCCTCAGAATCCCAAATCCCGGATTCCCATCCTTCTCCCAGCATACAACTGGCTGGTGTCTTTCTGCCCTATGCTCAGATGTGCATAAGGTGGGGGTGCCCTGCCCTTGCTCCCTCTCTCTGTTTCTTGCTCTACTCCCCTGAGCCCCTCTGCCTTCCCCTCCCTCCCCTCTTCTTACCTTCCTTCCCCCTCTCTCTTCTGCCCAGTGACTCATGTCGGTCAGGACGCTTGGTGGGCTGCACAGCAGCTCCTGGCAGCAGCCGGGAATGTTGAGGGGGTGACAGGGCTAGCTGGAGGGCAGGCTCCCCTACTGAGATGAGTAGTGCCGTGGTTAGTCACATGGCCTCCTGGGGTCACCACAGACTAGCTCTGTGACCGGGTGTGGGCCCTCACTCGGTGCCACACCTGTGAGGTATGTGGTGTGGGGCCATGAGCTGCGGAGCTGGAAAGTGTCTGCCCTCAGCACACTCCCAACAAAGGCACACACTCTTCCTGCCATCCCCCAGCTCCCCGTCCCGCAGCAGGAGGTGCCCCTCTGCCCTGGTCCATGGTTCCCACAGGCTCCTTCTGCAGAAAACAAGGGCCACACAGGGCCCCAGGCGCCCGGCCCCTCCTCAGCACCAGAGGGCAGCACGCCTTCTTCCAGGTCTCTGGGGCCCTGGCCTGGCAGACTCTGAACCCGGACACGGCAGGTCACTCCACTTCCTCCCTGTCCTGGCAGCAGCTGGCCCTCTGCCTGCGTCGCCGTCTGCCTCTCTTTGCCCCTCCGTGTGCTTCTGCCCCTCTCGATCTCTCCTGAGGCTCTCACTGTGGCCCTGTGGTTTCTGTGTGTGTCTGTCACTCTCCAGTTCTTTCTCTTGTCTGGCTGGTGTCTCCCTAAGTCTCTCCCTGTCTTTTCTCTCAGATTCTCCCCTAACCACTCGGCCATCTGTCCCCACCACCTCTACCTCCCCAGGCGTCCACTTGTGCTGTCCACCCTGGAAGACATCCCGGCCAAATGGCCAGCGCCCATCCCTCAAGGGGGAGGCTGGCGGCTGCACAGGAGCCTCTGACCTGGCACTGCCCCTCGCCTCTGCTGTTTGCTCCAGTTCCCTGACGTCAAACCTCAGAATAACTCAGCCCCTCGCCTGGCGGCCATGGGCCCTGCCTGACTGGACATGGGTCAAAAGCAAGCCGGGCGGGAATGCAGTGTGGGGTCCTGGCGCAGCCCGGACCCTCCCTCACTGCCGGGACTTCCAGCTACCCTGGCCTCCCCAGGCTGCCCGTAAATTCTTGGCATTTTCAGCCTTGGGTTATCCAAACAAGAAATGAATCTCGGTTGCTGAACCAAATCTCTTGGGGTTTGATTTCCTAACCTTCCCCTGGCCGCTTTCTGCTTGGGGCTGGGGGTGGGGTGGAGAGAACAGCATCTATGTCGTGGAGGAGGAAGGCTGTTTTCCCCAGAGGGGAGCCTAGAAAGGCTGGCACAGACGCCCTCAGCCTAGGGCTGGGCTGGCACAGGGCTGCAGAGGCCCTGAGCACGGCTTTCCCCCTGACCCCCCCGCCCCAGCCCTCCCCCACCCCCTAGGAACGGGTTTATTTGTTCAAGTGCCTGGCCCGGCCATCCCATGGGGGCAGGGCATGTGTTTCTGGCTCTTTCCTTCCAGCCCCAGAGCTCAGCGGGTTGGATGTTCACAGACCCTCTCCCTCCTCTCTCCGTGGGCAGGAAATGTGAGAAAACAGCCCCAGGTCTATCCCCTGAGCCCGCACCTCTGGCCTCTGAGCGTTTGCTTCACCACAGAGCCGGCTCTGCAATGCCTGGAACGGACCCCGGGAACCCCTGTGGGAGCTGAGGAGGACTGAGCTCAGGTCAGATGGCCAGGCCCCAGGGGTACCACGGACCAGCTGTGGGGTTCTGGGGCAGCCACACACCCGCATCATTTGGTTCCTCTAAACTAAAACATGGAACTGAAAACATTCCCTGCCCCGCAGAGAGAGTGTAGAATAAAGGAAGACAACCAGCGTGTCCTTACTGTGCGCTGGACACAGCCCTATGAGCCTTGAGAGAATCAACCCATTTCTTTCTCACAACAAGACAGTGAAGCAAAATGGTTCACCCATTAATGGATGGAGAAACTGAGGCACCAAGCAGTGCCATGATTTACCCAAGGCCGCCTGGCAAGGAAGGGTGAGGAGTCACACTCACATACACCAGACACCCTCCCATCTCAGGCCTTTGCACGTGTCTTCCCTCCTGACTTTCCACAGCTGGCCCGTCTCATCCTCTCAGTGCAGGTGAGGGTTCCCCTGGCACTCTGGCTAACAGTGCCCTCGAGCCCCATCATTACTCCATCTTACTCTCTTCATAGTACATGTCACTATTGGAATTTAACTGAAGGACTTAGTGGCAGTGCACTGGAATCAGGTAACTTGCCGATTTTGTTCATTCCTGATTCCATAGCGCCTAGGAAAGCGCCTAGAGCAGTGGTAGGCAAACTGTGGCTCGTGAGTCACATGCGGGTCTTTGGCCCCTTGAGTGTGGCTCTTCCACAAAATACCACCTGGTACTTTGAAGAAGTGGTGTTAGAAGAAGTTTAAGTTTAAAAAATTTGGCTCTCAAAGGAAATTTCATTCGTTGTACTGTTGATTATTGGCTCTGATGACTAATGAGCTTGCCAACCACTGGCCTAGAGCATAGTGGGTACTCAAGAAATAACTCCTGGCAGAATACATGATTGAAACTTAGGGTGGGGATTACTTTGAGGAAACATATTTATGATTGTGATATATATGGGATGTTTGAAAGAACTTTTTATTGTATTTTATTCTGCATTCAATGAAATTCATCCTTTTAACAAATAGTTCCATGAGGTGTGTTTTTTGTTTTGTTTTGTTTTGTTTTTAATCCTTACCCGAGGATATTTTTCCATTGATTTTTAGAGAGAGGGAAAGACAGAGAGAAATATAGATTGCTTGCCTCTTGCACGCACCCCAACCAGGGCCCAGGCCAGGGAGAAGGCTGTAAACAAGGTACGTGCCCTTGAGCGAAATTGAATCCAAGACCCTCTGGTCCACAAGTCAGCACTCTATCTACTGAGCCAAACCGGCTAGGGCTGTTCTATGAGTTTTGACAGATGTGTACAGTCATGTCATACCACAGTCATGATCTAGACATTGCACACTCCAAAAAGTTCTTATCGCCCTTTGTAGTCAGTCCTTGCCCGCAGGCCTGAGCCCCTGTAACCTCGGATTCTGACTTTTCCAGAAAGTCATACAAACAAACCAGACCAAACAGCGTGTAGCCTTTTGAGTATGCAGGCTTTGTTCGCTCAGCAAAATACATTGGAGAGCCACTCGGGTTCCTGCGAGGCTTCCTTTCTGTTGCTGAGCAGGATCTATTGGATGGGATGGACCCAGGTTTATCTGTTCGCCTGTTGAAGTCTTCTTTATTTAAATACTGCGGGAGGAAAAGGGGTACGAGAGGATTTCCTTGGCTGCCAAGACTCATCCACAGACACTCATCCTTTCCCTTTATGAAACACCGTTCTTCTTCCCCCAGCTCCTGCCTGTCAAGACTCCTTTCCTTTCTTCCAAGGCCTTTTTTAGGCGCCCTCTCCTCAGTGAGGAGCAGGGTTTCCTGGCCCCATGTCCCAGGTTGGTAGGTGAGCTCAGAGAAGCAGAGCCCTAAATGACCAGAAGCCCACCGCTGGAGGGGAGCAGAGCCAGAGCTCAAACCCAGGGCCAGTGGGGAAGAGGGTAGCCCAAGGGCCAAAGATCAGCCTCTTTGCAGGCTGGAGAAATGCTGGGAGTCCGGGCCCTCTTTCCCCATCTTAGCCCTAAAACTTTGCAGCATGAGGGTGAGGGAGAAGGGGTAGGTCTAATGGTGGGGTGGGAGGAAGCTGTGGCAGACCCATCACCTGCGGATACCTTCATTGGGATCCCTCCCCAATCCTTTCAGGTGGCTCCTGAGCCCTGGTATAAACCCAACCCCCACACATAGGCTGACATCAGTCACCAGAGTCCCACTTTGGCCACGCTGGGCCCATCTGGCCTGGATTACCCATCCCAGAGCTCGCGCTGGTGAGTGGGGGTGGCAAATAGATAATGAGCCCCAGCTGCTGGTAGCCTTTGCCCCACTCAGCCACTTGCAGCCAAAGGACAAGTGAGAGACCAATGAGGGAGCTCCTGTCACTCAAGATGACCCTAAGCTACCCCGAGGTCCTACCCAGCTCTGTAGACCTGAGGAAGCCCCTAAGCAAGGAGTCTTGGAACCTAGCCCACCAAGTAGTGACCTTGGGCGAGTCTTCTGGGCCTCGGTTTGTCCATCTGCAGTGAGAGGCGTTGGGGATGCCTGCAAAGGTCTTAGGGCAGGAATGAACTTACGAGTGTGGGCAGAAGCTCAGGGCTTAGGAGTCCTTGGGTTGGGGGTAAGGGTGGTGCACAGGATTCAACAGAATAGGTTATATTTTTTCTTGAGTGTGGAAAATACACAGCTCTTATTGTATTATTCTTTATGCTTTTTTTTTTGTATGTGTGAAGTATACCATAATAATGTTGTCAAATTTTTTAAGGTGAGGGTTAGAATGGAAGTGAGAAAATGGAGACAATTTGTTCAAGAAGTTATATCATTGAGGGGACCAGAGAAATTGGAGGCATAGTTGAAGGGGTCTGGGATGTCTAAGATTTTTTTTTTACTTTTTATTTTTATTGATTTTTTTTTTTAGAGAGAAACAAAGGGAGAGGGAGAAGAAGAGAACAGCTGCCTCCTGCACACCCCCTGCCAGGATGGAGCTCACACCAGGGCATGTGCCCAGGGAATCCAACTGGTGACCTTTTGATGCCCAGAGCAATGCCCAACCGACTGAGCCACACCAGCCAGGCTCCTCTACTTCTCACATGGGAGCTGTTGAAGCACGTTTGTGTGCTGCAGGGGACCATGGGCTGGGGCTGAGGATGCAGGGAAAGAAGGGGGTGCCCAGGGAACAGGGGCTTGAAGTTACTTTGTGACCTCGGCACTCAGGGTCCTCACACTTGAGTAAGTGTCAGACTCACCTGAAGGGCTGGCTGGTGTCACCCCAGAGTTTCTGCTTCAGTAGGTCTGGGGTGAGACCTAGGAATGTGCATTTCTAACAAGCTCCCTGGGGCTGCTGTGTCAAGAACCACAGTTTGAGAATCACCGTTTTAATTAATACCAGTGCACCCAGCTGCACCCTCCTCTGGATTTGACCTTGCACTGCAATAGAAGATGCTCCTTCAAAAGCACATGGGATGGGACGGGAGCCAATAACTGAGATGGCAGAGGGGAAAAGAGATGAAGGAGGAAGCAGGCAGAGCCTGGGCCCCTAGCCAAGGTTTCCACCCCTCAATAGGGAGAACCAGGCTTCCCAGGCACCCTGAGGGACCTCCTGGAAGACTGAGGGAGAGCACGAGGACAGAAGCTGGCAGTGTGTTGGAAGGGAGGGGGCTAAGAGGCCAGCATGTGTGCAGCATGGAGAGGGATGCAGGAGGGGCACTGAGCCCTGGAACACACTGGGCACTTTTGCAACTTGATCCTGGTGTCGCTGCCAGATCCGCGCCTCCTGCTCTTGGGGAAAAGGCAGTCCCGTCAGGGAAATGAGCATCACCTTGTGGGATCCCCAAACTTTCATGCTGGGAGAACCCTTGCAGACAGGCCAGATCCGCCCTGTTTGGCAGATGGCAAGGGCCAGGAAAATAAAAAGTCCAGCGTGGCGGATGGAGCTGCAAACTCTTATATGAGGATGATGTGTCCCCACTCTCTGCTGCTGGCTCTCCCCTAGGAAGCTGGGTAATGGGCATCACTTTGGGGGCTATGCCCTGACCCTTATGCTCCCCTTTTTCTATCAATTCTTTGAACACGTATTTATTGAGCACCCAGTATGCGTTAAACATTCTGCTAGATAGACATGCAGATAAAGTGGTGAGCAGGACCAAATTTCTGGCTTTGTGGAATTGACATTCCAAGGGTCAAACAGGCAATAGACAGAGAAATATCCTACATAATAAAAGCCTAATATGCACATCAACCGAATGGTGGAACAACTGGTTGCTATGGCATGCACTGACCACCAGGGGGCAGATGCTCAACTCCAGGTCAGCCAACGCAAGTGCTAGTGCCCCTCTGCCCCAATCCCCTCGCCAGTCAGGTGCCAGTGAGGGGCCCCGATCACCCCACTGGTCACCCCACAGATTGGTCCTGATCGATGGCCTGGCCTAGGGACCCCACCCATGCACAAATTTCGTGCATCAGGCCCCTAGTATAATATAAAGTCAGGGATTGGTAAGTGATAAGAAGAGACCTGAAATGACATGAGGGAGTGAGCCATGTGATGGGAATGGTGGGGGGAGGCTTCTCCATGCAGAGGGAATAGCATGTGCAAAGGCCCTGTGGTATCCACATGCTTGCTGTGTTGGAGGGATGTCATAGAGGCCATTGCCTCTGGAGCGAGGGAGGGAGAGAGGACTAAAGAGAAATCAGGGCGGCGGCCAGAGGCCAGATCATACAGCAAGCTGCAGGCAGAGCAGACTGGCTTTCCCTGTGAGTAAGGTAGGAACCCCGGGAGAGGTTTGAGCAGAGGAAGAATGTGATCTGACTTAGTTTAACAGGATCCCTCTGGCTGCTGAGTGGAGGATTTACTAGGCAGAGAAGGACAAGAGTGGAGGCAGAGAAGCCAGGGGGAAAGCTGCTGGGATAGTGCAGGCAGGGAATGGTAGCCTGGCATGGCAGGGAGGTCTCTCCGGGTCGTTCTACGTCCTTCATGGAGACATAGGAAGGGGCCAGAGCCTCCCCCCGGCTCCTGCCCATGACCCGGCCCACGGTCTCCCCACAGCTAGAAAGGTACATCCAGATGAACTTGCGGTCGCAACTGGCGCAGGCACGACAGCACGTGGTCCAGAACCAGACGGCCGCCGTGCTGGAGCTGGGCACCAGCCTCTTGAACCAGACCACCGCCCAGGCCCACCGGCTGACTGACATGGAGGCTCAGGTACCAGGGGGTGAGCGGGTGGCATCGGGGGGGCCTGTGGCAGGCCAGGCTGGCTCACAGCCCAGGTCATCTTGCCTTGACCTCTGTTTCTGGGTAATGTCAGGCCTCCTCTGGGCCTGCATCCTCCTGGGGCCCTTCCTGGTGGCCTTGTCACAAAATTGTCTCCACCAGGCCACGAGTCCAAGGGGGGACACTGGCTTTGGCTCCTTGGCCTCTGTGACTCCAGTGCTCAGGTCTGTGCCAGGCACTGGGATGAAGGGGGCAGCACACTGCCCTGCCCTCAGAGGGCTCACAGTGCTCCGGGGAGATGGGTAATAAACAATTCATTAGACCTCAGGGGGCCACTGACGGAGAGAGGAGACAGCTGTGTAAATGGGAGGGCGAGTACGGAAATGGATGAAAAGGTGACCGACAAATGGGCATGCATGTGGCAAACCCCTACTATGTGCCAGGCCCGGCTGGAGGGGCCGGGTATTAGTGTTTCCACTAAATAAAACAGGTATACATCCCTACCCTCATGGAGCTTCCTTTCTAAGGAGGTTCAAGAACATAAACAAGATAAACAACGTGTGTGTGAGATGGTGATAGTGCTAAGGAGAAGAGCATGGGTGAGAGCGATGAGGGCAAGGGGTGGTGGCAGAGGCGGAGCAGTGAGTTGCAGGTTTAGATTGTGAGGCCAGGAAAGCACCATTGAGAAGGTAGGATGGGAGCCTTCACTGGGAGAGCAGTCCAGACAAGGAAAACAGCATGTGCAAAGGCCCAGAGATGGGACCAGGCTGACAAGCTCCAGGAACATCAAGAAGGCTAGTGTGGCTGGAGTGGCGAGGATGCAAGTGGTGGGCCAGGGGTCAGGGAGGTGGTAGGGCGGATGGCATCACAGGCCCTCTCCAGATGGTGAGAGCTGGGCTTTTCACTAATGATGTGGGAGCCGCAGGCAGATTTTGAGCAGAGAATGGACTGTAGGGGACAAGGACAGGGACAGGGATCCTTATGAATAAGCTGGCATAGGACACAGGGTGAGAGATGATGAAGACCAGGTGAGAGTAGCGTCCATGGACAGGGAGGCGCAGCCGGAACAGACTCAGCCAGCCTCGGCTGCTGGGCACTCAGGTAGCCACGTGGAAGATGGAGCTGATGGGTCTCGCTGAGGGATTCGATGTGGAGGTCAAGCCTGGGCAGGGGGGATGGAACTGCTATGTGCAGTGATGGGAAGAGCAAATTTGGGATGAAGATCATAAGCTCAGTTAGGGCCTGTGAGTGTGTGAATGAATGAATGAATGAATGAAGAATGAATGAACAACCACAGGAACTAACTACTGGGAGGACAAAAGCAGGTCAGCAAGTTTCTGGGATGGCAGAGCCCGTGAACAGGTGGGCAGTTGCTGGGAAGGCCTCCTGCAGACCTTACACACCCCCACTCCTCCTGCTGGCCGAGGCAGGTACTGAACCAGACCTCAAGAATGGAAATCCAGATGCAGGAGACCTCACTGTCCACCAACAAGCTGGAGAAGCAGCTGCTCCTACAGGGCCTTGAGCTCCACCGGCTACAGGACTACAACAGGTGGGCACTGGCGCCGGGCCAGGAGAGGGGCTGGGGCCCAAGTCGAGGGCCAGGGCTGGGGTGGAGCCAGGGCCAGGGTTGGGAGCTGGATGTGGGCTAGTGCCTGGGACAGGGGCGGGGACGGAGCTAGAGGCCTAGATTAGGACTGGAGTGAGGCATGGTTTGGGCGCTAGGGCTGGAGCTAGAGCTGGGGCTAGGCCAGGGCAGTGATAAGGACTAAAATTAGGACTGGAAACCAGACTGACCTTGGAGGGAAGGTAGACATAGGGGCTGGGCTGAGGCTGGAGCTGGGGGCCAGGCAGGTACAGGGCCTGGGTGGGGACAGTCATTCTCCTGGAGCTCAGGGCACCCTGATTCTTTCTTTCTCCTTCCTTCCTTCCTTTCTTCCTCCCTTCCTTCTTTGCTTCCTTCCTTTCTTCATTTGTCCATTTATATATTTTGTAAATTTTTCACAGCTTTATTGAGCTACAATTTATGTACCGTAAATTTACCCTGTAAATTTTAATTTGATTTAGTTATTTGTAAAAATAATAATAATAATAAATCTGATCTCATTCACCAATTTCCCTTCCCAGAAGCAAGCACAGTGAGTTACCAATTTCCTGTCTGCATGGTAGAGAGTCTCTGCATTTATCAGCAAATACATATGAGGGGAACACCCTTCAGACTACAAAGAGAAAAGAGTCATGGGGTATAGCTAAGGCAGACATCCAAGGCTGATTTCATCTCAGTTTCGAGCTGAGTAGAGAAAAAACTGCCCAGGTCAGGGTGCCACAGGCCTGTGGACAGGGCGAGATGTTATTGCTGCTCATGTGATGGGTTGAGATAAGGCCCACGAGGACCGCCCAACCCCCTCTGATCTGGGTGCAGTTAATGATAGTTTGTCACCTTCCTATTCTTACCTTCCCACCCCCAGGTGGGGTAGGGCAAAGACTGGGATGCTTCCCATCACTCTGAATTGACACCAGGTGCCTAGAAATCAGTGGGGATGGATGGCTAAAATGCTAGAATTGGAGCGTGCCCAAATTCCCTCTCTTCCTGCAACATCATGAGGGACTCAGGGGGAATTCCCTCTACCCTGGCTGGGCTTGGTGTGCTAGCCTGGAGAATGGGTCAGCATAACCTCACCGAGAAGAAAATCTCTCCCTCCTTTCCCTTCCCCTCAGCCACCCACCCACCCACCTGCAGCAGAAGCCACTGCTCCTAGCTTTTTGTGTGTCCTTCCATCATTCAACCAACAATATTTGGGGGGAAGGGGAGGGGAAAGAGTTTTGTGGGTGTTTTCTTTTTAGCTCTTACCATGTGTCGGGCACTATTTATAGACCCAGGGGTTAGAGAAGTGAACAAATAGACAAAAAGCCCGGTCCTGGTAGAGCTGACATTCTAGAAGCTGATATAAGAAGGTTTCTTATAGATGTATATGAATAGTTAATGCGTGGATATAAATATGTATGAGTTTTGCCCTGGAAATGGTTCTATAGGTGCATGCACCCTTGCTCATTCTCTTCTCCTGTCCCTGCATTTATTTCCACGTCCCCAATCAATGGGCATTGAGATTGCTTCCAATTTTTTGGCAGTTGAGCCAGTGGTGCGATGAACAGCATTCCATGTCTCAAATGTGTGCCATAAAATGCCAAACATGGAAGGGCTGAGTCAAAAGCCTTCTCCTTTTAAACACTTTTCCCCCTCCATCTCATTACAAAAATGCCTCCTGCTTATATCACCAGACAATAGAGACCTGTGTAAAATGAAAGGGAAAGTCCGCCCCCTCCACCCAGCCCCTCTTCCTCCTCCCTCCCCATCGCCATCCACTCAAGCCTGCTCTGCACAAGTCACAGCACTTAGTGGATTCTTTCGCTTTTTCTACAACGCAGGCAGGCATGTTTTTCTGCGCCTTTTCCTGTAAGTTCACCTGCAACCCTCTACATTTACATTAATGCTTTCCTTCTGTCTCTCTTTTTTATTCTCCCACATGTGGGGTTAGACTAGAGGCATTGGTGTGCCCGGGGGCGTTCCTCACCAATCCTGGGCATCTTTCCAATCCTGTGCAAGTGATTCTGCCTCCTCCTCTTCGCGGCTCCAGAATATTTCCGGGAACACCAGCCAGAACAGACTCAGCCAGCCTTGGCTGCTGGGCACTTAGGCTATTTCGTTCTATTACAACAAACCCCCCGATGGCATCTGCTCCCTGGACGTTCCTTCCTGAGAGGGGACTGCCGGACCAAAGGCGAGCAGATTGGGATTTGATCGTGGCTACTGCTTGCTGGCATGTTCCTCCCCCCACCTCTTCCCTCGGCTGGACCCAAACCTCTTACAGGACTGAGTCTCTCTTTCCTCCGTTTCTCATTCTGGGCCACGGGCCTCTGAGCTTTGCAACTCTGGCTGGACGCTCTGCCTCTCCGAGCCTCAGCGCGGGTCTCCACTGCTGAGTCACCCGGGGACCCCGGGGAAGCGTCCAAGTGTGGCGGCCGGTGGGGAAGGCGGGCTCACTCCTGTGCGCCCCGCCCCGCAGCGCGCTGGAGACCCGGCTGCGAGCCCTGGAGACCCAGCAGCAAGCGCAGCTGGCCAGCCTCCGCCAGGAGAAGGAGCGGCTGGGGAGCCTGCTGAGCCGCCAGAACGGCGCCCTCGCCGGCCTCGCGCGCAACCTGCGCGCGGCCAGAAGCAACTCGAGCCTCCTGCAGAGGCAGCAGGACCGACTGCTGGAGTCCATGAAGCGCCTGCTGCGCACGGTGGTCCAGGGCCCTGGAGAGCAGGGTACGACCGGCGGCGGCGGAGGGTGGGAGTGGAGGGGGGGGGCGGTAGGTGGGGGACACATCCTGCTTACCCTCCCTGTTCATTCCCAAGCCTCAGCCTGGAAGCCACCAAGGGAGGGGCCTCACCCCTCTCCCACCACCTGTGAAATAGAAATAACAGCAACAAATAACAATACTGGTGACAAGTCCCAACAGGTGCCAATCCAGACTCTTCTCCCCGACTCCATGAGTAACCCTGGGCATGCCCCTGTCCCTCTCTTGTCCCCAGTGTCCCCATCTGTTTAGTGGAAATGATGATAATAACAAGGGGACCACCAGCTTAGGGGATTTCAGGATTCCCACTTGCTGGGGTTTCCCACCCCTTCCTGGGTCCCCATCTCCCTACTTACAGAACGGGGAGGTGGGACTCAATGTTCCCCCAAAGGCTTCTCTCATCCTAGCACCCTGGCCCATGAGCCAACGAGGCCCACAGGGAAGGAAGGTGGCACCTCTGGCCCTGACTTCTGCGAAGAAGAACAACGCATGGGCCTGCTCCTCAGGCCCCACCGGCTCCTTCTGATGGGGCCCACTGGGGTGGCCTGGGCACTCCTGGTTCCAGTTCAATCACTCAGTCAACAAACACTTCCTGTGCACCAGGCCCCATGCTGGGTGCTGGCACACAGCAGTGAACAAGATAGTCATGTCCTGTGTCTCTTGTCAAAATGCCCACCCCACCCCACACCCCGCCTGTGTGTCTCTGAGGGAAGGAGAAGAACATGCATGTTTGTTGAGTGCCTGCTATGTGCCAGATGCTCTGCTAGTCGTGCTTCTGAACTTTGCGGACCACGAAAAGCCTAAAAGGCTGTGCAAAGGAAAGGGACCTTTAACCCAAGGGCAGCGTGAGCAGCTAGGACTGTTTAGGAAGCTTAATTAGAGCCACGGAGTGGAGGGTGGCTTGGTGAGAAAGACCCAGAAAAGGGTGCCTGCCGCCTCTGGGTCACCATGGGGGAGCTGACAGCACAAGGACTCCAGCTGTAGGGTTGGATGCCAGGCACTGTGGCTGGCACCTATTGGGAGAGAGAGGATGGCACCATCTAAGTCAACCCTGCTGGTAGGAGGTTGAGCCCTGAAAAGGCCATGGCAGAAGAGGTGGATACCTTCCAAATCCAGAGATGCAAGGTGGCCCGAGCCCATCACCAGCTGGTGCCTCGCCCCGGCATCTGCCCAGGGAAGGTCTATGCCTGGCGGATGTGAGGCCTTCGTCATTCCATTTGTGATCTAGGAAAAACTGCTTCTTTCTAACAGGTGCCCCAGCTCCAGGACCTGGGATCCAGGTACAAGTATGAGGCCAAAACAGGAAGTCCTGCCCCCTGGTAGCCTCCTGGTTCCTCATTGGTGAGGATACCTGTCTATCTGGAATTTTAGCCCATCCTTGGATAACCACTTACCTAGAGATTGGATTCTGAAGGATTTGTAGCTCAAGTCTATAATTGGACCTCTCTAAAGGGAGGCAGAGAGAGGGATTTTAATCCCTTCCTATTGGTCAACAGTCACTCTTTTTTTTTTTTTCAGACCAGGCTCCCAGGGTGACAGTGGGATTCAGTCACTAATATTCTCCCGAGGGAATAAACATGGGCTTCTAACACCAGTGGCCAGCTCACAGTGGGAGCATAATGGGGGCCCACCGCCAGGCTTCAGGGATATCTAGGGGCAGGGGTGGCCAGTGAAGGGGACTTTGAGCCTCCCAACCAAGGGAGCTCCAAGGACAAATCCCTCCTCCTGTGTCCTTTCTTCCTGAGCCAGCCTTGCCCTACTCCTCTCAGGTTGATCAGACAACCAGAGCTTCCTCTGGCCTCAGACAGGTTCGAATGGTGTGAGTCATTCCCCAGGAAAGGGTGCCTGCTGCCTCTGGGTCGCCATTGGGGAGCTGACAGCACAAGGACTCCAGCTTTAGGGTTGGATGCCAGGCACTGTGGCTGGCACCTATTGGGGGAGAGAGGATGGCACCATCTAAGTCAACCCTGCTGGTAGGAGGTTGAGCCCTGAAAAAGCCATGGCAGAAGAGGTGGATACCTTCCAAATCCAGAGATGCAAGGTGGCCCGAGCCCATCACCAGCTGGTGTCTCGCCTCACTCAGTTCCCCTCACTGCGCCCTGTTCCCTGCACACATCAGGACTGTTCTCACCCTAGAGCCTTGGCAACTGCTGTTCCCTTTGCCTGGAACACCCTCTCCTGTGCCACTTGGGCAACCCCTGCTCTTTATCCAGGTCCCAGGTCACTGTCATTTCCTCTAGGAAACCTTCCCAGGTCTGATGCATCTCCCTGTCCCCAGCTCCTCCCAACCAGGAACCTGTCACCGAGCAGGCAGGAGTGCCCACCTGCCCTCTTCTCTCTCTTCTAAGCTCACCTGCAGTTGTTTTTGCTTCGTCCAGTTGCATCTGAGCGACTGTTCCAGAACTGTGCAGAGATCCAGAGCTTCGGAGCCAATACCAGTGGCGTCTACACCATCCATGCGGCTAATATGACAGAGCCCAGAAAGGTTAGGGGGCTCCCTGGGGGCTGAAGCTATCAGAGGTACTGAACCAAGGGTTTCACAGACAAATCCTCCTCCCTCATCAACGTCAGGCCTGTCCAACATCTTAGATTCCATGGAAAATGGGGTGGCCCCTCCTTCTAGAAAAGAAGGGGTTAACACAGAATTTCCCAAAGTTGGAAGGGTACCTTCTCCTGCATCTTCCCCAGAGGTGCTTTTAAGTCAGAATCACAGGAAATAGTTCTGTGTTGATTAAGGTAATGCTAGCTGAGGTAACAAACAACTCCTGAAATTCCAGGATCCTAACACAAAGTTTATTTCTAGTTGGCTTATAGTCAGGTGAAGGCAGGAATTGGGGCTCTCTGCTCCACTGGGAAGTTAGGGACTGTCTTCAATGAGTGGCTCTCAAGGTTGCCCTGAGCTTCATATATATATATTATTGATTTTTTACAGAGAGGAAGGGAGAGGGAGAGAGAATCAGAAACACTGATGAGAGAGAAACATTGATCAGCTGCCTCCTGCACGACCCCTACTGGGGATGTGCCCACAACCAAGGAACATGCTTTTGATCAGAATGGAACCTGGGACCGCTCAGGCTGCAGGCCAAGGCTCTATCCACTGAGCCAAACCTGTTTTGGCTGCCCTGAGCTTTGAGGGCCAGTTATCAGATGGGACGGGGGAGGGAAGGTTAAGGGAAAGTGTGGAGATCAGGAGGGAGGGTTTGAGGCCAGGCCCAGTAGTGGAAGGGTATGAGGAACAATTTGCCAGTCTTCACACTTCATACTTCCCTTTTCCATTTCCTTTCAGCCCTTCTGAATACCTCAAAGAGAATGGCTCAGTTTGTTTCCAGATTGTCTTTAACACACCTGCCAGAGCCCCCTTTTAACAAAGAGAGATCAGGCTCCCCGTTTCTAGCTAGTATTTTGTAACACAATTTCTTCATTATATTTATTTTAAACGAATCTGAACAAAGGCAAGTGTGATTAGTTTTCCACTATGGTACTGATAGAAAGGCCTTTTAAAGTAAACATTCTCTATGGAATTAAATAAACTGAGCTTTGGTGGGATTTGGGAAGGTGTGAATGGCCAAAATTTGGGGAGAGGGAAGAGCTGGCATGGGAGGCAAGAGATCTGTGCTCAAACCTCAGCTTTACCTTAGAGTCACTTGCTTTGAGAAAATCCCTTCCCCTCTCTGGTCCTCAGTTTTCCATCCTGCACCCTCTGTTATTCTCACAATGATGCCCCTGGCTTCTCTCACGGAGCAGGCCTTTACCATCTAAGAGCCTCTACTCCTGCTTCTCCTTCAATCGAAAATGCCAGACTCAGGCACATTATCAACCAAGGCCCTGTTCCAATGCTACCTCCTCTGGGAAGCCTCCCAGGGTTTTCCAGTGACTCCTTTTTGAGGGCTCTTCTTGTAACTGCCCAAGTGTTTGTCATCAGTAGCCTGTTGACAAATAGGGTCAATGTACTTCTGATCTGTCTCTGACGTTTCTGACCCAGGGCCAGGCACCAAGTTTGTCTTCATTGAACAATGAACATGTAACGAACTGGGGAAAAAAATAATATGTGAACAAAGGTTAGACTTTTTTTTTAATTAAATCTTTATTATTCAGATTATTAAATTTGTTTCTCTTTTTTCCCCTCCATAGCACCTCTCCACCCAGCTCCCTCCCTGCCCTTACCTCCCTCCCATTGATCTCATCCATAGATGTATGATTTTTGTCCAGTAAAGGTTAGACTTTTGATGTGATTGTCATAGATGGTAAGCATTTTGAGAGAAAGATTTCTTATCCATATTGGCATCCAGTGCTTTGAATGGAGTCTGGCCCATAGGAAGTGTTCAGAAAACATTTGTCCACTGAATGGAATAGCAGTTCTTGAGTCTATACTGTATGCCAAGCACTTTACACTTACCACATTTAATCCTTACAGCATCCCAGCAATAATAGTGAGTGAAAAGCCTGTATTGACTTAGTGCCCAGTGCATGCTAGGCTCTGTTCTTTAGATGATTCATCTCATTTAATTCTCACAACAGCCCCAGTTTGCAGATGAGAAACTGAGGTGCCAGGAGGTTAAGAAATGAATACCCCATTTTACCAATGAGGAGAGAAAGGCCCTGAGAGGCCATCACTTGCCCTCTAGAAAAGTAATGACAATGGGTGGGGAATTTGAACCTGGGTCATGCTAATGCCCATGACCACCAGACTCACCTGTTGTTATGTGAGGTTCTGTTGGCCAGATCACATTTGAGCTGGCCCACACGCCTGGCTTCTGGCTGCCTCCATGGACTCCCAATCCCCTCTCCACACCAATTCCCTCAGGTTTTCTGTGACATGGAAGCCAATGGAGGTGGGTGGACCCTCATTCAGCGCCGTGCGAATGGCAGCGTGAATTTTCAGCGGAGTTGGAATGATTATAAACAGGTAACATTGCCGCCCTGAAGAGGAGCTTTTTCAGGCCTGAAACCTGGGGTGGGAGGTGAGTTGTGGACCAGGGGGTGATTTGTCCTTAACCCTTCCTAAAAAAAAAAAATCAGCCCACCCAAAACCTTCAAACTTTCCCTGGGTACATTCACTTTCAGGGACTCTGTGCTCTAAATTTAGACCTTCTTTTAGCAAGTCTGACATATATCAAGTAATGAAACTTTAACGTCTCTTTGTTTTAAATTTTAGAAAAGATGACATATACAGTGCTAAAAAAAAATGTAAGACTACACAGAAAGGGAACATAAAAACAGTAATCTCTCTCTCCCACTCCTGGCTGCACTGCTTAAGTGAATTTCCTTCTCTGTGTACGCCTAGGCAACCACATCTGCAGGAGACAATCTGTAATGTGGAATAGCTGGCTCCAAAACCATGTGCATTTTACAAGATGAGAAGTAGAGGTCAATTGTCTTCCAAATTTTTAAATTAAATTATGAACAAAGGATTTTTTGGCAAGCTGGCTGAAAAGCTCTTATAGTTTTCAAAAGCAAAAGAAATGGACAAAGATACCCACAAGGAAATACAATATTATTTTTTTGTGCCTTGCTTGCTGTCCATTTGATAAATACTTAAATACCAAAATGAGCTATGAGTATTCTCGAGTCTTTTTAAATTGAAACAGTGATTAAAATAGCAAATATATATAGGGTGCTCAGATTCAGAAATACAGAAAAGAGTCCTGCATATTAAACTTTATAGGAATCTGCAAGGCTAAAGTGGGGAGTGGGGGCTTAGGTGTGCTCTGTCCTTGGTGCTGAATAATTGTTCTAGCCAAGGACTTTGATTTCTCATCACCCTAGGGCACTTGTGACCCCCTTTTCTTTACATGTCCATGTTGCTGGGATTTTGTAGTTGCTTCCATATCACTGGACAAAAGTTTGCTCTATCATTTTTGCAATTGATTAAAATCTTTAATTTTTAAATTGAGATTTAACAGAGATGCATTAAATGCACAAACCTTAAGTGTAAAAGTCAGAGCATTTTTGCATAGGTACTCATCCATGTGACCACCATTCAGATATAGATATAGGACATTTCCAGCATCCCAGAAGCCCTACGTAGGCTCCTCCCAGTCAGTACTCTCCCAAAGGAAGTTGTTATTCTGGCTTCTATTAACACAGATTAGTTCGGCCTGTCCTTAAACTTCATAGAACGTGATTCAATTGTTTTAACAGACTTTTATAGTTGCAAGAGTTTTAATTTTTTTCCTCCAGAAGTTGGAGAGCTCCGCTCTTCCCAGTTATGCCCACACTGTACTGTATGACCTTGATCATTAGACCAAGTGGTTTTGGATAAGTGACCCCAGGCCCTGGTCCAGCCTCTCAGCCTGAGGCATAGCCTTCCTCCTTGGCATATGCCCACCTTGACCTTCCTCTCTTCCTAGGGCTTTGGTGATCCAGCTGGGGAGCATTGGCTGGGCAACGAGTTGGTGCACCATCTCACCAGCAGGGCAACCTACTCTCTGCGTGTGGAGCTGCAAGACTGGGAAGGCAACGAGGCCTATGCCCAATATGAGCGTTTCCAGCTGGGCAGCGAAGGGCAGCTGTACAGGTGGGCTCAGGGCCCAGGCTGGTGGGTGGGATGAGGATGCTGGGCTAGTGGCTACAGAGTCTGCACCAAGGGTCAGTCCCTGGGCGTTTCCTGTTCCTACCATCTGTCCCCCATTTGGGTGCACATCACGGGATCTGGAGGCGGCTGGTTAGCACTCAGCACATGCCAGCCACTGGGTGGGGTGGAAACAACGTTGCTTATGCTGTCATTTCGTAAGCAGAAAGGGCCTTCCAAGGTCCATCACCCTAAGGCAGTCACTTCACAGAGGCTCAGACTTCCCCACGTCCTGTGCTACGGGATGAGATGGAGAAGTCCCTGGGCTGGGAATCAGGGACCTGGGCTCATTCTGCCTCTGCTCCAGCTCACTTTGAGACTTGGATGAGTCAAGATTCTGGCTTCTCTGCACCTCTGCTTTTTAACAACAGGATAGGCTTGAATATAAGCATATCATAAAATCACCGCGGCCTCCCTCCTTCAGCCTGGTTCTTGGCTCTGTTTAGGAAAAGGAATGAGCATTTATTGAGCACCTACCATGTTTCGGGCACATTTACTCTATTTAACCTCCCACAACACTCTGAGGTAAGCATTGCTGTACCTCTTTTAGTGATGTGGAAACTGAGGCACTTGGGTGATTCCTGTAAAGGGCAGGCATTCTCCAAGAGAGAATAGGAAGGACATCCCAGGCAGTGGGAATCTTCTGAAAAAGACTAAGAAAAGAGTTGGCATTCAGTTGGCCACAAACACCTGAAGCCTGAGCAAGGCTCTTTCAAAGGCTGCTGAGATGACCAGGAAGAGTCTCCACTCATTCAGGAAATGCTTAGGAGATGGGGGTGGAAGGCCTGGAAAGCACCGTGGGGCCTGAAACTGCCCAAGGAGGGCCAGGAGGAAAGTGACAAGGCAGGCACTGGTCCCTGTGCCACCACCAGACTAGGTTAGCCAGCTGGTGATTGGGAGGATGCCCATAGGAAAGCCCAGAGGCAGCAATGTGCTGGCAGTCAGCAGCTGGGGCATGAGCAGCAGGGGCAACCTTATTTGTCCATCACAATAATGGGGGCTTCTGGAATCCAGCTGGGAAACATGCGTAACCCTAAAGAGAAAGTGGCCCATGAAACACAGACAAGACACCAGGCACACACACACAGACACTGGGCCCACCCAGGCCTGTTTACAAGACAGATGGGCATTCTCACATGCAGGGTTCACCACCCCCCTGGGGTACATGCAGAGCACAATATCATACAAGAACATAGCTACACAAACAGGCACAGACACACCCAGACATGTGTGCAAATGTCCCTCACAGAAACCCTCACAGGTAAGCATGCACAACCCCAGGCCCAAAGGCATGTTCCCAAGCACAAACTCAACACAGATACACACACACACACTAGACTGGAAGATGGTATCACACTACAGACACATAGATTGGCATGCAGATCCACAGACAAATGGAAGACACATCTGATGTTTCTAACTTGGGATCCCCAGAGACTCCTGTGCTTGTTTGGGTTCCCCAGGACTGAGCTATGAACATATTCAAAGTGCATCTGAATAGCAGGTCAAGTGAGGTTTCCTGGTCCATAATTGGACTCCCCCACCCCAAACCCCCCCACCCCCACTCCGCCCAGAGATCACAGATCCCTAGGCTGGCTCCCAACGGGGAGAGGAAGCAAGGCAGAGCTGAGCTGAGGACTTGGGGACAGGAGAGAGGCCAGTCCAGTGCAGATTCCACTCAGCCCCAGACTGATTAAGACCCCAGATGGTAGCCTGTACCCAGACCCTGGCTTTGAGCTGACATCACTGAGTCCTCAAGAGGAGCCTCAGTGGCCAGAGGAAACGCCAGGACCATATTAGCAGGTGGATCAGTCAGCTTGTCCCCAGCCTGGGAGCCCCTGACCAGCCAGGCCTCTTGCCTGAACCAGTTTGCAACACCAGTTGATTGAACCCCAGGTGGCATGTTTAAGGGTACAGAGCCTCATGGCTGGCCACAGTGATCTGGATCCCGAGGGCCATGTGCCTGCCTCGCCAGAGACAGACCCATGGGTGGGAGGTGCAGGGACTTAGCCAGGCCATGCTCTGGCCCCACATTCCTTCTGGGCTCCACTGGGAAAAGCTCCAGACCCTGCCCTGACGAGCCAGTCCCTGACCCCCTGGCCGTGTCTGCTGTTCCCTTGCCATCGCCAGAGGGCCTTCTTATTGCTCCCAAACGGATCCTCATCTCAGTGGCCAATGCAGCCCCTTCCCTGCTACAAGAACCCAACACTCCATCCAGGCCAGGAGCCTTGCCAGCGGTGTGCCAAGGGCCAGGAGCACAGGGACAAATAGCAAGCAGCATTACCTTGCTGAGCATTTATCTGGTGCCAGCGCTGCTCTGCACCCATCACACCCTGAAGTCTCAAATCACAATAGCTGACCAACATCGGCACCGTTAACACATTCTCATTACCACCTGAACAGATGAGGAAACTGAAGCTGAGAGGCGAAGCAGTCTGCCCAAGGTCATGCAACTGGCAAGCGGCAGAGCTGAGACTCACAGCCTGGCAGAGAAATAGGAATCCGCCCCAGCTGGCTGCAGAGTGGAAGCTATAGGGATAGGGGTTCACCAGGCCAGTGTGATCAGGGACGGCCTTCTGGAGGAGGTGGGTGGATGTGAGGAGGTATGACGGCTGGGGTTGCACATGGTCAGTGAGGGAGGAAAATGCACATAGCGCCAGGCCAGTCCCAATGGGCTGGGGTCTGGCTCCCACCCTCATTCATTCTGAAACCTTAGGCAGGCTCCATTGGTTCTCAGGATCTTGGTTTCCTCGTCTGTAAAATAGAAATGCTTAAGTGTTGTGAGGATTAAACAAGATGAGTTAAGCCATGTAAAGTGTTTTGAACAATGCCTGGCACATGGTAGATGTTTTGTTTGGGGTTTTTTTTACAACGTTAGCCCTTGCCCTCACTATTATTAAAAAATATATATATATATTTGATTTTTTACAGAGAGGAAGGGAGAGGGATAGAGAGCTAGAAACATTGATGAGAGAGAAACATCAATCAGCTGCCTCCTGCACACCCCCCGACTGAGGATGTGCCCACAACCAAGATACCTGCCCTTGACCAGATTCGAATCTGGAACCTTTCAATCCGCAGGCTGATGTTCTATCCACTGAGCCAAACCAGCTTCGACTCACTATTATTATTGTCATGATCATGACACTCCTGTGTAAGACTCAGGTTCATTGAGACCAGAGAGGCCTGACACATGGTAGGTGCTCAGTCCCTGAGAGGCAGCAGGCAGGGAGTGCAATCCAGGAGGAAGGTGGACCAAGCACTCCAGGCTGAGGCTCTTCACCCCCAGAACAACCAGAGCAGAGCCCCTTCCTCACCCAGCCCCCACCTGACTCTGCGCCCTTCTCCCCCCACCACCTCCGGGTGGCTTCCAGGCTTTCTCTGAGCGGGTATAGCGGCTCGGCGGGGCCCCAGAGCAGCCTGGCCCTGGAGGGCACCAACTTCAGCACCCGAGACGCAGACAACGACAACTGCCTCTGCAAGTGCGCCCAGATGCTGTCCGGAGGTGGGTGCGGGGTTCGGTGACGCCCATCCACCCACGGTGGGAGATGGGAGACCCCCTGGGACACAGAACCAGGACAGGTGGAGACCAAGAGAAACTCCGGAACCGGCATAGAGACAGAGTGGTGGAGACAGAGAGCTGCTCGGGGGCAGAAGGACAAAGGAGAGGTGGAGAGAGAAAGGGCAAGAGACAGGAACACGGTGTGTGAGCGACAGACCCAGAAAGGCAGAGACAGTGACCCTCAGAGAGATAGCCTGGTTTGAGAGAGACCCACAGAGTGACAGACAAGCACAGAGACCATCAGAGAGAGAAAGAGACAACCCCAGGGTGTTAGAGACTCGGGTGACAGAGAGCATTGACCCCCACAGAGAGAGGGAGGTGGGACTTGTAGGGAGTGAGGGAGGGAGACAGGGACACAGAGGGATTAGGGACAAGGTGAAAGGATGGAGGGGCTGAGAGGGGCAACTGGAGCCCGATGCCTCCCTCCAGGGGCCCCAGGCCGGGCAGAGGGTCTGGAAGCCTCCCTCTCACCCCCATGGCCACTCCCACCAGCCCCATCTCCCAGGAGCTGACTTCCTGGAGGAGGTAAAGGCCTGCTTAGTCTTTGAGGGAGTGGGCTGCCCTCACCCACTGGTGGGCTCCCAGCTCCCAAAGCCTCTTCCTGCCCTCCCCCAGGGTGGTGGTTTGACGCCTGTGGCCTCTCAAACCTGAACGGCATCTACTACGCAGCTGGCCGCCACCTGCGCAAACTCAACGGCATCCGCTGGCACTACTTCCAGGGCCCCAGCTACTCGCTGCGTGCCACCCGCATGATGGTGCGTCCTGTCGGCACCTAACAGCAGCCTCGCCGAAGGCTGGCCCCCAGGAGGAGACAGGACTTACTATGCCCTGGGCAAGCTGGACCCAAACACAGGACACGTGGCCAGGGCCTGGACACCTGGATCTCCTGAGCCAGCCCTCTGGGTCCCACAAGTCCCCAAGAGTCAGCCGCCTCCCTCTCATCTTCAAGCTGTGACATGGGGGGCGTTGCGGGGCTCCTGTCTCTGCAGGATCCCTCTTTTCTCCAGTCTTCTGCAGGGGCCCCTGCCAACTTGAGGGTCACAATACCCTGAATGAGCTGAGAACATACAATTTGGTTCCTCAAAGGAATACCTGGCTGGTGGTGAAATTTCAGGCAGGTGGGGAGGTATCTGCAGGCAGGAAACTACTCAGATGGAGACCCCAACTCCTATCCCCAAGGATGCGGGGAAGGCCATCGCCTGTTCCAAGCCTTCTCAGCCCCGAGATGTCCTGGAACTGTCCAAGGCTGAAAGGCCTGCATCTACCCCACAACAGGAATCATTATTTCCACTCCACACTGTCCACCACTCCCGGGCCCCAACATCTGGAACTCAACCCTGGCCACTCAGGGACTCCGGGAGATCTAACAGAGATTCCTTTACCCCCAGCAGGTTCCAGAATATGTTCCACAGAGAATAACGCAGACTCCCCTCTCAATGTACCTCTGGTCAAGTGAGAGGGGAAAGCGTAGGTTAAGTCAGTCTCAACAGGCATTCGTAGCTGCAGGACGTATCAGAGCCTTTAAGGTGGTCATGTGCTTTGTGACCACCGGGAAGGGGCTAGAGTGGGCAGCTTTCTCCGAATGTGCTCATTTGGAAATGGGCTGTGTTTCTCCCAGAGCACCTCTTGGTGCGGTGGATGCCTCTGGGAAAAGCCCGCCCTCAAGTGTCGGGAGGAGCCCCAGGGCACCATCTCCCACCCTCAGCGACTCATCCTTTCTGGCTGCACAAGCCACAGGGAAGGTCTCAAATCGTCTCTAAAACAACTGGAAAGAAATGTTGGATTGAAACAGACACACACCGTCCCAGAGTTTCCTGTCTGCTATGATCTCCAAGGTTCCTTCGGGCCCCAGGAAGCCAGCTCTCTCTGCCTAGGGCTGCCCTCGGCACTCCCTGTACGCCCAGCTCTCCCCGGCTCAAGTACAGGCACTCCCAGGGACTGTCCACACTGCCTTGGGCAGGACACCAATCTGCAGGTCCGGATCCTCCCAGGTCTAAGCCGGAACCTCTAGCCCTCTCCTCCTGCCCCACTCAACATGATGTTACAGCTCGGGGTCTGGGAGACCAGGGACTCCTCATGAGCTTCTTTCAGAGCACAAGGTCAGAAAGGAGCCACAGCCACTCTGCCACTCCCCCATCATTGTGTCATCCTCTTCAGTCCCACTGAGGACTACTGTGTGCAGTGTGGCGCCATGAACAGGGCTTGGAGTCAGACAGACCTGCTCTGGTTCTTTGGACTTGAGGCCTGTGGCTCAGCCTCTCGCAGCCTCAGTTATCTTGTCTGTGAAATGGAGGTGATGGGCTGGGCTGGGGTAAAGGGGAGATGAGACCATGTATGTCAACTTCTGAACAGAACCTGACCTGAAGCAGGTGCCTAATAAATATTACTTCCCAAAGAGGTGCATGGGGTGAGAAATTGCCCTGAGTGTATGTCATCCCTTCTGCTGGACCCAGATCAGGGGAGTGTGTGTTGCTGTATCCAAAGCACCTGTGGTTATACTGCTCTGTGCTGTAGAGGAGTGGAGCGGGGAGCTGGGAGTCTCAGGGGCAGACTCCTCTGTGTGGGGTGAAGCCCAAATTTCTGTCTGGGCCCCTGTTCTCTAAAAAGGTCAAAAAGCTGGTTTGGTTACCCTCAGACACTTGTTTGTTTGTTTTGTTTTTTAAATATATTTTTACTGATTTCAGAAAGGAAAGGAGAGGGAGAGAGAGGAACATCAGTGATGAGAGAGAATCATTCATTGATCTTCTGCCTTCTACATGCCCCCTACTGGGGAGCAAGCACACAACCCAGGCATGTGCCCTTGACTGCAGTTGAACCTGGAACCCTTCAGTCTGCAGACTGACACTCTATCCATTGAGCCAGACCAGCGAGAGCCAGACACTTGTTTTTAAATATTCACCCTTCCCTCTCACCTTCCTTCCTCCTCCAAGCCAGGACTCTCCAGTGCAAGGCATAGAAACCTTATCCCAAGGAATGGATTGGCTCACATAACAAGCCTCAAAGTAGATTCAGGTGTGGTTAGATCCAGGCGCTCAAATGATGTCCCTCTTCCTCTCCCAGCTCTGCCATCGGCTATGTTGATGTCATTCCCAGTCATGTACAGTCCTGAAAGAGGGGCCCACCAGCTGGGCTCATGTCCTCCCAGCTCGGCATTTCTGAGACAGAGAGCTCCCCTGTCCCAGCGAGGGCAAGATTCTCTCCAGCCAGGACTGGTCCTGTGCCCATTCTTGCACTTACCACTGTGATTCTAATTGACCAGACCTGGTTCACATGATCTTGCCTGGAACCAGCGAGTGAGGTCTGTCCCACCTAAGTCTCATGGCATGTGGCCAGCAGTGGGGAAGCAGACATTGTTTCAGGAAGCAGCGATGCTGAGAAGGCAAGACCAGTGATCACTTTTTCCCCATCCTTCTGACGCCCATCTCTAATCTCTCCATCTCTGCCTTCCCTCTCATTCTCCCTGACTCCAAGGCCTGGCCCCAGGCTCCAGCTCATCCCAGTTTGCCCCAGATTATCACAGACACAGCTGTGTCCTGCTCAGGCAATGTCAGACCCTGGCCCTCTCTGAGCCTCCATTTCCATCTGTGCAGCAAGGATAGAACACCTCAGACCTCTCAGAGCCCTCTGACAATGATGCTCATTATGGTCGCACACAAGACCAGCTGAAGGACTCTGGGCAGCACAAAGCCTGTGGTGAGCAAGGCTAGTGTGGCCTTGGCCCTGGCCAGGTCTCCGGGAGCCACTGCTCATAGGAACTGGCTTCTGGGATACCTGCATCTGCAGGCTCCTATGAAGAATCCTTGCCACCTCTCCCTACATCAGACCAGTGTTCTCATTTTTGTGATGGAGAAATTAGAGCTCAGAGAGGGAAAGGATTTCATCTAAGGTAGCACAGCTAATCACCACCTATGGTGCACAGGCATCTACAAGCTGCCTCTCTCGTCCAGAGCTCTCTGGAGGCATCTTGGCACTGAACGTGAAAATGCTGGAGTGGTGTTCCCTCTACCAATATCAAGGAACTTTCTGCAAAGCTCTCCAAGACCTATCTGTCTTTCCCACTGGCACTTGGTAAGTCCTGCTGGAGCCAGACAGACAGAGCACAATGTTCCTGAAATCTCTGCATGTTCCCAGCCAAGGCTGGGGGAGAGTTCACTGTGCACACCCCAGAATTGGCAGCCATGGGCGAGGTAGAAGGCTGCCCTTTGCAGGGAGTATGGGAGCAGCCAGCATAAAGGTAGATTGTCGCTTGGGGGATTTGACCCCTTTTTCCAGATTGCCTAGCCCTCGATGTCTGTGTGAGCCTTTAGCTCTCCTATTTAAAAAGGTTTCAGAAAGCTATCAGTGTTGCCTTGGTCACACTGGCAACAGCTTGGTTTGATGGAGCAGCCCTCCAGAGAACGGCGTCTGGTCCAAGCCAAGTCCAGCTTAGATATGTTACTTTCTTGTTTTCAACTCATGTGAGAATATACAGCTGACATTCCCTTGTGGCTTGAGGGAGGGAAGGGAAGTCTAAAGGCCTTTAGTTTCTAACACATTCCTGCTCTACCTGGTGAGAACTCTCTGAACCTCTCGTCTGGGTTTGCACCTCAGGAGACTGGGATCTAGTTCACAGGGAAGTCAGGCAAGTTCAATGTACATGAATTCATGCACACATTCATTTATTCACGTAACAACAACGTATTGAGAATCCACCTGAGTCAAGGCCTGGATAGGCGATGGGGATGGAGCAGCAAACAAGATACACGTCCACAGTTCTATACTCACAGAGCTTAACAGGCTCGGGGGGTTGACGCCAAAACCAACTATTTTTAATTTAAAAACTAAATTAACAAATTACTATATTGCAGATGAAGAAAATAAACAGGAGGTAGAGGTAGAAGATTACAGAGAGCCCACCTTAGGATGATCAGGGAAAGCCTCTCTGAAGAGAAGACACTTAAATTGAGGCCTGATAAGGGGAGGAAGAGGCAGCCAGGGGAAGAGCTGTGGAAAGTAGAGGCCCACTAGACTCTAGTGACTAAAAGAAGAGCAAGTGCTAAGGCCCTGAGGTGGTCATGAATAACGACAGGGAGGCCAGCATGGCTGCAGCAGAGGGAGCAAGGGGGAAAGTGGTGGGAGAATGTGCCCTCCGAGCACCTACATCAGAGATCGCCTCCCCACCCCATCCCTGCCATGGCCTGGATGCAGCCACCACTCTGCCTGAGCCGCTGTGGAGCAAGAGCAAACTCCTGCCCCTCGTGAGACTTCAGTTTTCCAATCTGTACAGTGTAGGAAAGGGGCCTCTGAAAGTCACCCACACCCTGTTATTGTATAAATCTGGGTCCACTGCCCCGAGCTAAGTGCCATGGAGGGAATCAGAAGAGAATGGTCAGTTCAGCGTGTCTCCTACATGCCGGGTCAGCCAGAGGAACAGGATAGAGACACTGGGCATTGACTGTCTGCCTTTTCCAAGCTAGTTCTACAGTCACCATCCCTGAATCGTAGTGGGTTCTATCATTACCCCATTTTACAGATGTGGAAGCCGAGGCTCAAAGAAGTCAAGTGCCTTGCCTAAGGTCACACAGTGACTTAGGATACAGGCTAAGCTGCTTAGCTAACACACTGAGTTAACTATTCCTCCATGTAACTTCTTTTTTTTATTTAATAAATCTTTCTTGTTTATATTATTACATTTGTTTCTCTTTTTTCCCCCTATAGCTCCCCTCCCTCTACCCTTACCTTCCTCCGCATTGTCCTCATCCATAGGTGTATGATTTTTGTCCAGTCTTTCCCTGCACCTCCCCACCCCTTTACCCCCTGAGAATTGTCAGTCCACTCCCTTTCTATGCTCCTGATTCTATTATATTCACCAGTTTATTCTGTTCATTAGATTTTTTTATTCACTTGATTTTTAGATTCACTTGTTGATAGATATGTATTTGTTGTTCATAATTTTTATCTTTACTTTTTTCTTCTTCCTCTTCTTAAAGAGTACCTTTCAGCATTTCATATAATACTGGTTTGGTGATGATGAACTCTTTTAGCTTTTTCTTATCTGTGAAGCTCTTTATCTGACCTTCAATTCTGAATGATAGTTTTTCTGGGTAGAGTAATCTTGGTTGTAGGTTCTTGCTATTCATCACTTTGAATATTTCTTGCCACTCTGGTCTGGCCTGCATAGTTTTTGTTGAGAAATCAGCTGACAATCATATGGGTGCTGCCTTATAGGTAATTAACTGTTTTTCTTTTGCTGCTTTTAATATTCTCTCTTTGTCTTTTGCTCTTGGTATTTTAACTATGATGTGTCTTGGTGTGGTCCTCTTTGAATTCCTTTTGTTTGGAGTTCTGTGAGCTTTCTGGACTTGTAAGTCTATTTCTTTTACCAGATGTGGGAAGTTTTCAGTCATTATTTCTTCAAATAGGTTTCCAGTATCTTGCTCTCTCTCTTCTTCTGACACCCCCACAATTCTGATGTTGATACGGTTAAAGTTGTCCCAGAGGCTCCTTACACTATCTTCACATTTTTAAATTCTTTTTTCTTCTTGCTTTTTTTGAGTGTTTTTTGCTTCTTTATATTTCAAATTTTTTACTTGATTCTTGCCTTCCTCTAGTCTG